>CM053785.1:728211210-728811210 GCA_028749045.1 Cupressus sempervirens
GCTTTACACACACTTCAACATGGTCATTGTTTGCAGATTTATCCTAAAATGAACATTGGATTGTTCATCCAAGAATCAGCCTGCAAGGCGACCTGTTGCCTTCTATCTAGAGGGATTTGCTTATTAGATATCCTGAGATTTGAGGTGTTTAAGCAACCAGACCCTCTACGAACAAAAGATTTGAGAATGAGATGCAAATAATCTATATGATTGTGCAATTTAATCTAGAATAAGAAATGCATTTTAATCTAGAAACATGTAAAAGAGATTATGCTAGATGAATATGCATATTAAATCTTAATGAGAATTAAACTAACAATGAAAATCTATATGAGAATTCGATGAGATTAAATGAGAATGCAATTTGACAGCAATTTGATGCAAATTCTCTTCAACCTCTCCCTAAAATGAAGAGAGGAAGGTCTCTTATATAGATTTTTTTGAAAACCTCTGACAATTGATATTGATTTCAATCAATGATCAGGATTGAAGATGAAGTTCAGTCATAAAGGAAGATTCCTAAATTAGAGGGAGTTAACTGATTTAATTCCTTTTTGATCAATAGTGAACTGGAAATTTCCCTTTTTGAACTGTAGAAGGATTTTGAAGAGGTATTTAATTTAATAAAATGAGATATGCTCTCATAAATATATTTTCTATTTAATTAAATAATTTCATTTAATTAATTAGAGACACTTTCTTATTTAATTAAATAACTATATTTAATTAATTAGGAATTACTCCTATTTAATTAAATAACTTTATTTAATTAATTAAAGAATAGCCTTCCATTTAATTAAATAATTTTCTTTAATTAATTAGTAAATACCTTTCCCATTTAATTAAATAATTACATTTAATTAATCAAGATAGGCATATTTATTAAATTAAATAAATTTAATCCCATAGTACATTAGCCTTAGGAGATAATTTAATTTAATAAAGTATAAATACTTTAAATTAAATTATAATTAAATTAAGTAGGTTTAATGCAACTAATATGAGTACGTACTATACGAATTAAATAAGAAATATGATGAATGCAGATTAGGGTCTTCTACATTTGACAATTAAGTCAAGTAGTGAGTTAGATCAAGAATGTGTCTAATGAAATAGGACTTTAGCAATGATCAAAATAAACCAAAATTGGTATCATGGAAATGAGCCAATTTTGGGGTATTACAACTCTCACTCAACTCTTAGTGCATACTACATCTCAACCAACCTCGAGTATACCATCTGCATCTGTTTCCACCACTCATTTTTTTGCTCCATCAAATCCTCTATTTGCATCCAACAACACTACCTTTTCACTTCCACCCAATATCACATCTAGTCCATTTGCTACTCAAATATTTCCATTAGAGTCCAATACCTCATCTTCCATCCCACCAAACATCACTATCAACCCCTTTGTAGTTAGCCAAAGCTCTTTAGCAACATTTCCTTTGGGACCTTGGAATACTACTGCAACATAGGTACCTATCACTAGTCTTCCCCCTAACACTGCAGTCATGTCCATACCTCAACCACTATCATCCACGACTTGACATAGTTATTCACTCCCACCCCTCATTAATTTTTTCTCCATGCCACCTTTAGGCAATAGCCAAAATCCACCTTCACTACAGTTCCCTATAGTAAATACTTTGCTGCAAATTAACTCCCTTGCACCTGTTCAAAATCAATCATACTCTCAAGTAGGCGCACAACCCACATATATTGGGCATGATATATATTCCCAGAGCATAGAACAAGTGTTATCCGCATCACCACCATTTTAGCCATAGTCTTTATACCAACAGTATGACCAAGCACCCACATAGAACTATCTCATAGGGCAAAAACCTCATAGTTATCTACCACACCAACCTCAGCAGATGCAACAATGTGCGCAACCCACATTCCAACAATCCATAGGATCCACTCCACTAGTAATGCAAACTATTTTTTCACAGACATTGTATGGCCATCAGAGTTCTCCATATCAAAATTCAGATTATAGCATGTATCCTACATTGGGGGCACCTAGATCAGGGGCACTCACTCCCCCACCTATAAACTCTAAATGGGAAGAGATGAAAAATGCTCCCTCAAGGATGGAACAGACACCAAAATGTTCAAGTTTGAGAATGATTGCCCATACCCTTTTGATAGGACTATCATGATGACTCCATTTCCTAAACATTTTGAGATCCCCAAGTTTGACAAATTTAGGCGGAAAATTGATCCAGTCACACATGTTAAGGAATTCTATATGCATTTTCAGGAGGTTTCTTATAATGACGTGTTCCTCATGTGGCTCTTTCCCAAGAGCCTAGCAAGACTAGCCTTGGATTGGTTCTATCATATCCCTCAAGGTACTATTAAAAATTTTCAAAACTTTTTGAGGCCTTTGTTGCTTAGTATACCCATCTCGTTGAAACTAAACTGTCTGTAGTAGACCTAGTTCACACTAAACAAAAAGTAGGAGAAAGTCTTGCAGAGTACTTGCAATGTTGGCACATCCTCATAAC
Organism: Cupressus sempervirens; assembly: GCA_028749045.1. Classification (NCBI taxonomy): domain Eukaryota; kingdom Viridiplantae; phylum Streptophyta; class Pinopsida; order Cupressales; family Cupressaceae; genus Cupressus; species Cupressus sempervirens. Next base: position 728,213,727 of record CM053785.1, read on the forward strand.
AAGGATCTCTTGTACCATCCCTAAGCATCATCTTGTCAAGATGTTCATAAACAATTCACACCCTAGCCTTGCTCATCATATGGTTATGAACTATTTGCAAATTTACAAGGACATCAAAGAAAAAGGGATGGGCCTTGAGCAAGGCCTCATTAAGGATGGTGTCATCAGGTTGTATAAAGAAAACACCTAGGATCGAGGTTCGAGCAATGACAAAACTTAATATTGGAGCAAAAACAAGAATAATGTGATAGATGGTGCCATCAACACTCGACAAGTTCATATCGTTGGGGCAAATACCAATGTTCCCACCATGTTTTTCCAACAACAACCTTATCATTAGCAACCCTCTGTGTATCACTAGCCACCCATGCAAACTCATCAGAAAATACCTACTCATCATAATCAAACTAATGCTATCACACTATCAGCAGGTAGTAAACCCCGTGTTTAGAGGCAACCATGGACATACAACCCATTGGGGGAACCTCTTAATGCAATCTTTGAAAAATTAGCCAAGGATAACCTTGTTTGATATCCACAAATGCAACCCTTGGAGCCCAATCAGTCTAGTGCATCCTGGTACAAAGATAACAAATATTGCAAATTCCATCATGTTAAAGGGCACACTACCCTTAAATGCGTGCAACTTAAGGATTATGTACAAGACCTCATTGACTGAAAGGAGATCATAGTGGGGGTACAACCCTCACCTAATGCAGGATTAATGATGTATCAAAATGTTTTCCCTCCTCACAACATGAACCTAGGAAAGGAACTTGCAAACTCTCTTGTCAACAAACCTAACAATGCTCTAGGTAAACAAGGTGACAACTGAGATACATCTCAGAATTATACCTTACCATACTTAGACTATGGTAGCATAATTGGTTACATATCACAAGTTGATCCATCTATCAATGTTATAAATATCAAGGGCCCAAACACCCAATGTGCAGTTGCTACCCACCGAACGTGACTCAATATAGCTGGTCCACTTGTATCTACATAAATCAAACCACCATTAGCGTGACCACCTCCATCTCGAGCATCTCCATCAGAATCACCTTCACTAGGGCCATAGTATAACATCTTGGAACACCTTGGAAACACATCAGCCTAGATCTCCAAACTAGATCTTTTACAGATAAGCCCACTTTATCAAGAGATCCTTGAAGGTACTCTACGTGAGTCACACGTCCCCTCCAACATAAATGCCACTAAGTTTCACAACTCGTTTGGCCATCTTTTAGCCTCATGTACCTTATCTTTCAAAACCACTGATATCCCAGTAGTTGAACCTGATCACATCCACCCACTTCACATAGCTGTCATGGTTTCTAACTTTGCAGTTAAACATGTCATGATAGATAATGGATCGGCTCTAAACCTATGTACTCTAAAGTTCATCAAACAAGCAAGATATTCTGAAGAAAATATCATCACTGAGGTGATCATCTTCAATGCATATGACAATTTGGAGCATACTATTGAAGGAACCATCTTGCTCCCTATAAGAGTCAGCCCAGCCACTCAAGAAACACTCTTTCACATAGTTGATCTTAACCTTCCATATAACATCCTCCTTGGTCACCCATGGATTCATGCCATAAAGGTTGTTCTATCCACATATCATCAGTGTGTCAAATTTCCACATAATGGCACTAAGATAACCATCCACACAGATCCTGAACCCTTTGCTTATTGCAATGTGGTTGAAGCTTCATACACCAATCACTGTCCTAGGATCAAAATTGGCACCACCACAGCTAGTTCCTCTGGCACTTGCCACGATCTGAATACTATTTTAGCCTCCACTCTTTCCATAGTTAAGATCAACTACCAAGGTTGTGGCAAGTATAGTCTCACAGATGCTTTTGTTGTTGGCTCTCTACCACTTGATCCACATACTCAAGGATGCCCAACACATCAAGGGCCTATATTGCAAACCGCCTCTCGACTCCACTAGCTAGGCCCTACTACATTTTTCACTAAAGGTATCCTTCATGGAGAAAAAAATGCACCAAACATTAACACATGGCTATACAAAGAGCCACCTCCTAAAAGTGAAGCACTTCTTGATCATTTTAAGCAAAAATATCCCTGGTCACATCGCTTGGCCATGGAGCAATGGGATTATCAAGGAGGTGGTTTAGGCCACTAAGAATCAGGTATAAGATAGCCTATAGAAGCACACCAAGGAAAAAAAACTAAAGGCTTGGGCTATGGACTCCCCACAACTGGGGGCACTACAACGGAAGGCCATGCCTTTACAAACATCCAAAACACCCTTTTTGCGGTTGAAGACATCCTTGAGGAAGTTGAAAAGAAAGCTAAAGATGATATTTTTCTTGAAAAAACAATCCTTAGAGCCTTTGTGCTCTTCCAACTATCCTTGAATCTCATAGACCTCCCCTTCACTCACCTCGAACTCATAGATTGCGACCAACCAAGTGTCATTCATGTTGACAAGTTCTCTACCGAGCATGCACTCCTTAAATTCATGGGGGTAGAAATGCCACATAAAGGACCTCTACCACCATCAGCATATGTCTACAAGCTGGATCCTGTAGGTTACTTCAGGGAGGAGAAAATCTCTAGTTGCAAAAATGAAATTCAAAAAGAAACAAAAAAGATAAAAGATAAAAGAAAAACATTCCATGGTGAAAACTCCTCTGCAGCACCATTGGGTGACTCAAAAAATGAAACAAAAATATAGGACGTATCCGACAATGAAAACCTCTCAGAGGCACCTAAAGATGGAGATTTCATCCTCCCCCTACAAGAGCATTAACCTCCTATATCTTCAGTTTTGATAGAAGAAACTTGGCCTATAAATATTAGCTTGACAGAGATACCACATATCATATACATCGCAGCCTCTCTACCACCTAAACAAGAAAATCTTCTTATTGAGGTTCTCCACAAAAATGTGGGCTACTTTGCATGCTCATATCAGAACATGCTAGGGTTGGACCCAAAACTAGTTGTACACCATCTGGCAGTGGATCGAAGGGCCAAACCCGTCAAGCACAAACTTCAAAAAATGCACCCCAAGGTGGCTTTATTAGTCAAAGCAGAGCTAGAAAAGTTGTTAGATGCCAAAACCATTTGACCAATAGATTATTCTGAATGGATTTCAAATATGGTACCTATTACCAAACCCTCTAGTGATATCAAGATTTGCACCAATTTCAGCAATCTTAATAAAGCTTGCCCAAAAGATGACTTTCCATTACCAAATATTGACATGATTGTGGATCTCACCATAGGTCATGAATTCTTGTTACTAATGGATGGTTTCTCTGGGTATAATTAGATTCATATTGCAGAAGAAGATCAGCATAAAATGACATTCACTACACCTTGGGGCACATTCTACTACACCATGATGCCATTTGGGTTAAAGAACATAGGGCAACCTATTAGTGTGTGATGATGGTCATCTTCCATGACCTAATCCATAAGATACTTGAGGATTATGTGGATGATATTCTAGTAAAGTCTCTCAATGCTTTGGATCACTTATCTCACCTCGAGGAAATGTTCAATCAACTGGCAAAATATCATCTCATGCTAAATCCAAAGAAGTGTGTCTTTGGTGTTACTTCAAGCAAGCTCCTAGGCTTCATTGTGTCACAGTGTGTTATTGAGATTGGGCCTAAAATGATCAAATCCATCATGGATATGGCTCCTCCTAAGACACTCAGACACCTTTTTTCTTTGCAAGGAAAACTCCAATCAGTCCACCTATTCATTTCTCAGCTTGCTGGTAGGTGTCAACCTTTCACTCACCTGCTTAAGAAAGATCAGAATTTAAGATGGGACCCAGCTTGCCAGTGCAACTTTGAGCTCATCAAGCAATACTTAGCTAATCCACCTATTTTGGTTCCTCCAATTGTAGGGTGTCTACTCATATTGTACATCACAACTACTCCCACAACATTAGGTGCTCTTCTAGCACAACTTTACGATGTAGGAAAGGAAAGAGCTATTTATTACATTAGTCGAACATTAGTGGGCTATGAGCTCAACTACATGCCAATGGAGAAGGCATGTTTAGTAGTGGTGTTTGCCACCTAGAAGCTATGTCATTACTTGTTGAGTCATAATGTGCAACTGATATCAAAGATTGATCCATTAAAATATATGCTCTCTTGCACAGTACTCACCAGATGCCTAGAAAAATGGGTTATGCTTCTTAGTGAGTTTGACATTCAATTTGTTGATAGAAAGGCCATCAAAGGCTAGGCTATTGTAATCACTTGGCTGATGCACCCTTAGTTGCATATCACCCACTCATCATGGAATTTCCAGGCAAACACCTCTATTTGATAGAAGAACAAACACTTTGGAAGCTATATTTTGATGGCTCCTATACATCTCATGGCTCCAGTGTGGGCATACTCTTGGTTACACCTCAAGGAAATTATATTCCTAAATCTTTCAAGCTACAATTTTGGTGTACCAATAACATTGTAGAGTATGAGGCCCTTGTTGGGGGACTCAAAATTGCCATTGAATGGAATATCATAGAGCTTCAGGTCTATGGTGATTCTTAGGTTATCATCAAACAAGCATTGAATGAATATCAGACCAAGGATGACAAGCTACTACCTTCTAAAGATCTAGTTGATCAATTAAAGGAGCATTTTACTTAGATCTAGTTCATACAGGTGCCTAGACTCCAAAATAAGGTAGTTGATGCCATGGCTACTATTGGTTCTCTCTTAGAGATGTCGCGCAAAGCTACGCAATATGAATTCTTGGTTGAGTAGCTGCACAAACTTGCATATGAGAATGATGAATCAACATGGGTCTATATCTTGGTTGGTACCCAATCTCCATGGTACCACAAAATTCATGCTTACCTACTAAATGGTATCATATCTCCTCACCTCACATAAGCCCAATGCCAAAACCTTATTCACAGAGCTTCCCATTACACTATCATCACCCAAACCATATATCATCATGGTTATCATGATACTCTCTCTTGATGTTTAGATCAAAATGAGGCTGTGATGATGTTCAAAGAGGTATATGCTAGACTTTGTGGAGCTCACATGACCAGGATGGTGCTAGCAAAGAAGATCCTTTGGGATGGATACTATTGGCCTACTCTAGAACATGATGCATGTGAATTTGTGAAATGATGTTTAATAGCATACTAATTTGATCTGAGCTCCAGCACAAGATTTGCAACCCATTGAACCACCATGGCCTTTTTCCTACTAGAGGTTTGATCTCGTTGGCCTTATTGCACCACTTTCTTCAAAAGGGCACAAGTGGATAATCATCGCCACTGACTATTTCACTAAGTGGGTTGAAGAAATTCCTCTTGTTACTTCCATAGTAGTTTTAAGTGTCCAAATTTATCCTATATCATATCATATGTTGCTTTGGCATCCTAGCTACCATTTTCATGGATCGTGGGGGAAATTTTGAAAACGTAAATATCAATGAATTGTGCATTTCCCTTCACATCCATCACCACTTTTCTAGCTTGTATTTCCCACAAGGTAATGATCAAGTGAAGGCAACTAACAAAACCCTACTTAGAATCCTCAAGAAAGTTGTCAATGATTTTGACCGTGATTGGCATTTACAAATCAATCCCACCCTATGGGCATACCAAACTTCATTTCGTACACCCACTGGCACAACTCCATACTCCTTGGTCTATGGTGCTGAAGTAGTCCTACCTATTGAAGTTGAACTCCCATCTCTCCATATCTCTATATAAGGTCAGATATCTAATGAAGAGTATAGAGTGGCTTGAATTACTTAGCTTGATCTACTTGATGAAAAAAGGCAACTAGCCTATGACCACCTTATGGTCTATCAAAGTCACCTCCAGCACAATTTCAATAGAAAAGTCCATCCGCGTGGTTTTTAGGAAGGTGACATGGTCCTTAAAGAGACTATGAAGGTTCAGGCTGACAGAGAAAAGAAAGGTAAGTTTGAGCCCACATGGCTTGGTCCTTATGTGGTCACGACATCTTTTGGCTCAAGAGCTTATCAACTATCTACCCTTGAAGGTGAAATCCTAAATGATCCTACCAACATTATTCACCTCAAAAAAATTTATGCCTGGGGGAAAAAAAATTGCAAGTCAAAAATAGGAAAAGAAAAATAAGCATCCAATGGTGAAAACTTGGCAATTCAAGTGCCTTGGATAGGTCCTTGGTGAAAACCTAGCAAATAGGCACCAGGTGTACTACAACTTTTTCATTATCTATCACTAACACAACCCCCCCCTCCCCCCCCCCATTATCGCCACTCTGTATCACATAACTCATCTCCCTGTCTTTCCAAGGTGTTCCTCATAGTTTTGCTTTTTACCATGCTTCTCTACATCATCCTCCAGCACTTCGCACTTTGCAACATCCCACCTCACTCATGTATTATAACATCCCATGTATCATACCCATTGTATTCTACCATTGTACTCTATCGCATGTATCTTATCAAGTTCTTTTCATCCTTGTACTTTACCATATGTAGCATATATAACCCATACAACTTTGTGTCTCATACCCCTACACTGATCTTTGTATCATATGTACCCTACCCATGTAAATACAATAATATCCTGACCCTTGTACATAAATTATGCTTTACATAAACCCCACCTATACACTAATCCTTCTATCATAGCCCCACTATCTTCTCATTGTGAGCTTTCCTCCATCATGTACATATCTACTACCATTTTTTTTGGTCTAGCATTCCCATGTCATTATATAGTTGTACTTGTACATACTATCTAGGCCTTGTTATAGCATCTTGTTTTCTTAGCCTGTCAGTAGCTCATTAGCTGATCTCTTTAGAAAAAGGTTACTTTTTCACTTTGCAAAATATTTGGTTTCTTTATACATTTTTTTTGATCATTTCCACATCTCTTTCATTGTTTCCTCCTCAAGATCACCATGATCATTTCATATCATGGTTTGTTTTAACTAGGACAACTTAGGGGCATAGCTTTGATCATAGTATTTTTTTGCTTGAGAGTCAATCAGATATTATCCTTGCATATTTCAAACATGTTTATGTTTCTTGATAAAACATGGTGCACTTGGGTAATACTATTTGCTTATGGATCACCCAACATCATTCCAACATTGATCTCTTCGAGACTCATGTGTGATGCTGGGGCAATCCTTGCATGCCTGTTTGAGTCAGTCCTATGGAATTTTGGAGAAAAGGCCTTGACATTCTTATTAACCTTGGTAGATCACTAAAAATCCTATATCAAATAAAGTGCTCACACTACATAGTGGTACTTCCTCACAAAGTACCTCATGCTCAAGCTTCCCCTATGCCTCACATTTATTTTTAGAACCCTTGGTATACTCCTCCTTTTTCATCACCTCTCTCCATTGAACTCTCACTTTTTCCACCCTCAAAATCATTTGATTCAAATCCTTGAACATCAATTCTTGTTCATTCCCATCATGATGTGATCCCTATCATAAATCACCATCCTAGCCCTAATCATTACTATCCTCCTAACTGCAAGTTTGTTGGTCACTCATGCTCCAACATCTTTCTCCTTAGAGTCAGTATCTCCTATCATAGATCACTATCCTAACACCACCATCATGGTTTGTCCTGTTTCTCCTAAAATCTAGCATGTTGTCTTATTATAGCTTTTATCCTTTTATCATACCTCAAGATCTCTCTTATACCCTCACATGCTTATCATAAGTCTCAGATATATCTTTTTTTTTTTTCCATTTTTAAGCATATCATAAATTTTTGCATTTTAATCTTAGTGTGATAGTTCATCATTAGTTTATTTTCATTTTTAAAGCATATCATACATTTTGCCATTTCATATTAGTGTGATAGTTCATCATTAGTTTGTTTCCATTTTTAAAGCATATCATAAATTTTTCATTTTCATCTTAGTTGATAGTTCATCATTATTTTGTTCCCATTCTTAAGCATATCACGAGTTTCTCATTTTCATCTTAGTAAGATAGTTCATCCTTAGTTTGTGCTTCATGATAGTTATTCTTTAGTTTGTGATACATTTTAGACCTATAATTCATCATTTGTTTGTGGTTCATTTCACAAAAATTGTTATTCATCTTTAATTTTGTTTTAATTTTTGTTCACATATCATAACTCTCATGTTTATCCTTTACAATTATCTTCATTTTAAACATCATCAAATTCCTGTTTAGCTATTAGTTGGTGATTCATTGTATATTTTTCACTTATCTTTTAGTTGTGTTAATTTGAGTATTATTTAAAAGTTCACATCATCATACAAATAGCATATCAAACCATATCATAACAAAAATCACATCATCTAGGACTACATTAAAACATATCATCACATATCTAACATATCATAAATTACATCATCACAGGTCACATCAAAATGTCTCACATCACATCTGAGATAGCATAGATAAAATTACATCACATCATATCCACATTATCATAAGTAAATCACATCCTACATCATAAACTATCAACAACATCATATTTCTCATCATCTACCACATTATACATCACAAAACATCAACAACATCATCAATAAATCACATCCTACATATCACACATATTAGTCTAAACATGCATCATCAATAATGCTCATGACATCAAAAGCTCATAACACATATCCCACCCCAAAGAATGATCAACTCTATATATATAATCCCCTTAGCAATAAATCAATGAAAGAATGAAAAAATATAGTCTATCATAGTCCCAATATACAATGTCCATATCATACAAACGGGTCTATGCCTGCATAAAATATCCATATATCTCAAAACCTATCAATCTAGGCAACATGCTCATCATGCAAACAAAAATCTAGCCTATAACTAGTCATTGATCTAAATCCTGTGGCTCCTTTGCATCCCCTCTTGCCCCTGGTACTGCTAGTGGTGGAGGTGGTGGCCTCATCAATCCCCTTCCTATCCCTGAACTCTCTGCCTCATCTCTCCTTCCCCTCACTCTTGTGTCCCGCCTCTAGCTTTTTCATGTCCTATGACTCTACTTAGTGCATTGAGACCCACCCATACTCTCCCCTCAATGCTCCATCTGCTCTCCCCCCTCCCTACATACCTGTATGGGTCCCAACTATCACCGACCATGTAGGTCAGCTATAGTGCTCTATCTGGTGTACTGGGATTGCTATGTAATATCGACCCTGATAGAATCTGGCCCTCTCCTTCAGCTCCTCCACCTCAACTTCTAGTCTCCTCAGCTCATCTATCCCTCCTCCCATTGTTACCTATGCTCATAGGGTCACCACCTCCACCACTAGCCCATCTCGCTCCTACTATAATGTGTCTAACCTCACCTGTACTGCCTACCTCTCTAGGCTCACCATATCCAACCTACCCCCCATCTTCCCCACCTCTATACCTGCCCTATCAGATTGTCCCTATGCTACATCTTGCTCTTTCCACAGCTAATCTCACTCTATATAGAGCTGATCTCACAACTACTATGTATTGTAGAGTAGATGGCTGGTCATATCATGTGTCTGATGTAATGATGCATACTGACCTCCCCATCCACCACCCTCTCCCCCTACTACCGACCCTCCTCCATCACCCCCTGCTGGCCTCTGCTCCCTCTCCCTCTGTGACCTCCTCTCCTTCGCTCTCTCATGTCCTCCTCTTGTCGGCTCTACTTCCCTCTCCTTAGCTCTCTCCTCTACCCCCCTCTCCTTTGCTCTCTCCTCTCTACCTCTACTGAGCTGGCCCCTCCTCTACAATTTCCTCCACACCACTATCACTATCTCATCAATGTGGACTCTCTAGTAGTCCACTGAATCTATGTGATGGTATGTCAGTGGTTCGGCCCAGTTGCATGCCACTAGCTCCTCTGCCTGCCTCTCTCTGCACCCCAATGGCCTAAGTACGTCAATATGCTCCCACACCCACACCTATAGCAATGTCAAGAAACCAATGCTCCTCCTATGCCACCTGCCACCTTGGTATACTATCTGATGAAGGTCCTTGTATAGCTCAAACAACATCGAAGACCCCCATGTAGCTGTGAGTCCTACGTCCACTATCCACATAACCACTAGGATCAATGCCAAAGTAACTCCTATCTCACCTATATCTGGGGCAATGTACCTTGAAATGATCCCCAGCACATAGAAGTAAATTCACCTCTCTAGCGTTACATGATCTAGATGCTCATCTAGGGAAAACTATCCTCACCTGATCTTGAACTCAACTCCAGGTCCCATCAGTCCCTGCATAGTTTCCTCAATCGTCATCTCTCTCATTGCCATCACGAGCATCCCCTATACCGATAGTCTAAAAATGTGGTACACATTCTCTAATGTCACCATCATCTCCCCAGTAGGTAGATGGAAGGTCATTGTATCACTGTGCCATCGCTTGCATAGGACTGTGACCATCACCATGTATGTGCAGGTATGGGGCAACCTCGCTAGGTAGCCCAGTCTGATCACCTTGATCCTTGCCTATTCCGCTAGTGTCAACATCTCACTTGCGTGCAACATTGCCGCTCACTACTCCCGTGATACTAAAGCCTCCAAGGACCACTACAAACCACAAACTAGCTCAGATGTTAATATTCCATGTCAGATTATAATCCTTAACCCCTCCCTTTCCCTCCCAACTTTTTTTGCTTATTTTACACCCCACTCTTGCGTTCCTGCGACTCTTACACCTCACATTCCCATTGGTCTATATTCTAGCAGGATTGCACCATTGACTTTTCCTTGTTCTGTACATTTACCTTTCATTCTCGCTTGTCCATTCCTGCGCTCACTAAAACCAATGACCCCGCAGACTATTGATCCTATGGGATTGCATTTTCCCCTTTTTCACCCCAGTCAACCCAACCTGTCCTCGCTTTGGCACCTCTACTTGTGGGAAAGTGTCCCTACCGACTAAATTACATTCCTATTCATGAGGAAGCAATTCCACTCGTTTACACCTGATCTCACATGAACTTCCACCTCAAGATCGTGGTCCCGCAAAAATTACCCATAAGCCATGCATTTCCTAGTCGACTTTGTGAGTTTCACAAGATCGCAATCCCACTGATCCTGCTCGCGTTTCTGTCAGACCCATGTCCATGGGATTGCCTTTCCACTTTCACAAGAATGAAATAAAAAAACATATAACCAAAAATCATAGCGAGGTTTTAGACCCTATTGATCGATCCGACATCCCCCGTACTTGTCCTCATCATACTATGTCTGCTCAGTTATCTAGTCGCCCAATACCTGCCATCGTAATCTTCAATCTAGAGCTCTTGCTAGCAATATCTCCTCCTCAATCTGAATGCAAATGACACATTCTAGCCCCCCTTCTGGCCCTTTATAACCCCCCCACCCCCCCGTGCCCTAGTTGCCCCTGTAGGTCATCCAGCACTCTAGTTTTCCCTTGCCCCCTGATTTTTTTCCCTCTTCCAAGCCTTTTGGGATCTTCCCCACTTACTATTTTTTTTCAAGAAGTCGTCATGATGCTTTTTCTTTCCCTATCACTTTCTTGAGGGGGCATCATGTAGTCCATTCTCTCCTCTTTTACCTGAGATTGGGGAAAACATGTTGCTTCAAAAAGTCTTCTTCATGTCGTTTATGTTTGAACTTCTTTGAAATAGTGTTGTTTCAACACTATGTCAAAGAGGGGCAAAATGTGGACATCTAAATCTAATTACATCAATAAGTAATCATATTTAGTCATCTCCTAGGATATTATTGATTAAATATTTACTATTTAATTAATTAATCATCATCCCCTAGTTAATTAATTTATTTAATTAACTATAGTCCAATTGATAAAATCAAATGATCACACAAAATCAATTTATCAATTAAATGCCTATTCCTCTATTAAATTGGATAAATCATTAAATCTATTCAATTTAATTCCATACTCTCATTTTATTGAATAAAACATTTAATAAAATATCTAAAATCCAAAAAGTCTTCCTAAACCCTATCGTAACCACTAATCCAACCCATTCACCCATACTAACCTCACTTAGCCTCCTAACTAACTCATCCCATCAAAGCTAAATCACTTACCCCCTAACCTCCCTTCTAACCTAATCCTAATCCCCTTCTAATCATGTGCACAATCATAAACATGGGTTAAGACTTGCTAACCCAAGCCAAAGTCAACAAACTCAACCACGCCTCTTACATCCCAAAAATATCTCTTACACCTCTCTTAATGACTCTTACATCCCTCTTACATACTCGACCACCCTCATCAAGCCTTTGACCAACTCTTATCCTATCCTCTCACACTCATCCTCCTTGTGACAAGTGTCACCTCCCTATTGGTGCTAAACAAGCACAATCCTTGTGCTCCCTTTTGAGTGCATCCTAACCCTCCCTCACCATCTCATCATCTTGACATCTTGGTCCTCCATTCCTCTAACCCTTGGCCCATAAATTGAACCTCCTCCATTCACAAAATCATCCACCTTCTATGCAAAGTTATAATGCTATTTTGAGAGCTCAAAAACTACCAAAATATCATTATAATGTTGAAATACCTCCATGACTCCCTTGTTGAAACTCTCACTCATACACACATTTGGTAAAAACCCCCATCCATTGGAAGCTTGAGCACAATGTGAGCATACATCCCCTCTCATTAGGGACATAGTTCCATCAACATGGGAAGCATTTGAGGAGTTTACCATTCTTGGTCTACTTTTCTCCATATGGTTTTCTTTGGTCTTATCTTAAGTGTTAGCTTGTTTAGTATGGTTAAAACTTTTATTTAGTAGTTAGTTTTCAATTTACACTACTAAAACTAGGTGATACAATTAGTTGGGTCATTTTTAAGATTTCAGGGTTTCAATACTTGAGGATATTTTTTTTCAATTTTTCCAATCAAGCCCTAGGTCAAGTATCATGAAGGATTTGACCTCTTGTAGCATAATGATTTGTGAATGGCAGGAGTTTGAGAATTGGTGAAGGATTGAATATTTGAAAATAAGTTATTTTAGTATTGCCAAACCTTTTCCAAGTTGTAGAAGTGGAATCAAGTGGAAAATGTAAAAATTGCAATTTTGTGCAAAGTTGCATTGTTGAAAGTTGTAAAAGTTGCTCAAATTTGCAACTTAGTGGAAAAAGGGTCATGTGATCGAACTATTTGTTCCATTAGCTCTAGGTGGCCAAGTCAACCCTAGCCTCAAGTTAGTCCTATCCCATTGAGCACTCAAACATTCTCGGGCATGTTGAACTGAAATGTCCCTAAGGGTCACTAAATGCCATAGGGAAGTGATCTTTGATGAGGCATATCTTGAAGCTCATACGAGATATGGATGGAATTCTAGGTCCTATAGGACCATGTTGTGGAGACCTATAATAGCCTCTCTCACTTTTTGGAGATCTTACTCCATTTTGATTTTGTGATCCCATCTCAAGTGATGTTGAAACTCATAGTGTTGCCTAGTACAAAGTTGTCAACTGCCAAATCTCCCTCACCATTCATTGGGAAATCAAATTGTTTATTTCATTAGTTCAAATTGGTTAGGTAAACCCTAGCCCCAAGCTTGTTCTATCTCTCTGAGTGCTCAAACATTCACAGGTACACCAAACTGAAATGTCCCTAAGGGTCACTAAATGCCATAGGGCAGCAATCTTTGATGGGACATATCTCAGAGCTCGTGTGAGGTATGGATGTGATTTTAGGTCCTATAAGACCATGTTGTAGTAACCTACAATAACTTCTCTCACTTTTTGGAGATCTTACTTTTCTTTGATTTTGTGATGCCATCTTGGGTGATGTTGAAACTCGTAGTGTTGGCCAATACAAAGTTACCAACTACCAAATCTCTCTCACCATTTGTTGTGGGATTGAACTATCTATTCTATTAGCTCTAGGTGGCTAGGTAAACCATAGCCCCAAGAACATCCCATCCCATTGAGCACTCAAACATTCTTGGGAACACCAAACCAAAACATCCTCAAGGGTCACTAAATACCATAGGGAAGTGATCTTTGATGAGGCATATCTTGGAGCTTGTGTGAGACATGGATGTGATTCTAGGTCCTATAGGATCATGTTGTAGAGACCTATAATAAACTCTCTCACTTTTTGGATATTTTAGTACATTTTGATTTTGCGACACCATCTTGAGTGATGCTAAAAATCATAGTGTTGGCTAGTACAAAGTTTCCAACTATCAAATATCCCTCGCCATTCATCATGGGATCAAACTATCTATTCCCTTTAGCTCTAGGTGGCCAGGTAAACCCTAGCTCCAAGCTCATCCTATCCCATTGAGCACTCAAATGTTCTTAGGCATGTAAAACTGAAATGTCCCTAATGGTCACTAAATGCCACAGGGAAATGATCTTTGATGGGGCATATCTCAAAGCTTGTGTGAGGTATGGATGCAATTCTAGGTCCTATAGGATTGTGTTGTGAAGACCTACAATAACTTCTCTCACTTTTTGGAGATCTTGCTTTGTTTTGATTTTGCAATGTCATCTCAGGAGATGTTGAAACTCATAGTGTTGGCCAGTACAAATTTTCCAACTGCCAAATCTCCCTTACCATGCATCGTGGGATCAAACTATTTATTCCATTAGCTCTATGTTTGTAAATAGATTGGTTCTTTTTAATTTAACTCTCAAATGCCCAAATCTAAAAGAACAACCAGATACCAATAGTTGGATAATCTATCTTCAAGTTGATATATTTCCTCTAAATTGAAAGGTATGGCTCCCTTATCAAATGATATTCAATGAATTTACTAGTTCCTAAACTAATTGGGTATGTTCTTAACCTGAGAACGAAAAAAGAAAAACCAAGCTAGCCCAAGACAGAACTAACTTGAGCAGTGAATTTAACTCTAAACCTAGCCAATTCTAAGAACCCACACTTCATATGGCTTCCCAACATTTTTAATGCATAAATGAATAATTTTAATGTAAATGCAATGAAACTAAAATGAAAAGAAGATTAAATGTCCTAATATTTACAATAGGAATAGTTGAAAATACTTTGATCTACAACCTATTCGCCATCTGATTCAAGATGTAAGAAAGTGTTCAAAACTGAATACAACCATGCTCCAATTGATTATAATTAGAAAAGTAATAACCAAATACTCTGATTCAAAATAAAACCTCTTTTGTATTGAACACCGCATATTAAATATTCTCTGACTTTATTTGCTCACAACCCTTTTGCCAAATCAATTACAAAAATTAGAATATAAAATCCCCTAAATAGATGAAATGAAATGCGTGAAAATAAACTATTGTCTCCCTTCTACTCCAACAATACCTACTCTTGGAGAAAAGAAGAACCCCTTGCAAGTGAAAAGGTTTTATAATAAATACATTCTCCAGCAATCATTTGGTTTCTTCCAGTGACTTTTTAGTTCTATAACCGATCTTGTCTCTTTGACTTCTCATATTTTTCCTTCTGAAAACTGATATGCTTATTAACTTTTAAATATAATAATGATATATATTGGCATATTTAAATTATATTTTAACAATTGACATTTAACAATGTTAAATCAATATCAAAATCTTTCCTTTGTTGAGTGGACAGCAAAATAAATATTGCTGCTAGGTAAAACTGGGTCGTGTTTCAAGGAGCATATCTTTTGATTCCATTGTTGGATTGATCTCATATT
The DNA here is from genome assembly GCA_028749045.1 of Cupressus sempervirens. Classification (NCBI taxonomy): domain Eukaryota; kingdom Viridiplantae; phylum Streptophyta; class Pinopsida; order Cupressales; family Cupressaceae; genus Cupressus; species Cupressus sempervirens. The sequence goes on from CM053785.1 coordinate 728,229,351, forward strand.
TGGTTATAAATTTCCAAACCTAATTATCTTCATTCTGATTGGAGCAATCAGAAAAATAATCACTAAGTCAAAAGATATGAGCTACTAAATTCTGCTCTATATGACTGTTACAAAATCAGAATTGATAAAATAAAGTTTCCAACCATTCTTCTTTCACATACGTTCTTCCATTCTTACCATGTTGATTCTTTGCTGAATTTTGGGAGTGATTCTCTGGAATTCTTGTGGCAGAAAATCCCAAATGGAGGTCAAAAAGCATACCAAGTTCTTAGTTTTCCACTTTTTTTGTTATGGTGAAATTCACACATTCTAGTAATAGCTACACTTTGAAAATAATCATCAAGTACGACTTCTTATTTTCTACCATGTCATTGGTTACATAACACTCAAATTCATTGTTGTTGGAAATCTAATTTTTGTCTTCTCCCTTTTGTGGAAAACTAAACTTTGACTACAAAAGTTGTAGTAGAAAATGAATTTTCCATTTCACATTTAATGTCATGTTGATGTCCAAATCTTCAAGCAATAAATCATTGTGAGATTATCATTCTTTGTTTAATCAATTAAGAGCCCTTTTCCATCTCTCTGTTGTGGGTTTGATGCTTGGTAGAAATTCCATTTTTGAGTGTGGAAAGTGCACCCAATCTTCAATTTTCCACCTCCATGTAGTTGGCATAATTCTAATGTAGATTGATTCATAAATTACCTTTCTGAAGTGATCTTGATACTAGACCCAATATATCTTCATTTTGGATTGAGATTTGTCTTTTCTATTCTTATGTGGAAAACTGAACTTTGACTGCAAAAGGCATAATGGAAAATTAGTTTTCCACAACACTTTTTCCTTTGGTGGAAAATCCCAAGTTGACTACTCCATTGTGGAAAATTCAAAAAGTATTTCTCCATGGCAAAAAAATGAACTTTGACTTCCATTTGCTTCTACATCTGCATATTTGGACTCATAAACACTTCAATCCTTCATAGAGACTTTCTTAGAATGAAGGAATACATTATTGGAAATTTATCATGGGTGGCAACTTAAATGTTTTAAAAATTGGGGTACTTTTAGTGTGCCTACTACTAGCTCTAAATGGGGATTATGTGTTGCAAAGTGCATAAATAATCTAGAATCTCTAGCAAAAGACAAGTGCCTATCCATTGGGACTACAGAGTCTAAGCACAAATAGGACTATCAAAGAATTTCTTGCTGGGAGGTCAAAAGGGAGCAAGGCAAAACCAAAACTAAGAAAGTGGGAAACACTAAGCTAAGCACACCAAAACTATGGAAAAAACTTATTTACAAACATAGGTGAGGAGGCCTCACCAAAAGAAGAGTAAGTAGGAAGAAACTCACACATGGCCATTAATTGGAAAAGAAAAATATGAGCCCCTTTGGTGAAGTGCATTATGCTTTTCTAGGCTGAACCAAAACCAAGATCTCCTGGCAAACTCTCTATTTTTGGAAACAAAATTACCATAGTGTAAGAAATTAGTGACCCAAAAATACGTTCCAAACAACCATGCCTCATCATAGACTTTTGATTTTTCTATACCATCCTGCACATCATTTTTCATACATCCCACCATCCTTTGTTGAAAAGAAAAATGATCATACACTTCTGAAACATATGTTGCATCATACTCACATTCACTACAATCATCTTTGATAGCAATTTCAGATTTCAAACTGAGATTGAAATAGAATGATTCTTCATTGCACATAGGGTCAAACTAAACTAGAATAACTTCATCAGTTTTTGTGGCTATCAATTCTAAAATTTCTTCATCCAAATTTAAAATCTCAATACTCAAATCAGTTGTAGAAGAAGACTTGCATTTGGCCAGCATCAAGATTTGATTAGCTTCCATTTTGTGATAAAGAAAAATATAATCCAGCTCTAAATCATCTTCATGGTGCTGCAACACTTCATTAGCCATCAAAGCTATTTGTTTGAAATATTTCCTTGCAACCACTTCTTCAACCACATTTTTAGACTTAAAATGATATTCATCAAAACATGTTTCAGCCTTTTCATCAATACATAATTCATCAAGAATACTCAACTTGGCATCTTCTACAAAAGAAAATGATTCTAACACTGCAAATTGAATGTCATCTTTTCTATTATCTTCTTCAAACTTTTAAGTTTCATATTCTACTTGTGTGCAAACCAAAGGCTAACTTTCATAAAGAATGATATGCAAAATATAATCTTCATCATTTTCTTCAAATCTGGAACTTTCAACAATAGGAAGAAAAGAGGGTACGGACAATTTTTCTTTTTCTTTTTCATATCCATTTACCATTTTATTACCGTCTTCAAGAATCTCCATGTTCATCAAAGTGGGCACATCCGAAAACTAGGATATTTTTTGCTCTCCAAGAATCAAGCAATTTGTGAATAAAGATTCTTCTTTTTTTATTAATTTTTCTCTAGACAAATTTGCTGAAATGAATTTTCCTTTTCTTTGATCTTGGACATTAAAATATCTTTGGATCACACACTTTAATAGTAGATTAGATTGATGATCTTCTGAGGGATTTAATCCTTTTCTTTCAACTTCAATAATACTTTGTTTAAATGCAGTCCAAAGGAATTATAAGTTAAGATCAATCTTAGCATTTATTTCTTCAAATGTGCGTTTCCTTTTGATTTTCTTTCTTGGTTGAACTTCTTGCTCACTCAAGAATGAAAAAGGAGACAAAATTAGGTGGAACTTTTGAAACCACTTCATCATCCACCTTTAATTCATTTCTTAGCTACAATACCCTTTCCTCACAATGCTGCAATAACTTCTTTTTTACCTCTAGCTCTTTCATCTTTTGATATCTGGAACAAACACTTCTCCATAAAAGAGATAGTGCATGATCTTCTTCAATGCTCAAATTCATTTTTCTCCCATGAGTAATGCTTTCTCTAAAAGCATCAAACAAATCACACAATATTGGATCATGCATTTGATGAAGTTCAATCAAAGAAGGATCTGACCTTCTTCCTTTCACAACTTTAATGTGCATGATCTTTTCATAACAGAGTCACCAATCTCCTGCAAGTAGAGTTAATAATAAAAATTGAGTAAGTAAAACTTCAGCACTAATCTTATTTTCTGCTTCCCCAATAGAGTCGCCAAAAATCTGTTGGTAAATAGATTGGTTCATTTTAATTTAACTCTCAAATGCCCAAATCTAAAAGAACAACCAGATACCAATAGTTCGATAATCTATCTTCAAATTGATAGATTTCCTCTAAATTGAAAGGTAAAGTTCCCTTATCAAATGATATTCAATGAATTTACGAGTTCCTAAACTAATTGTGTATGTTCTTAACCTAAGAACAAAAGAGGGAAAACCAAGCTAGCCCCAAACTAAACTAACGTGGGTAGTGAATTTAACTCTAAACCTAGCCAACTCCAAGAAACCACACTTCATATGGCTTCCTAGTATTGGTAATACAAAAATTAATACTATAAATGTAAATGTAATGAAACTGAAATGAAAAAAAGATTAAATGTCCTAATCTTTGCAACAGGAACAGTTGAAAATACTCTGATCTACAACCCATTTGCCATCTGACTCAAGATGTAAGAAAGTTTTCAAAACTGAATACAACCATGCTCCAATTGATTATAATTAGAAAAGTAATAACCAAATACTCTAATTTAGAGTAAAACCTCTTTTTCATTGAACACCACAAATAAGAATACTCTGACTTTATTTTCTCACTATCCTTTTGCCAAATCAATTACAAAAATCAGAAAATAAAATCCCCTAAATACGTGAAATGAAATGCATGAAAATAAACTATTGTCTCCCCTCTACTCCAAAAATACCTACTCTTGAAGAAAAGAAGAACCCCTTGGAAATGAAAAGGTTTTATAATAAATGCATTCTCTAGCAATCGTTTGGTTTCTTCTAGTGACTTTTCAGTTCTATAACCAATCTTGTCTCTTTGACTTCTCATATTTTTCCTTTTGAAAACTAATATGCTTATTAAATTTTAAAGTTAATAATGATATAAATTGACATATTTAAATTATATTTAACAATTGACATTTAAATTTTTTAAATCAATATCAAATCTTTCCTTTGTTGAGCGGACAACAATATTTTGTTGCCAGGTAAAAATGGGTCATGTTTTGAGGGGCATATCTTTTGACTCCACTGTTGGATTGAGCTCATATTTGGATATGTTTTCCAAACCTAATTATCTTCATTTTGACTAGAGTGATTAGAAAAATAATCATTAAGTCAAAAGATATGAGCTACTAAATTTTTCTCTATATCACTATTACAAAATCAGAATTGATAAAATAAAGTTTCTAGCCATTCTTCTTTCACAAGCTTTGTAACCCAAATATCTTCAATTTTCCAGTAGGTTCATCCATGCTTACCATGTTGATTCTCTATTGAATTTTGGGAGTGATTCTCTGGTATGCTTGTGGTGGAAAATTCCGAATGGAGGTCAAAAAGCGTACCAAGTTCTCAGTTTTCCACTTTTTTTGTTATGTTGAAGTTCACACATTCTAGTAATAGCTACACTTTGAAAATAGTCAGCAAGTAATACTTCTTCTTTTTTACTGTGTCACTGCTTACATAACACTAAAATTCATTCTCGGAAAAAATCTAATTTTTGTCTTCTCCCTTTTGTGGAAAACTAAACTTTGACTATGAAAGTCGTAATGAAAAATGAATTTTCCATTTCACATTTAATGTCATGTTGATGTCCAAATCTTCAAGCAATAAATCATTATGAGATTATCATTATTTTTTTAATCAATTAAGAGCCCTTTTCCATCTCTCTATTGTGGATTTGATGATTAGTGGAAATTCCATTTTTGAGTGTGGAAAGTGCACCCAATATTCAATTTTTCACCTCCATGTAGTGGGCATAATCTATTGTAGATTGATTCATAAATTACTTTTCTAAAGTGATCTTGATACTAGACTCCATATATCTTCATTTTGGATTGAGATTTGTCTTTTCTTTCCTCATGTGAAAAATTGAACTTTGACTATGAAAGGCATAGCGAAAAATGAGTTTTCCACTACGCTTTTCCCTCTCATGGAAAATGAAACATTTGCTTCTCCAATGGAAAATCTGAAAATGATTGCAAAAGACATAGCAAAAAATGAGTTTTCCACTACGCTTTTTCCTTTGGTGGAAAATCCCAAATTGACTACTCCATTGTGGAAAATTCAAGAAGTAATTCTCCATGGTAGAAAAATGAACTTTGACTTCCATTTGCTTCCACATCTGCATATCTGGACTTAGAAATTATTCAATCCTTCATAGAAACTTTCTAAGAATCAAGGAATACATTAGTGAGAATTTATCATGGGTGGCAACTTAAATGTTTTAAAAATTGGGGTACTTTCATGTGCCTTCACTCTGGGTGGCTAGGTAAACCCTAGCTCCAAGCTCGTCCTGTCTCGTTGAGAGCTCGAACATTCTTGAGCACGCAAAATTGAAATGTCCCTAAGGGTCACTAGATTCCATAAGGAAATGATCTTTGATAGGGCATATCTCAGAGCTCGTGCGAGATATGGATGTGATTCTTGGTCCTATAGGACTTTTTTGAGGAGACCTAGAATAACCTCTCTCTCTTTTTGGAGATCATACTCCATTTTGATTTTGTGATGCCATCTCGAGTGATGTTGAAACTCATAGTGTTGGCTAGTACAAAGCTGCCAACTGCTAAATCTCCCTCACCATCTGTTGTGGGATTGAACTATCTATTCTATTAGCTCTGAGTGGTTGAGTAAACCCTAGCCCTAATCTTGTCCTCTCTTATTGAGTGCTTGAATGTTCTCAAGCATGTTGAACTGAAACATCCCTAAGGTTCACTAAATGCCATAGGGCAGGGATCTTTGACAGGGCATATCTTGGAGCTCATGTGAGATATGGATGTGATTCTAGGTCCTATACAACAATGTCATGGAGAACTACAATAACCTCTCTCTCTCTCTCTCTGGAGATTTTACTCCATTTTTATTTTGTGACGCCATCTTAGGTGATGCTAAAACTTGTAGTGTTAACCAATACAAAGTTTCCAACTGTCAAATCTCCCTCACCGTTTGTCATGGGATCAAACTATCTATTATGTTAGCTATGGGTGGCTGGGTAAACCTTAGCCCAAGCTCATCCTATCTCGTTGAGCACTCAAATATTCTCGAGCATGCCAAACCAAAACATCCCTAAGGGTCACTAAATGTCATAGGGCAATGATCTTTGATGGGGCATATCTCAGAGCTTGTGCGAGGTATGGATGTGATTCTAGGTCCTATAGGACTATGTTGTAGAGACCTACAATAATCTCTCTCTCTTTTGGGAGATCTTACTCCATTTTTATTTTGCAACACCATCTCAGGTGATGTTGAAACATGTAGTGTTGGCTAGTACAAAGTTGCCAATTTTCAAATCTCTCTCACCTTTTGTCATGGGATTAAACTATCTATTTTGTTAGCACCAAGTGGCTAGGTAAACACTAGCCCCAACCACATCCTGTCTTGTTGAGCACTCGAACATTCTCAAGCATTCCAAAATTAAATGTCCCTAAGGGTCACTAAATGCCATAGGGTAGTGATCTTTGACTATGGAAATTGGATATGTCATCTCATCTAATGATGGAGACTCATGATAGAAGGTAAAGGGGTGATCATACACATCATTTTTAATATGTTTTTTTTTTTTATGGTAATAAGGTAATCCTCAAATCTTTCTACTTCATCCCATGCCCTATTTTGATACTTCTTTAACCTTGGGTTTTTCACATTTAATATTCCTATAACAATAAGGCTCAACAATTCCTACCAACAATGCTTCGTAATCCATTGTTGTGTTTGTGTTTTTTTATTCTAGTTTAAAAGAATAAGGGAATTTATCACCTTGTGGTGATATCAGCACTACACTAACTCCTATACTATTGGATGAACAGATACCATTGAACTTAATATCCTATAGGGAATCCTTATTATTAAGTTTAGATTCAACAACCTCTTCCCCTCCTAAAATAATGTAGTTAGAAATTTAACATCTAGTGCATAGAATTTGGGCTCGAGGATCTTCTAATGAAAGGAATGTATATAGGTTTTCCATTTGGTTAGAGTGTTACAATTTCCTTACCCACTAGTATAGTATCTTAGGACCAATCCAATTTAACTTTTCCTCCTAAGTCCCTAGAAAAACCCTTTCTCAACATATAATTACTAACTACGATATTAGGAACCAAAATAGTTATCTTTAGTGTCTTGTATGGATGAGTGGCTAATGCAAATTGAGAATTTTTAATTTATTGTACTAGTGGGGGCCTTCTTATAATCCATAAAAGACCATTTACCAAAGTTTTAGTTAGGGAGGAGGAGGGTGGATCTAAGGATTTTAGAACATACAAGGCATTGTATTGTTAGAGGCCCTAGAGTCAATTATACAATTATTGATCTTATGGTTGTGTATGGACATAGAGATATAGAATGGTTTGAGTTTCATATTTAATGAGACATATTTGTCATATGAACCAACTTTAGCCTCAAATTTAACAATGGAGGAATGAACTACATAATTTTGACCGATTTCTAAAGATAAAACATTAGTTAATTACTTATCAACAACTTTAGACACAAATTGATGACCTATGACATATTTAATCAACTTATCCAATTTGTTAGGGTTCAATCTAAGGTACTCATAGGGGGGATTTTTTAACTTTTGGATGACTTATAAAAGTATGGATTTTTTTAGCAAATGAGATTTTGGAGTCATTGAACTTTGAAATTTTGAACCAAAGGTTTGATGAAAATGATGTTTACCTTTGTTCAACTACTTTTAGCACAATGTATTGCCCTAAGTCTTAAGGATCTATTGGCTTCTTGTTGGAATAGTGCATGAAGGATATTATGAAATTACTAGGATATTGCCCTATTTTTTTACATCAAATTTATATTCAAGATGACAATTTACAAAGTTGACAGACATTTAAGGATTTCCTAATTTTCAACCATCTCTTGATAGGAATTACCATTGAACTTGGGCAAGATTTCCTTAGCTCCTTTGGGTAGGTTGTTTAGATTAGCACTTAAGAGGTGAAAGCTCCCCATGGTTGAGCCATTGCAGCAATTAGAGTTGAGATAGTGACATTAGGAGGAAGATTTGTTCCATGTAAAGTTTAAGTTTTCCAAATAGTAGGGTGGGAGTTGATTGGATTTATTTCATAGGAGATGAAGGTCTACTTTTTTCTTTTCTCCTAAACCCTATAAGGTTTGGTGAGAAGTTAAGCTCTTTTAATTATTGAAATATAGAATTAGGGATACCTTCCCTTTTTTGAGATCTATTGTATTGTCTAGAGAATACAAACTCCAATTTTCCCAACAACAGTTTAGAGACTAAGATATTTGGGATTCTTGGTTTCTAGAGGTTATTCAATTTTGTCTTTGTCTTTGTTATTGTAGTTGTCTAAGAACATCATTTATATCTTCTTCCTCCTTGAGAACTCTACTAGCTCTATGCTAATCTTCTTGAGTTCTCCTAGACTGCCAAGCAAGAATATTTAACTGACTAAGAATATCTTCTTTCTTGTCGTGAAAACCAATATTGGGGTCTAACATAGGTATAATATTTTCATGCACTTTGTAAAGAAGCTTTGAAAAAGACCTAAAACCTATCTCTAACCTAAGGAGCAACCTATTTATGATTGGAGGAACCCTAATCAAGGGTTGGAAACTCATTTCTTGTATGAATCCATACTGTTGGGATGTATGCAGCAGACTGTGACTATTTTAGCACAGATTTTACTAGTTTTCAATCTTGTTTGGAGGCAAATCATGTGGCTATTATCATTTTGTTTCATGTTGTAGTTTTTTTTTTTTTTTTTTTCCCATTTTCCATGAATTAGATATAGTTTGTGACCAAGTTTTGTAAATTTCTTCAAAGATACTTGTCTGCTGCCAATTTTGGAGTTGTATATCATGAAAGGGTTGTAAGTCTTGTCTCCACCATGGAAATTCCATGGTCTTATTTATTTTAGTGCTATAGACCCTAATGTATTATATTATGAAAGGAAGGGCCCTGAAAGTGAGTCCAAAGAATTCTTTGACCAAGCCCTAGGCGAGCTAGGCAATGCTTGGCTAGGGATTGTTAGCAAAGAAAGAGATCTCAAGAGAAAAGGTTTAAGAATGAATACTTTCCTTTTTATGGGATTGAAGACGGTTATGAGGAGGTTCTAACTTGTGGAGGAGGATTCTTGAGGAAATTTGGAAGGTGTCTTAAAGTGGGGACAATAGGAAGCCAAGAAAACCCTACCAAAACCTCAATTTTTCTATTTTTATTGTATGGCCTGTATGCACCCTGAGACCCTAAACAATACTTGAGCATTGGTCCTATGTATAAATTGTTCTTAAGGATAGAGGTGTTGAAAATCTAAGACAAAGGAGCTATTGGCCCTAGAAATCTGGGTGGAGGCCTAATTAGGGGCTCTCCTTGTAGCCCTTTTGTGAAGAAATCTTGAAATCAGGTACAAAGCCATTATTGTTATCCATTCAAGCATAGTACAAGTGTTACAATAACACCTTAGGACATCATGGAAACCTTGATTGTATTGGGGAATGCTATGGTACCCTAGTAGACCTATAAAATCTTTGGAGGGATACTATTCCTAGAAGAGTAAGGGAGTGGTGATGCAAGTTTGGATTAGTTAACCTGGTGAGGAGGTTGGACAAGGTTAGGGGATGTTCTAAGTAGCAAGATATCCTATAGACCACATAGGTTTAGATAAAACACCAAGATCCACATATAATATATAAGGTTACATGGGGACGGGAGTACTTGAGGTACTTAAGGTACGAGTATGGATACAGGTACAAGTACAACTATTTTTTATAATAGGGGATGGGGGTAATTGGGTATGTCAAACTTTATTTTTAATTATACATTTATATTTTTAGAAAACTTGAATTTATGAGTCTTGACAATGATTTTTCAAATAAAGAACAGTGATAAAGTTTGCAAATGTAATGTATTGTTTTTAGTTTCAGATTTGTTATATGTTTGTAATAATAATTTATGATAAATGTTTAGATGCATAACATAAAAGGAAAGCTTTAAACATGAACAAGAAGATCATAAATCATATGACAATGACATATTACAAATGATAAATTTCTGGCTTTAACACTAGCAAAGTTTATTGTTGATCAATATTGTATCAAAGTTTCAAACTGTTTAGGTATTAAATTAAGCTTGATAAACAAAGAATAAAGAAGGAAAACTTTAAACATGAACAAGATCATAAATCATATGATGATGGCATATGGAAAATGATAAACTTGTGCTTGAATAGTGATAAAGTTTATTGTTAATCAATATTCTATCAAAATTTCAAACTGATTAGGTATTGAATTAAGCTTGATAAACAATGAATTGATACACAAACAAAAAATCTAAAAAAAAAATCTAAAATCTCAATCAAGGTCCTTAGCTATGATGCTCTCCATCGAGTACCTAGTACTTGGGATATGTGTACCTGGTACTTGGGTACGTGGGTATGAGTACCAGGGGTGTGGGTACAAGTACCCATGCAACCTCATAATATATTATGATGACCAATAATGTCATACATGAATGAACATATAACATATTATGATAACCAATAATGTCATACATGAACAAACATATAATATATTTTGTTAACCAATAATGTCATACATGAAGGAACATATAATATATTATGATAACCAATAATGTCATACATGAACAAACATATCATATAAAATGATAACCAATAATGTCATACATTAACAAACACAATATATTATGATAACCAATAATTTTGTACATGAACAAACATATCATATACTAACCAATAATGTCATAAGTCTAATAATGTCATGCATCAAATAAAAATGTCATACATCAAATATAAAATGTATATCGAATATGTCCACTGAAATAAAATCCAACATATATGTTCGCTGATGCCTATACATGTGTGTCTATCAACTATATCTTCTCTTTCCTATGAGGGGAAGGAAACAAATCTCTAGAGGTCTTTGGTTGTCATGTGGAGGGAGATGATGGGGATGATGGGGTCTTCCTCACACACTCACTCATCCTCTTGGTGAGGCTCTTCTCTAACTTGAGCTGATACAAACAAAGTAGATATGAATCAATAATTATTATACATTGAAATCAAATATATGTACACACAAAATTAATTATTTTCTTACCACCATCAAATAGTTGCTCCGCAACTCCACCTCAAAGGCTCATGGATGATCGGGTGTAACAAGACCCTACAATAATTCAATCAATTTAATCACTTATAAATAACATTAGAAATTTTGATACTAACTATTGTAAACAACAACTAAAACCAAGAAAATTCTTTCATACCTCAGTCAATGGCTTTGAACTAGCCATAGATGCAGCCATTCCATGATTGATAGACTCCCAAAGATGAGGAGGAGTCTTAGATGTCAAGAGCTACATGCCATATAATACACATTACATGTAACATGAAACATGAAACAAATGTACCTCTACAGAGCTCGTATCACATCTAGGCTCAAAGTCCCTACTGAATGTCGACGGTCCTATAGAGAATTGATGCACATGCTTAAAAAAATTGTCAATCCTTCATATGATTAGTTAATAAATATATGTATTAATTTAAATGATTAAATTGATACATACCTCTAGACTCATCAACGGGATGAAAAATGGGGTCGAGGGATCGCTACTAGGGCTACCAACACTTTGACCTTGAGTTTTGAACAATGTTAATACATGCTAATTAATTAGTCATTTACTATACATATGAAATATGATCAAATTAGTTTATTATAATTGTAATTTACCTATGTGTCAATGCTAAATGTCTCATTTAGGAACTGGTCAGTGACTAGCCCATCATCTGCACTATTTCCAGTGTGACTACCAAATGTGCATAAGGATCTGCATGATGTGCACATGTGACAATGGAGCACAGAAGGCTCCTCCTCAACTAATGGACTTGTGCAATGAATGAGGGTCTGTGTCAAAGCATTAATAGTCTCTAGAGTGTTGGCCTCTACATGTTCCTTCACAACTAAAAGAATAGTCACATGCTCACCCGATGGCTTGACAACAGGTGCCCTAACTACATAAGGGTCATGACATACTCCCGAACGCTCAAATGATGACCCCCCACCTCTACCCTAAGATTCTAATATATCAAAATAATTAGGGATCTCCCCAAGGAGAAACTCACAATACAATTTCCATAAGAAATACATTGGGACCTCATGATTATTGCAGGGAGGGGTATCAAAAACCATCCACCATCTATCCCAAAAATTATTAATAATACCATAGTGTATGTACCAATGGATAAGGAACCATTTAGTTGGCTCTCTAACAGTACTTTGTTCACTAGGCTTTCTAAAAAATGCAAAAAATCTACCTTTTGGTGTGTTTTTTTCTTTACATCTTGATATGATAATTTGTTTGCATAATATCTTTTTTTTCATCCCGTTTAACTCGCCAAATATCCAACTGACCACTAACAGAAGCTATGTGGGTAATAATGGACTCAAGGGAGGATGCCAATTGAGCTCTCATTAGATTGGTTTGTCCAAAAGCTTTCAACCTACCAATGAGTGCTTCTAATTCATTTTTTCCTCTTTTTGCTTCATTTATTATGTTGTCTTGTGTGCCAGGAGTAGGTCTTCCAATCGGTGCAGGTTGTAGAATTTCTTGTTCTTGTTGTGGAGGGTTTTGATTCTCATCTTGTTGAGGGTTTTGGTTTGGTTCTTGTTGAAGGTTTTGGTTTTGATATTGTTGGGGATTTTCCAGTTCATTATTCACATTTCTTGATAAGAAACCAATTGCAATCTAAATAAATAAACAAATTTAAAGAAAAATTGAAAAAACCTACAAAATAATACAAAAACATATAAAACAATGCAAATAGAAGGCTAGACAACATACGACATGATCGTGATCTCAAACTTTGATGACGAAGAAACATATTGATGAGGTGGGTGGAAAAAATCTTTAATTTGTGGAATTCATTTATGCACTATGAGGAGAGGAAGTTGCAAAATGATGGAAAAATGAATGGGATGTAGGTTTGCAACCCATTTATAATATTTTGGGGTTTTAAAAAGTGTGTACGCACTATAGTGCACACGCACTATGGCTTGGGATACCCAAGCCATAGTGTGTGCATGCTATAGCACATATGCACTATTTAAAGTTAGAAAAAAATGGTTGTCATATTTTTGGCACCACAACTTGGTGCACTTACCCCCATCCACTTACCTCATCTCTCATTGAGTCCATTCTACATTAAAAGTGTCTTTACTATTGAATCAGGTACAATTGCGTAGACCTTACTTCTTAGTATATAGTGACGAAACTTATTTACTACCTTGATCAATGCAAAAGACTATTTATCAAGGTTGGGATAGTTCAACTTAGCATTTTTCAAAGGGATACTCATAAAATCAATAGGTCTTTCATCTTCCTTTTCCTTTTTCTACGTCAAGATCCTAGCATAGAATGTTCTGAAGAAAAAGAATATATCTCAAAATATAGTTCATAATCAGGACTTACTAGCACTAAGGCCATAGAAATAGCCACTTTGATGTCCTCAAATGATTTCTGGATCTCTAGAACCCATTCTATTTTGGCCCCCTTTTTGAGTAAGTCATTAAAGGGATGAACTATTTCTATGAATCCACTTATGAATGTTCCCACAAAATTTATCTTCCCAAAGAAAGACTTGAGTTCTTTTTTACTATGAGGAGATGATAGCTTGAGAATAGCCTTGACTGTATTAGGGTCAATGGAGATTTTGGCTTCAAAAATGACATGCCCTAGAAGCTTCCCTTTAGTAACACCAAACAAACATTTCTTGGGATTGAGAGATATGCCATATTTATGAAAACTATTAAATACCTATCTTAGATCAGCAATGTGAGTACTTCAATCCTTTTAAAATATAGTTAAGTCATCCATGTAGATAGCTATACATTTATTAATTAATCCTTTAAAAGCTTCATCCATGGCACATTGAAATGTAGCTCCTACATTAATCAGTCTGAAAGGCATTCTTCTATAGGCAAAAGTTCCCCATTTAGTTGTAAAAGTTGTCTTTAATTGATCTTCTATATCGACCATCACTTGATTGTATCCTAAATATCCATCCAAGAATGACATCATTTTTGAACCATTTATGATTTGGAGAACCTTGTCTAGTGAAGGTAAAGGATAATTGTCCTTTTGAGATGCCAGGTTCAAGTTATGAAAATCAACACACAATCGAATCTCCCCAATCTTCTTCCGTACAAGAACCAAATTAGTCACCCATGTGGAATGGTGAATGGGAAAAATGATCTTGGCATCCAGTAGTTTCTTAACTTCTTTCATTATCAGTGGTTCAATGATAGTATTTGCAGGTATTTGTCTCTGCCGGAAAGGTTTGACACCTAGCTTCAGTGGGATGTTATGCATGATCATCTCAGGATCATATATTTTTAGTTCTTCATAACTCCAAGCAATAACATCCTTATACTAGTAAGCAATTTAAGCATGTCTTCCCTTTATTGTGTATTGCATGTGTTTCCTATCTATACCATTCACAAATCTTTATCACCCAAGTTGTACGAGTCACATTCCTTGATCCCTTTTTCTTCAGTCATTATTCTATTAAGTGCTAATTCATCATGATCAAAAATTTGTTCTAGCTTGACCATCCCTATAGGAATACTACTCTTTTTTAGATTTAGGATCCCATCTTCATCTTCAATTTCATCATCCTTAGGCTTGTCATCCGAAGTGTCATCTATTTATTTCCCTTTAAAGTGGCCACTACACATGATGAATTCAAGTACATGTTGATCATCTTGAAAGACCTGAAATTTTGTGATATTGTTTAGAATAGATGGAGCGATAGCCAATTCTACTAGAAAAAATATATTTCATTTTCTCAACTGGTTGTAATGCACTTGCCGAAATGGCAAGAGCATCTGTTACCATATTTCTCCTTCTTGGGATAGACCTTATGTTCAAGGCTTCAAAACCATCCTTTAAATACCATACTCTCTTCCTATAAGCTAGCAACCTCTCATCATTGTAGGAGTATATTGATTTCACTTGTCAAATAACTAACTAAGAATCTCCCTCAATTATGAGAGTTGTAACTCCTTTCTTGAATGCAAAGAGAAGTCCTTGGATTAATTCTTTGTATTCTACAGCATTGTTAGTACATCTAAACTGTAATCAATATGTTAAGTAGAAATACTTTCCTTTTGGGTTGATCAACTCAATACCTACACCGGCTCCTAATTTACATTTAGAACTGACAAAGTGAAGCATCCAGATTAACCTTTCTTTAGGTTTCCTAACCTTGTGTTTATTTTTCCTTAGTTTTTCTTTGACTTGGGCTTGGAATGACTATTTCTTGGGAACCCATTGCAACTTCTCATGAGGTGGAATGGACAATTCCCATTTTTGAATTCTTGATAGAGGAAGAGTATGTTTTCCCTATTTGTCCTAAATTTCCCCTATCGATTCTTTGATTTCCTCAGCCTTAGGTTCAGGATGAACGACTACTAAAGTCCACCCTTGACCTTTTACGTATCATCTTCTTCTCTAAACTTTGATCATTCTTAGGGGAGGAGAAGAAAAACCTCCATCATTTGAAGAGGTGTCACTACATGACATATTTAGATCTTTGATTTCCTCTTTAATCTTTTCCACAAATTTAGATGAGTTTACGAAACTTTGACTTTATGTGAGTTCATCTTCTAGGATCTTATTATCCTTGTTTCTTATTATGTGTGTTAACAAATTCACAATTGCTTCTTGACATGATGAGAATTCAAATTTAGAGTGACTAATTATATGCAATTAGCAAAATCTAGGAAGGAGCAAGATACTAGGATCAGCTTCCTCTCCTAAATACTGTAAATTAGCCACCATATTATCTATGAATCGTGTCACGATTTCATCCTTTGGGATGGGTATCTTGAGTTCTTTATCTTGATCATTGGATACTTTAGTTGGAATTGTGTCAAATACCATCACCTTGTATGAACCTAGATCTAATTGTAAGAATGTTATCTCATTCAAGGCATTATACTCTATGATCATCATTTTTAGTTTGGGTTCTGCATCTATTTTGATCTGATTGTTTAATCCCTTTCATCGTAACCATAACTGAGTGAAATCCATAGAAAACCATCCCCTTAGGCACTTTTTCCATTCTCTTATTAGAGGTAATCCATATGTTTTGGGAATATCAACCACATGTATAAAAATCATGTCTTGAATTCGGGGGTCGACTGTCAACTATATCCAAACGTCTTTCAATACACCAATGACTTTCACCTCTATTTTATCCAACTGTATCATTATTTGATTGGAAGTTTGAGGGCTAACTCCTAAACTTTGTCCTATTGATAGTGGCATGACATTTCAGGAAGCTCCAAAATCAAAAAGACAATTATGCATATTCTTTCTAAATATCCTGATGCTAAGCAAAAATGGGGGCACTTCCACCTTGTCTTTGAACATAGTGGGCATTGCCTCTATAACATTAACCTATTGAGATACTATCTTTTGAGGGACAATATTCATATTATGGGGACTCTTTGTATGATCTAGAGTCTTCATCAATGCTTCTCATTATTGCAGACAATCTTGCAACATATCAAACATGGAAATATTGGACTTCATTCACTTCAAATCCTCTATAGCACTATACTTTTTCATAGACCAAGCAGGATTTTTCAAAATAGTAGAAACATTCCCTTGGTTCTGATTTTGTTGTCCTCCATACAGTGGTCTAATTGACATTAGATTGTTACTTGCTCTCAGATTCAAAGGAGTTGGTTGCAATGCTAGGGGGATTCCATTTGTTAGAGGTTCTTTTCTACTTCTAAGATTGTATGTATTTTGATTGTCATTGGAAAAGGCAAACATCTCTTCATGTTGAATGTCAAGTTCTTGGTTGAATGGGAATGAGAACTCCTCACTGGCTGATTGTTTCACCTGTACATTTTGTGTATAATCATAGGATTCCAATAACATAGCATTAAATTGTATGGGAGGAGCATTGTCATTTACTTGTGAGCTATGATTCATCTCTTGATTACCATTATAGTATGAACCATCGTTGTTAGGTGCATTTTGACCATCGTCATATTGATTAATATCTGCATACTAAATGTTGTTATTGTTTTTGTTTGTAAGAATGCTTCCATTATTCAGATGAGTGGTCCACTTTTGGTTTGCCTTTGGAATCCATTATTATAGTCAGGGGAGTTAAAGTTCTTCCCTCCATTATTGTTTCCTGCATTGTTGTTGTTATTGTTCCCATTGAAGTTCCTATTATAATTTTGGCCATAATTATTATTGTAGGGAACAACATTGTTTCTTTGAAAATTGTTATTCTACCCTTGTGAAAATCTAAGATGCGTCAACTTGTTGTTCATTTGTGACATAGTCTTTTTCATTTGACCAAATTCTAAAATAAAACTATTGTCTGCTTCTATAGGAATTGGTGTTTTCTGCTCAAAGAAAGTAGTTTTTGGTGGCACATACCGTAGATATGTTGGAGCAAGGTTTTGTGGAGTGGGTGCCTACTATAATGGAATTGGATACATGGGTATGAATTGGCTAGGCACCGTGGGTACTCCAACAAGGTATGTTGGTATTGTCATGATAGATTGCAATGGAAGAATAATTCCTCCTCCACTAGGATTGGCTTGTTTAGTGAATGTGATTGCTTCTACAAAGACCGTTTCTAGTGTATCAATATTTGTAGGAGGAAGTCTTCCTAGAAAGATAGTTGTAAGAGGATCTATAGCATTCAAATAAATTTGAATAATAGCTTCAACTAGTATAGTATATGGTGTTTCCAATTTGTGATATGCCATGTGAAAGTGTTGATTGAAGCATGAAACCATCTCAACTAGGTCCCTTTTAATTGATATGAATCTATTGATGTATCATAGTTGGGTTGATGAAAGTTTTTAATTGTTCCAAGAACAATCTTTCAAAAGTATCCCAATTCTTGTTACATCCTGGTGGCAAAAAAATGTACCAATTAAAGGCAACTTCCCCCAAAGAGTAGGGGAATAAACAAAGAACCACATCCTCATTGGTAATCTATTTTTGGTTGCAAATTTCTTTGAATACTTTGATGTGATCCTTAGCTATTCATGATTCTCCATAAATGAACCTTGGGAAAAACTTTTTGGGATTCTTGGGAAGGTCATGGAGTGCACCTCTCAAGTTGATTGGTGAGTCCACGATGTTTGCAAAAAAGGCCATTGGAGGATTTGGTGGACCGAAATGTGGTTGAAATGGAGGTGGAATTATTGGAATATGTGGTAGCCCACCCAGTGGTTGAAATGGAGGTAGAGTTGAAGAAGATGATGAAATGTTGAATGGAAGTGGTCAAATTTGAGATGTTCCTTTATTACTGCATGGTTTGCGGAAATGTTTAAGTTCCAGAAACTCATGTATAATTGGTGGAGATCTCAAAGCTTGCTGAAATGAAGATTTTGGATCAATATCCTCTAGTTTGCACCAATTCTAGAAAAATCACACCTTTGCAAAAGCACACTTTCTCACAAATTAGGTGCAGCAAAAAATTTAGTGCACCAGCTCACCAGCATACCTGCGCAGTAGGACAACTGCTCACCTAAATTTCTCAAAAACTCAAAAAAAATTCTAAACTTGTAAAAAGTGTAGAATTTAGAAACTTTGGCAAATTTCCTTCTATTTCAAAAATTAAGGTCCCTCCTTCTAATGAAACTTCTATGGAGCTTTCATTATGCACGATGATAAATGGTAGAAATTCTTTCGAACTCCTCTCTTGAAAAGTCGATCTTGCAAATCAACTCCAAGGTTCTAGGCAATCTTGGGACCTATTGGAATCTACTCAATTGAAGATAAATTTTTTTGTTCAAGAGGAGGCCTTTTCTAGTTTGAAATTTTTTTGATGAGACATAGAATATGTTCATTGTTTCAAAATAAACACAGAAAAGAACTATGTTTTTGTATTTTTTTGTTTTTAATAAATGCAATCTAACAATGTGACTAATATGAATTACTATTTGAAAAAGGGGGTAATAAAGAAAATAATGAGAACTTTAAAGAAAATAATGTGAAAATAAAATCCTAATGGACATAAGCTATGGAAAATAACATGTCTACAAGTTAAGATTTCAAAAAAAGTGATGGATAACCAATGAAAGAAGGAGAAGAACTTCCTTGATTCCACTAATGCAATCATCAATAGACACCTAAGAACCATATGATATTTCATTCTCCATCGAATTGCAAGGCCACAAAAAGTGTTCTCATGTGAGACAAAAAGTTATGCAAGTACAATTTGATTACTTCTTCTTGAGCTAGATACAACAGTAGAATCATAAAACTATAGCAAACACCAGAATTAAAAGATCACACAACCAGAAATATTGCAATAAACTTTTGGCTCAATCACATTCCATGAATGTAAATTCACAAAAATATGATACATTTAGGCAAGAATCACTACACTCCAAATGTGAGCACCAAAAGCATAATATTATTGCAAAATAACGATGGCCCCAATTACATATTACAATGTAGTATTTATAAGAAATCATCTCCTCAATTTGTGTTGAGAGTGAGAGGTATGTTCATGTTAATAATATGCTTTGAAATTAATAAAACAAACTAATTATATATAGACTAACAATCTAACTGATGCTTAGTAGGACTCTGTCCATTTTATATTCATTAATTGGATGCATGAGCCTTTACATGTCATAGAACAAAGAATTTATGAGAGAAAAAGAATAAAAAAACCTTTAGTCAAAGTAGAAGTGTCTGGAAGTGTCAAAAATAAAAGTTGATCCTTCACTGGGTGTTTGTCAGAGTTAAATTGCTATCAGAATGTGTTTCCAATGCATGTAAAGCTCTATTTTTGGAACTAATAGCTAACTATTGACGCAGCTTTAGAAAAGCACACCAGCTCACCTACGCACTTGCGCACCTCAAAAGGTCCAAAATCACAAATTTTTACTGAGTGTCAGAACTAAAATTTTGGCTTCTAGGTTTTGTTGCCCTTCATACCAAAGCTATTTCTAGATATTTGCCCTTGAATTTATCAATAATCATATTTATCTTTGACCTTTTGTCTATAGTTGTCTACCTCAATACGGGTATCAGAAAAATCCCCAAGTTTTGTATCCAACTCTAACAAGGCTTCCTCTATTTTGAATGCTTGTTGGATGTCATCATCACTAGAAGCTTCTTCAAAAATCTTTTGGAACTTCTCTACTACTACCTCTATAGGCATTAATTTCTTTCATTCATCATCTTCAAAAATATCCAAACATGCATCACTATAATGTTTCTCTGCCTCCAAAATTTTCACTTAGGCTTGGTTCTTGAGTCGATTGATCTTTGCATGTAATGTTTTCATTACTTTATTACTATCCACTATCTTCTCAATCCAATCATTAGTTAAATCTAACTCTTCTATTGTATATACATCTACCAATAGCATGTGCATTTGCCCTTTTATGGCCTATAATACCTATAAATCTTTACTCCAAGCACATACTTCATCCTTGATACCAAAATCTTGCTTCAAAATTGCTACCATTTTGTCTGCATTTTCCTACATAGCATGTAGTAGCTTTAGATTTCCTCAAATGATTAGGATGCCCTTTTCCTCAAAAACTTCTTGCCATTGCTGATAGGCTTTCAAAAATGGATCCAAACGTACACCTCCCCCATCTCTAAGTGTAGTGCTTAGAGTCTCCTCAGGGTGTTCGAGATCTAAGGGACCAAAAATTTTGGTTAAATATCCTCTTAGAATTTTATTTTCCCTACGAAGTGTTCTAAGTTCAACCCCTTCTTGCTCTAAGCTTTTGAAGACCTCCTTTATCCCCATCATGACCATCAACCTAATAGTATCCAATGTGGTCTTCCCAAGCATAACCTATCTGATCTTATAGTCTTGTGGACCTAAGTTTTGTACATCTATATTAGGAGGAGGGATAGCCACTTGTCCAAATAAATCTTGATTCTGGGTACTATTGATGAATGTTAAGGCTTATGCTTCCTCTGATGGGGACTCAAGTTTTCTCAAAACCTCAACCAACTTGATCATATCCTCTTCATTGACATTGAATTGTGGCTTCTTATTTCTTATTATTTCCTTTTGTAACCACCTTGGCACTCGTTCCACTGAAGGTCTACCTCTTGAGGATGAAGGAGTGTGCTCAGCTACCTCTTTTCCATTGTCACTCCTCTCCAATTTTTTTTCCTTCTATGAAGGCTCCCCCTCAGTGGTCTCTATTTTTTTGGAGCCTATAGTTTGTACGTCAGTGTCTTTAGAGGCTTTATGAGGATATTCAACCATTCATCCCTCTTTAGACACCTCATCAATTGCCATTTTTTGTGGTTCTTCTTCCTTCCCCTTTTGAATCCATTCCTCTTTGATACTTGGAGGTAAAGGAGTAATAGAGCCTTTATCCATAATTGTGACTTACATTAGGGATGGAGGAGTAAGATCAAGACCCTATGATTCTGGCAACACATGTGTCCAATCTTCCTATTGGGACTCAATTGTTGGGGTACCCCTAATCTTATCCCCAATTAACTCTGTCCCTACAAGCATAAAATTAAAATCTAACATCTTGAATATGTCAATGCCCTCTACATCCTACTCATCAACCCATTTTTGTACTTCATCCTTTGAAGTAGTTATTTTCAGAGGTTATCTGGGACTGATGGCGGTGTAATAGTGGAACTTCTCCTCCTTTCCTTCTCTATGGCTCTTACTAGCCATGTTCTTCTCTTGAATGGTGCATCTTCCTCCTTATCTTCCTCTTCTTATTCTTCCTCTTCAGGAATGGGTTCTAAGATAGATGGAAAAGGAACTATCCTTTTGATCACCCTTTGCCTTTTCATGATAGGAGTCTTGATTTTTCTTAGTTTCTTAGCGGCTGAAGAGGATGCTTTTTTTATTTGCAAAGGAGGAGAGACTTCTTGGGTTTCACCCTCTATTTCTTCTTGGCTGGGTGCAACTAGTGATACTTGGAGGTCTACCTAGACTTGGGAAGCTCCCGTATCTTCCAACCCTTGTGCATTTTCTTCTTGTCGCTGTGAAGGTGCTAGGATTTCACCCTCTTTTGGTTCAGCCCTTTAAGGAGAACTCCTCTTTCTCTTTCCCTTTCCCTTTTTCTCTTGGGGGTGATAGTATCCAACTGGTCTATCTAGTTTGTATACCATTTCAGGCCTAATGGGAAACTGACCTACAAAGGTAAGGATAGTGACTATCTTCCTTCTACCTTTGGTTGGGCAGGCCTATGCATGCAAGACCACTGTCTCAAGTATTGGATCAAGTTTAAATGGTTTCATGATCTAATCCTATGTCATTTTGATGACATGCCTCGCCCAATGATTAATATCATCATTCTCCTCCTTGTCAACTTCTGCATTCATAATGGGATGTTCCCCAATTTTATCCTTGTTGAACAAAGGGTCGAGTAGCTCCCCTTTGCTACAATATCTCCAATAGAATCTTTATATTTAGATCCTTTTCTTCCAAATACAAATTCATCCTACAATAATTCTTAATATGAACATCATAGTCATTTGTTGCATTCATCCAATGATCTTCAATGGCTTCTTCATGCTGAAATTCCTTGCCTACGAGACATTGGACTCTCCCAATATTATCAAAGTACAACCTCAAAGAATTATATTTTTCTAGGGGATATTGATCCCATTCCCATTCAAATGAAGGAATATATTTCTTCTACTTTACTTGATAGCGCCCTATGATTAGAGGTCGTGTCCAACATGGTCTACATTGTTTTCTAACTCTGTCATATGCAAATTCAATTTGTTGTGCAATCTCCAAAAGAATAAGTCTATCACTAGGATATCTTGGGAGCTTCCTCAGATTGATAATGGCACCAGATACCCTTAGATATTTGAATGTTCTAAATTGAATGTAATAGGCACCAAGTGTTATTACCTATGCCACTACCTCTTTGCATAATCTCCTTCTATGAATTTAATTATAGCGAATATGAAGGCATCATTGAAAATTTTATATTCCTTGCTCTATCCTAAGAGTCTCTTCTTCACCAATTGTGGATAAGAAATATATGACCAAACATTGGGATCCTACATGTTACCTCTCTTATATGGTGTTAGGTATTTTTTTGCCCTTACGACTAATAAATACACTAGGTAGGACATCATATAGAACTTCCTTTTGTCCTTAACTACCTCTAATTGTTCACACAAATTTTCACTCAATGTGGTGGCCCAATCAAGTGGCATCTTTTTCATCTTGATAGTCTCGATAAATTTTATCATGAAGACATTTAGGTGTCTAGCCACTTGTAGACCCATTAGTCTACTCAAAAGAATGATTGACTACCTAATATCTTCTTTCATATAACCCCTTGTCATATCCATTCTACTGGTTATCTTCCCTAGAGGAGTCTTCTCTATAGGATAAGAGGATTGGATGATCTTAGTACCCTCTTTTAGGTGTTCTCTATACCACCTTTCTACTACCTCATAGGTGAGTCTAATGAATTGATCTTCCCTTGGGAGATAGAATACCTTTTCAATGTTATTGGGTTGGAGATCAAGGACAATTTCTCCAGTCACACTCTTCACCACACTTTCTTTGGGGACAAAATGTTGTGCAAGTGTCATAATGAGCTCGAAGGATTGCACTAACATCGGGTGTAAAGTATGTTTACCAACCACCATTAGATTAATGCAAAAATCATAGTCGATCTCTCAGTGGGTTTGCTGCAAATCCTTAAAAACTCCCCCAAATCAGTGTCTCAAATCTATGTCCTTAATCTCTATGTAATCATCTTGGAACCTTGATTTCAATGGAACACCTTAGAATTTGAACACAACAGGTTTTGGTGCCATTTTCTTTCCTGATTAAGATGCCATTATATCTACACAAAAGAGGAAAAAATCCATTAGTCCCTATCGAACCAAAATTTTACAAAGAAAAATTTGTTCAAAAATACAAAAACACTCATTTTATCAACTCTAAAACACAAAATTAAATGCCCCAAGCACACCAGTAAGGTACACCTAATGCACTTATTGAATTTTCCTTGAAATCCTTTTGAAATTAAAAGGTGCACACTAGTGCACCTAGTTAGGTGCACACTAGTGCACCTAGTTAGGTGCACTTAGGTTTTAGAATGCTTGGGTGTGCACTAGCCCACCAAATTAGGTGTGCTAGTGTGCACCTAGTTCTTTTCTTTTTGTTTTATGAGCACCAAATGAGGTGTGCTACTATACACCCCTCACAAGTTTTATTTGGTTTTTAATGTTTTTATGTTCTTTTTGTTGTATGTGTGCACCCAATTAGGTGTGCTAGTGTGCACCCAGCTTTGACTTTGATTTCTCGTTCATTTAAGTTTTTAGTTGATTTTGTTTTGCATTTTGGGGTGCACACTAGCACACCCAACTAGGTGCATAAGTGCACACCCTGAAAGGGTGTGTTGAATTTTTTTGTTTTGTTTTCTAATGTTTATCAACAGTTTGAGTTGGGTGCACACTAGCACACCCAGATAGGTGTACTAATGCACACCAGTATAACCATTTTGGTGTAGGGAAAAGACCAAAGAATGGTGTAGAGGATGATGCACATTATGGGTATAGGAGCTATGGACAAAGGAAGTGTGGAAGCTACAAACTAAGGAAATTTGGATGAAAGGGTGGCACAGATGAAGGAGCCATTTTAGTGAGCAAAGAAAATAAGGTAAAAAATGGGAAACATACACCCCCCCATTATATAGAGTTGGAAGGGTCAACACATCTACTTAGCTATGCAAGTGCATCAACTACATAGCTACGCTAATGCATAGATGTACAATCAAATAAAAAAAATGTCTTCCCTTTAGGCACACTAGCATACAAAGTTTAGGTGTGCCTAGTGCACCCAAAGCCCTTAATACTCAGCCCCTTTCATTGAATTTTGATTTTTTGACCTTTGAGTTTTTTGATAGGACCTAGACACGATCTAGGGGATTATGCAAGACCTCAAAATGATTGAGACCCTGGACTAAGGCCTTGAAGAAAACCAAAAAGAAAGTAGGGGGTCCCCATTTCAATCAGAAATGGGGCATGCATTGTGGAACCACAACAATAACATTCAAAGATCTATCAACCATAACTTGTCACAGGCCATCTAGAACTCAAGTTATTAATCTTGTCATGTCATGAGAAAATATAATTATTTTATAAATTAAATAAATAATATTGGTTACAATTAAATTTTATTGATACCAATTTTCTTACCTCTTTTTCATTAATTACAATACAATGGTCAAGAGTCGTTCTCTTTGTCATTAATGGTAAACAACAAAATATTGTCTATACACTAACACTGTTGAACAAACCAAATAACTAAGATGGGAGGTGAATCACTTATTTACAAATAATTTTTAAAACTTTTTCTTTGTTGGTAATTACTTAAAGAATTCATAAACTTATAAAAAATAATCATGAAAGAATAAAACCATGAGCACAATACACACCAAAATATATGTGGAAAGCCAACTTGGGGATAAGTGTGAAGAAGCTTTTTCTCATGAATTTGAATACCAACTAATCTGATTTGTATAGATGTCTCGCGGCTATTTTTTTAAAGTTATTTGTCTTATTTTCATTTGGGCTAACTACCCAAAAATATATAAGTGTCTAACTACCAATACAAATAGTCTTACTGCCAAAATAATCAAGCTTATAACTAGAATATAAGAAATAAGAATTGAATATACCATTGAAGTCACTATCACCAACATAAAAACAATAAAAAAACTAATATAATAGTCTACTGCTGATTGTATCGACTTGCATGATCATTAACACATAGATTCTACCTTTTCATATTTGCATTCATTTTACATATTACTTACATAAAAGTATCATACATCCATCACCAAAAATTAAAAATATCTTTCTTTTCATATTGTTTGAGACCATCAATTAAGTTACCATAAATTGATTTGAAATGGGTCACATTGAAGTATTCATGTGGTGGTAAGGTATGAAACATGGACCACCTCACTTAATACAACATGTCTTACACATGTCAACATGTTACACCATCTCCAAAACTGTTTATACCAACAAATATGAAAAATATATTACACAACAATTATTGGGACCAAAATGTAAATGAAAGCATTCCAAATAGGACCAAACCCATACAAATGTTCCATTATATGTTGCACACTAGATAGAATCATAATCAAACAAATAAAGGGAAAATAAACCAATATAGAAAAATAACCAAAACATAAATGAATCTCCTCTATAGGTCATATATGTCAACATTGATGAAAAATATTAATGAAAGGGTAAAAGCACAAATCTGTGTCACCTTTTATAAAGAAATGGGATATCAGAATGTGATAGTTCAACATTAATGAAAAAAATGGTATTTGTGTTTAAAATATGAAGATGATATAAACTGATGAAATGTGTAGAATTGGATGAATTTTATGCCTATAATTTTGATAATTTTTTTGAGTAAGAATTTATTCATTTTATTTTATTTTGAAGTCCCTTTTTTAACTATAAAAAATATAGGGCGTAGTTCCTGTCAAACAAGTATATACAAATCATCTTTTTTTGTTCTCATTTGAAAATATCTTATATATGACACATATAGCTAGAGAACAAAAAAAGAAATAATTATTTTTGATGTATATTTTCTTTGTTATAAGTACTCAAGTTCGACCTTATCAAAATCCAATAGTTTTTTCCTCCTAGAGATAAATTTAATTTTTTAATTTTTTGATATGATTTACTATTTTTTTTCCTTTTTTGAGGGAGCATCTTCTGAAATGTTAAAATATTGACTTATAATATTTTGATATTATAACATATTATAACTAATCAAAACACTCAAAAATTTATATAATGATGATACTGAATCTAAGATCTATAAAAGGGTATGTTTAGTTTTTGAAAAAAATAGAGCTTTGATAGAGAAATTAGATTTGACCAAAACAAGTTTTGGTATCATAAACGATGACACAGATCTATGCTTTTACCCGAAAAAAAAATGAATAACATTAACCTCACATTCTGACAATCTCCCCCTTTGTCATCGATGATGGCATTCATCAAAAATATAGAAAATAATTCACTATAAAAAGATATTACCATCTAAATATTTTGTTCTTTTCTATTTTTCTCCTCTTTTGAAAACAATGACAAAGGGGTAAAACTTTTTCTTCGTAAATCATTATTTTCCCCATAGAAGAATCCATTCAGCATTAAACTAGAAAAGAATAAGCATGCAATTCACTAGACCAATGCACATACATGTACATTTCACTAGATCAATAGGAATTTCTCTTGTGCTACTCTAATTCTAGTAACTCTATTTCTATTACCAATAATCTAATTCTCATAATGATTCCTTTGTACATACCTTAGTATCTTAGTTGTAAATGGCAGACTTTCTCTTGTCTCTTCTTCCTTTCTTTATTCATTTCCTCTATCTTCCATATCAAATTTATACTCAATATGTTTCTCAGGAGTATTTTGAAAAATCTATAGCAACCCCAATATTCACACTTGCAACAATTTTATTAAGTCTCCTGTTGTAACACTACTTTTCTCTTAATAGAATATCCCATAAATATACCTTTTTTGTATTTGTTGTCAAACTCGCCTAAATTGTGTTCATCTCTCCTAATATAACACGTGCTTCCAAAAATATGGAAGTATTTCATTATAGGTGCTCTTCCATACCATAGATCATGTGAAACCTTCTCATATTTCTTTTTGTAAAGAATTTTGTTAAGTATATACACAATAATATGGATTGCTTCTCTACAATAAAATTAGTGTAAACTGATTTCCTTGATCATTATCTTTATCACTTCATTTATTATCCAATTTATTATTTCCACTGAATAGTATTATGTTGTGGATTTCAAGCAACTGAAAACTATCTTTTAATACCATGTTTCTCACATAAATTTTCAACATCATTAGATTTGAACTCTCATCCTTTCTCAAATCTCAAACATTTAATCTTTCTACCAAATTTTTTCTCAACTCTAACCTTAAAATTTTGATTTTTTTAATATTTTTTTTAATTTTCTCTTATAAATGTGACCCAAGTCAAATTTTAAAAATTATCAATGATAAGTATGAAATATTTCTCACTTTGTAAGATTCTTGAACTCTCATAGGACCACATAGGTAGATGTGCACTAAATCTAGTAAATCAGTAGATGATAGTATCTTTCCTTGAATTATCATCTTCTCTTTTTTGCTTCCTAAAATCTCTTATAGATAATATTTTTTGGTAAATCTCTAACAACATGGGATGAAATTATTCTTAAAAAATTATCAAAGTTGAGGTGACACATCCTTTGGTGCCCAAGCCAGCTATCATCAATCCAAGATACTAAATATTGTTCAGTAGATCCTTCATGTTTCTTCATGTCCATTCCCCAACTTCAATAATTTTTTTAGATCTCTTCTAAATTGCATAGCCTTCTTTCTTGAATGGAACATCAAATTCATTCTCACACATCCAATTGACACTCAAAATATTTTTCCATAACTCCTTTATATAATAAACTTTATTAGTGTACATTTTCCATTAAAATATCTACCAATAATATATTATGTCTTATCTTCAATAAGTTTAAAATGACCAACACCGTATTTTTCACGTATTACAAATTTTCTCCTATCACTAGTCATATGATTAGAAGACATATTATCAATCAAACACTCATTCTTATTCCTTCTAACATATAAAATAGTTTCAATAACATAATCAAGTTCACAACATATGCTAGAAATATAAAATCTAGGTTTATTGTCTTATTTAGAATAAAATAAATAATTTTCTATTTTATATTTGTCATATGATATACTAGAATATTCATTAACATAGTGAGCTTTCTTGTTGAACTTCTTAAATATTTACCTGGGACATTTCTCTAGACACCTAGTAGCCAAATGACCAATCTTGCTATATCTAAAATATTCAAATGCTAATATAAGTTATACTTTTCAATACCTTTCTTCAATCTACTTATAAAGTTCACTTCCATATCATATGAAATCTTCATCACCACTAGTATATTTTGTCTTTTTTGTTTATAAATGATGTCACAAAAATAATTTTCTCTTTCCCAAACTTCTTGTAAAAATAACCATTGGATTATCTTGTACCAATGGCTTAAATTCTACTTTGGGCCAAAATTTTAAAGGATGTGAGGTTTTTCATAAAGTCTCTAAAATAGATACATGTGTCCAGTGCTAAATATATTTTTGGAAAATGATTTAAAGGACAAAAGGTTCAATATAAAGTCTTTAGGATAGAGACACATTTAAACACACACACACACAACTTGGTGTAGATTACCTCCCTATTTTGTCCAAAGTCTTTCTTCAAGTGTTTGGTACCTCTATGTATGTTAATAAAGGTCATGTGGACCATTTCACATATTTTTGTGATAAATTCCTTTAAAGTCCAAATTTTTGTATAGGTTTCAAACCACCTTGAAGGG
Organism: Cupressus sempervirens; assembly: GCA_028749045.1. Classification (NCBI taxonomy): domain Eukaryota; kingdom Viridiplantae; phylum Streptophyta; class Pinopsida; order Cupressales; family Cupressaceae; genus Cupressus; species Cupressus sempervirens. The sequence goes on from CM053785.1 coordinate 728,258,935, forward strand.
ATAAATCTAATATTATATTGGGAATTGTATCTTTTTAGGTCATTTTGGGCCTATTTAACATGTTTGAGGTCACTTGGTTCTCAAAAGTTGTCCCAATAGCTACTTGGTTTGAAAATTAGTTTCTCTAGTTATTTGGATGATTTTGAAATATTTATATAATATACCCAGTATGGTCAATGGATGATAATTTTTTTGAAGTTTGTAGCAATAAAAATATTTTGATCTAAAACTTGCATGTTCAATTTCCTATGAAAATCTTTGCTTCAATATATTGTGTGAGAAATAATTTTGAAATGTTTGTAATTTCCCTTCATGTTAGTATAGGGTAATGAATATACTTTCTATTGTAAAAAAATTGAGAAGTCTAAATGATTATGAAAGAAAGAACCCATTGAATTTCTAAAAACTAGTCAAAAAATGGAGTAAACCCTAGACCTTAAAGAGAAATGCATTTCCCTAACATTCCACTGATGGTTTTTGAAAACTATTTGGGAAATTTTAGGTACATTTATATATTATATAATGAAAAAGGAGTTAAAAATATTTTATCAATGTGTGAATTTTGGGAGGAAGCACTAGGATTATCATCCCTCTATGATAATCTTGTCATAATAGTAGATAAGTGGGAACATCACAAACTGATTTGTGGGTACCCAAATTGTGTCTAGATATTTTAATTTTTTATGTTTTTGAAATTTTCTAATCACTATGAGTGTTTTAAAAATCAATTGATGAAGGGTTCAATAGAAAAATTGTTGAACAATCTAGTTAAGGTTTAAGACCAATTTTAAAGGTTTTATAGTTTGTTTGGTTTATGAAGGAACCTAGATGTCATTATGATATATTGTTAAAAGGACCCAAATGTTTATCTAAATAATACATATTTTCATAACCTTGTTTAGGAAAGTGAGGATTAAAGGTAGAAAAAATAAGTTTGGATGGCTAATTCAACTAGGTTTCCTAGTAGTACATTGGCCAATTAAGATAACATATGAACATAAAACCCTAACATAAGTTAAAATAGGTTTTTAAGGATGTTAAAAGAGCTTTTTTTGATACTCATCACAATCCAAAATCCATGAGTAATATATGATCTTGAAATGGTAGGGATTAAAATTGAAGGTGTCCTTGTGAGGGTGTGTGACATTATCACCTTGTGAAGGGAATATGGTTGCCTAAGCACATGACCCTTCATAAGGAGTAATGGAAAGTCCTAAAAATGTCTAGAATTTGGACCTTTTGGAAAGCTTCCAAATCAAATTGAGTGGATACAATGAAGATATAATTCAAAGGAGCAAGTCAACTCAAACCCTTTGTATCATATTGGTATCAAAGCTAATAGTTGGTGCTTTGGATAGTAGTGTATGCAAGAAAAATAAATTTAAGAAGAGGATAAAAATATGTATCCTAAAGGAGTATTGGCTCAAGACTTAAAGGAAATGGAGAAGACGATAGAAGATTAGTGGGAGGAAAATTTCAGAATTTGAATACTAATGAGGGTAAGGACTAGGAAGACTCTGATGAATTTGAAAAAGAAAAAGAAGAAGAAGGTAAGGAAGAGACCTCTCATAGGAAAGATATGATGACAAATCAAAAGGTGTTTGTGGATTTCATCAAAGATTCGCACATGGAAAAGAGTGAAACAAAGGTAAAAGTCCATACATTTGGAGAGAAACTTGATGGAGAAGAGCTCAATGATTGATTGATTGAGCCTTGGATATCTACTTTGACTACAAGGAGTTTATTAAGGCCAAAAAGATCTAGTTTTATAGGACAGGGTTAAGGTGATCAGCACTAGTGTGGTGGAATTACACTCAAAATGAATGTACGAGATAAGGGAAGTAACCCATCTATAGGTAGAACAGAATGGTAATAGCACTAAAATGAAAATTCATGTCAAAAGAATATGAGATGCAAATCATAAGGAAGTATCATAACCTTAGGTAGAAAGACATGTATATAGCCTCTTATAAAGATAAGTTTAATAAGTTAAGCATGAGATCCAAATATAGTTATGATGAAAAGGAAAGATTAACCAAATATCTCAATGGGTTAAGGTTTTCTATACAAGGTGAAATTCACATGGTAATCCCCAAAACCCTATATGAGTGTTTCCAAAAAGTCATAAGCGATAAAGAAAATTTAAAAAGAAGGGGAAAAAAAATAATTGAGGAAGAGGATATAGAAACAACAGGGGTAAGAACAATTTTGGTAGAGTAAAACCACATAAAGGTAGGTAATCAAATCAATAGAATCTAGTGGAGACTTAGGGAAAATAGGAGGCAAATTAAGAGATGGATAAGATCACAAAGAGGAGGAAGAAATGGTAGAGTGGGAAGAGGACCTAGTGTTTTTTTACTTGTAAATGTTACAACTATAACCAACTACAACACACAATGAGTGTGTGTCCTAAAAAATATCCCAATTCTCATGGTGAAGAAAGGATGACTACCTTGACACAAGTGGAATATGCACAAAGAGATAAATTTACCTTTGCAAAATTAGTACTTGATTTGGATGCAAAGATTCTAATTATTAGAATAATTCTTTGAAGGAAAAAAAGGATCTGGAACCCCACAAAGGAAGTCACTATTCAAGACCAAATGAAAAGTGAGTGGTAAGTTTTGAAATATAATAGTAGATTCAAGTTAACTAAAAGTATTGTTTCAACTGAAATGGTGGAGACATTAAAACTAAAAATACTTCCTCATGTTAACATGCATAAGATTTCATGGTTGAATATAGGTCAAAGTATGTTATTAGATGGACAAGCTTGTAAATTTTGAAATTGGAGGATATAATGATAGAATTTTATGTGGAATTATTTCTATGGATTCTTGACATTTTCTTCTAGGGTGTCCTTGGAAATATGACACTAATGCATAACTCAATAGAAAGAAAAACACTTACTTGGTCACCAAAGATGTGAGGAAGTTTCAAATGGACCCTTTACTGAAAAAGGAATTTTCAATGTAGTTAGTGATCAATACCTTATTACTAGATGGAAATGCATTCATGAACATTGTGAAGGAGAATGAAAGTCAATTGTGTGCTTTGGTGTTAAAACCTAAGGATCAAAGTGAGAAGAAAGACCCTATAATGAAGAGTATCTCTAGAGAATTCAAAGAATTATTTGACAAATATAAAGGTATAATAGAAGGAGACTTACCCAATTCTCTTCTAGTTATGAGGGATATAAGTCATCAAATAGACTTTACTCCTAGGTCTAGGATATGTGCAGGATCATGGTGGGCCAAAAATTGGCAATGTGAAAAAAAAAACTACCAAGGCTTATCAAGTATCTGATATATTGGATACCCAAAACCTACACATATAATTTTTTTTAAATATGAATTAATTTTTTTCATCTTCCTTTTAAAAAATTGGCCTCCACCATCGAGTATAGGAAAAAAGTTGGGTATACGATAAAAACTTGCCAAATTTCCACTCCACTTTGCATCCAGCCACAAGTAAATTCAATTTTTATTATTTTTCAATTGATTTAATTCTTTTTTAAAATTTTAGGTTTTTGTAATGAAACTGAAATTTTTTTAGTTTGATTATTAATTTTTCATTCAAATTATAATTATATATTTATTTGCAAGGCAAACCCTAACCAACCTCCAAATGATCCCCTGCCAAATAGTGTGTTGGAAATATTCAAGACTATGATAAGTTACAGAGAGGGGAGGGGTGAATTAGTAACTTCTCAACCTTCAAAAATTTTAATTCTTAATCCAACAATCCAATTATCATTTAATTCATCACATATAATCTGATCTAATTGCATGCATAAGAAACTGAAAAAATGAAAGCATTTATAATACTTTGACACAAAGATTTGATGACCCAAAAACCTTCCAAATAGAAAGTAAAACTAGGGTGGGGATGATACCCACAAACTTTAGTACTCCGATATAAAGTTAACTTACATTGATCACTTTTGATGATCTACCTTGTTAGGAGCAATAAGGACTACTAGGTCCACCTTGTTAAAGGATTTGACTGATCCACATGTTAGGATGAAATAGTAGTAGATCTCTGATTTCCAACTCGATTTGTTGAATGAGATTCCTTTAAGTACTAGTCACCTTGTTGTGATAGATATCTCTTTACTACCCCTTATACTATTGTAGCCTTTCTAATTTTCTCTTTCTACTTTTCTTCTTAAGATTACATTATATTCATACTTTCTTACTTATTTGGATATGATATAATGCATTACATATATACCAATCCAATTATACAAATTAAAAATTCAACCACAATACAATTTAACACAAATGTTACAAAGTTGACCCACATGAAGACACTTGGGTTCTGAAGACTAACTCAGTGAGGTTTTGATACTTGACATCCACTGTCAATGCATAGCATCATCATGCACTTGGTAGACATAGAATACTAGTTCATACTGATCACTTCCAAGTAGTCTTGAACTCGGTCTACACTAGTGACTCGGTAGATATTGTGCAACTCGTCATATAAATTAAATCACTTGGTCAACCTAGGGTAGCTTAGTTAACATTGTACTCACATCACATGAGCTGCAAACTCGGTAAGCACTAAACTATTTGGCTTACGCTGGTAAACTTGACATATACTAAGATGCTTGGTTTATATTACTAATCTTCACACTAATTGAATCTACTCGGTAACCACTGAGATCTATCCAAGGAACTTGGTAGCAACTGTAGAACTTGGAAACAATTGAAATGCTTGGAAAACACTAATAGTTGTACAATAAGCTCGGTAGCTATATATAATTAGAATAAGTTTGTTTCACTAATAAAAAACTTGACTAATATGTCAAAAATCTCCCCCTTTGGCATTAGTGACAAAAATAATTATCAATTTAAAAGGTTTCTTGAATACCTTTTATCCATCACCTTGTGATATTGGGTCGGTAGAGTGTTTTTTTTTTTAGATTTTTCCAAAATTGATTTTGTAAGGCATATATCTATGCATGATAAGGTTCTTTCATATAGTATAATATACATCTTATTGCTATATAAAACATATCTTACTGTACATTTCTTACTCTTTATCTATACATTTCACAACTTATTGCATCTTCTCCCCCATACCATAAGTCTTTCTCCCCCTTTTTGATAGTAATGCCAAAGATTTACTCTATTTATTTACATAGTAACACCAAAATGAGATAAAAAATTCATAATGTATCTTGAGAATAATTCCCAAGGTTTTATCCCAATTGTCTTGTAGGACCTTACATGTGTGAAGTGAAATTTGGACTTCTACTAATAATTCTATCAAATGGTATGCAATGGAGAAGGTATTGTCATGGATGAGAGTTTTTGAATGTGCAATATGTTTCTATAGTGCATCCATGTTGAGAAAAATCATATTTTTTATATTTATCAATGTGGATCTAATCATTTCTTCTTCTCTAATAAATTCTACTTGCATATCTGACAAAAATCTTATTTTCTTGAAATGTGCAGAGCTTGAACTAGGGTCAAGCTAGAGCTACTGAGCACTAGCCTTTAGATCTTCATCTATTTTGGATAATTTGTCCTTTATTTCCTTATTAAACTTAGAAACATCACATAGCTTTCCAAAAAGTGATGACACATTTGAATAAGATGTTTCTAAATTGCCCAAAATTGTAGAAAGTTCTACTTGATATATAGCTATCTGCTAACCAATATGCTCCAGCAATTTATTATCAAACTTCTTTTCTACCTTATGCACTACCTCATCTTGTCCATCAGTATTTTTATTAAATTTTTGGACTACCTCTGCTAGCTGATACAAGATTGGTTGAGAAGAGTCAACCTCAATACCTATGACCTCTTCCAAAATGTTCTTTGCATCTTCAATTATCTTGAATTCTGTATCTCTCTCCTCTCTTAGTCTTTGTTGTTTAGCCTTCTTTTGGAGGAGTTCACCAAATGTCTGCATTTGGTCTAGAGTGATTTTGTAAATATCCCAATTAGGGATTACTATTTCCTCATCTAAGTCTATGTCTTCTTCCATTTCTTTTCCTTTTCCCAAAAATTTTGTGCTCGGTTGAGCCTTGGTCTCAATTATCCTTGCACTTATTGCTTGTGTGCCTAGAATAGAAATAATTATAGACATACTAGGCCTAGCTGAAAAAATTGATATAGTACTTATTGAAGGAATATTTATAGAAATACCTAAAGAATCCAAAATTAATGTGCTCAAAACTAAAGTACTCAAAACTAGTGTGCTCAAAACTAAAAGTAGCCAACTCGGTTGATGAAGGAGGAGTCTACAGTTTGGTAGATAAAGTGGAGGTCACTTCAATCAATGATGTGCTAAGCTGAATAGGAGCAAAGAGTGGTTGGATGTTAGATTTGTCACTAGTGGTCATAATCAAACTTGTTCAGGCTATCTCCATGCTTAATGATGACACTAGTTTTCTTGGGGAGTGAGGAAGTGAGGCAATGACTGTTGCAGCTATCTTGACTGGGTTAGTCTCCTCATCATCTTGAGTTTCTTCCTTGGCAGTCTCTTGCTCCTTGTATTCTTCATAATCAATAGTCACATAATGAGTTGATTCTTCACCATCACTTTCTTCATCATTATCATTAGCATCATTATCATCATCCTTTATATCAACAGGAAAATCACTCAATTTATGTAATAGACAAATATTCTTCCAAGTGTTTGTTGCATTCTTTATAACATGTTGAATATCCTTCATCAAAATCAGATAGGTATTAAACTTCAAAGACAATTTTTCTTCATTTTTCTTTAGTGACTCTATTACCTCTACATCTAATATGCTTAGTATAAGCTGCCTCAATGTTTTCCCATAGATTTCCTTGATAGTTTCCATGGTAGATTCCTATCTTGGCTTGATTTTCTCCATTAAGACATTAGGAATCTGACATATTAGTTGGGCAGGTGAGTACTTCCACTTACCCATTTTATCCATGACCAAATCTTCTATTTGCTTCTGCTCTGCCCCTGTACTAGTTTCATATTTAATGCCCTAAAGTTTGTTATCCCTACTCTAGCTTGAAGTTATTTTAATTTTTCCTAGAAGGAGGGTGGAAATCTATTGAATATAATGCCTCCTCCTTTCTTCCTTGATCTCCTTATGAACATAGTAGTGGATGGCTTTTATGGCTAGGTGATGATAACCTTGCCCTTTTTCTTCAGTGGTTCCTCTTTTTTTTATTCTTCCTCATCTTCTTGTTCCTCATCCTCACCTTTTCCTTCGGTTAACAAAAGGGTTGAACTTGATTTTAGTTTGGCAATTCTTTTCTTTCCTTTGTTGACCACCTGAGGGAGCTTTATTTTAAGTTCAATCCTAGCTTTTGCTTCATCATATGTTCCAAAATATGCAATCTTAGGATAAATTGGTTCATTGACAATAGCTTCAATGATATCCTTTATTTCATCAGTATTAACCTCATAACTAAGAGGTTTTACCCACGCAATTCTAGGCTTGATTGCCTGAGTGTAAACCTTGACACTATCCACCATAAAACATATATCATCATTATAATCTTCAACTAACTTCATGGGAATCCTAAACCTATTGTTCATTTTCTCATTAAATACATCAAGGTAGTTGTCCATAATATTGTTATAATTCTCACCCATCTTGGTAATATACTTATTGATTTGATAAACCATAGACACATATTTTCTCCAAACTATAGTGCCTTTAGAAGGGAAGAATTTATGGAATAGACAAGTTAACAAAGACCCAAAATTACATGGTTTATTCTTTTATGTCCTTATGTTTTCCATATTTTTTTGAATTGTTTCAATAATAGCTCAGCAAGGTCAAATGATAAATTGTTCTTTACCACCTTGTATGCCAAGTCCGTAGCTTCACATGACACATTGTTCAACTTGCTTGAGCTGCATATCTTGTGCACAATGATGTGAATACCAAACTTCAATTCCATATCTAAAACACTACTAATTTTCATTCCTCTATTTCTACTAGGCTTTTTTTTTTCAAGTTTTTCTCGACATAGGGCTTTTTTCATTTTGGTTTTGGCTAGCATTGGGAGACCAATGATTTAATGAATCATCTTCTTTGTGATCAACACTAGTTGTTCCAACCATAACTATCCATTATGTACTTGACTAAAGATAAACCTAATCCATTTAACTTGAAATTCATGGGGCATTTGAGGGATGTGAGTTAACCCTTTGGTTTCCAAGTGTTGGTGCTCGAGTTTCAAAACTCCATTAACACATAGTTTATCTAGGGAATCATCCATTTCCAATGTACCAATCTCTTGAATAACACATTTGAAATGAGTGTGAATATCATTGATCAGAGGTACCTTTGGAGGGATTTGAGATCACACTCCATTCAGATCTAGGGTTTTAGTGATCACAAGACTGAGCTTAAAATCCAATGCCTTCCATTCAACTCCATGAACCAACATGTCAAATACTCGCTTAACCTTGATGTTGTAGGATGCCATCTTCACTTGGTAGGTTTTGAGAGAATTTGAAAACTTTCACTAGAAATTTGCTCAAATTGCTTGGAAGTTTTGAAGATTATACTTCACAATAGCACTCGAAATTTCATAGTAAGAAATGACTTGGATTTCATGCCTTTTGTCAAAAAAATTCCATATATGCTTGGTATAAAAGATAGATTGATTGACATCATGTTGACAAACTATCATCCACTACTTTGCATTGATCACTCAGTGATGTCATCACGACTTGGTAGCCATATATATCTTCATTACTCCCAACCTCACTCAGTAGAGTCTTTGACCTGGCCTCACTCGATAAGGAAAGTAACTTGATAATAGCTAATGTCATTCTTACTCAGTGATTCTTTTGTATCTTCAATACGAATGTGGATATTTATGTCCTTTTAACTGGAACTAATTTGGATGTCTTCTTTGATAGCCTAGTTCTAGTTCTCTCTCGAGAACTTAATTAGAAATGGTAGAGTCACGTAATTCTTGAGTGGCTTATCCACTATTTCTTGGACTTGTATCCTCGATAGACTTAGGAACCCATTGTTGCCTCATCTACTTTCAAATGTTATCACCCTTTGCCTTCTTTTCATCTTCAATTCTGCTAGTATCCATACAGTTCTTGGTAAGATGACCAAGTTCTATACAAATGAAACATATTTTAGTAGTGCCTCCTTTCCTCATATGATTTTTAACACAATTCATACCAATGTGTCCAAATTCTCCACAATAATGACATCTGCACTAGGTGTTTTAGTCCCAACCAAATATAGCTTTCATAATTTTCTCTGTAGGATTCAATGTCTTGGTTTGTCATTCTAATTACTTGTGTCCATATTTCTTACATTTGTGACATTTGCCTTCAAATCTTGGTTTCTCTTTGTATTCATTAGCCCTATGACCATGTTGATTACAATTGTAGCATTTTCCATTGACTTTTGTTTTTCCATTGCTCCAACATTTATTTGATGTATGACCTATCTTGCCACAATGATTGCAAGTAGGTCTTTGATTCTTTTGAGCTCCTTGTTTGGAAGTTTTACCTTCTTCTATGTATCCAGTTCCTACTTTTCCATTTTGTCTATAGAGATTTTGCTCATTCAATTGATTCATGTTAGCTTAGGTTCTCATCATTCTTTCATTGATTTGCCTTTCAAAGTTTAGTTCATTATGTAATCTTTCATTCTCAAATCTCAGGTTCATGATTTCTTCATTTGCATTGGTGAACTGATAGATGAAGTTAGTCTGCTAGAGGGATAGATGTTGAATCTCATTATCTTTTCCTCCCAAGTCTACTTTTGTTTTTTTTTTCTCTTCCATGACTTCACATAGTCTTATTGATTGAATTTCTTGTTGTCTTCTTAGTTTTCTTGTTGTCTTCTTAGTTTTCTCACTTCTTCTTGCAATGAACCATTCTTTTCTGGGAGTTCTTTGATTGTATCATTTACTTTATTTGAGTTGCTCGAAGGATGAAATTCTTTAATTCTTTCTTTAGTGTAGAGATGATCATTCATTTGAATTTCAAGATCCTTTCTTCTTTTTAGGGATTGGGAGAGTTTCTCCTTTTCTTTCTTGAGTTGGGAAATAGCCATTTCCAAATCTAACTTCTCATTGTCAATAGTTTTTTCAAGTATGAATATCTTTATGGCCTTGATCTTTGCTCAAGCTATTAAACTTTCTCCTGAGAACCACAAGCTTTGATACCAATTGTTGGAAATATTCAAGACTATGCTAAGTTATTAAGAGGGGAGGGTGAATCAGTAACTTCTAAACCTTCAGCAATTTTAATTCTTAATTCAACAATCCAATTAGCATTTAATTTATCACATATAATATGATCTAATTGCATGCATAAGAAACTAAAAATATGAAAGCATTCATAACACTTTGACTCAAAGATTTAGTGACCTAGAAACCTTCCAAATAGAAAGTAAAATTGGGTGTGGGGATGATACCCACAAGCTTTAGTACTGTAGTATAAACTTATCCTATTAAAGCTTACATTGATCACTTCTGATGATCTTCCCTATTAGAAGTAATAAGAACTACTAGGTCCACCTTGTTAAAGGATTTACAAACATACAATGAAGTATGCACTTGGTAAAGTGATTTATAAAAGAATGTTAGGTCTACCTTGTTAAAGGATTTGACTGATCCTCCTATTAGGATGAAACAATAGCTGATATTTAATTTGCAATTTGGTTTTCTAAATGAGATTCCTTTAATTACTAATCACCTTGCTATGATAGATATCTCTTTTTTGCTCCTTATACTATTGTAGCCTTTGTAATTCACTCTTTTTTCTTTTCTTCTTAAGATTAAATTATATTCATACTTTCTTATTTATTTGGATATGATATAATGCATTACATGTATACCAATCCAATCATACAAATTTCAAAGTCGGCCACAATACAAATTAACAAAAATATTACAAATTTGTCCCATGTGAAGACACTTGGGTTGTGAAGACTGACTTGGTGAGCTTCTAATACTCAACATCCACTCTTAATGCTCGATGTCATCATGCAATTGGTAGACATAGAAGCTTGGTTCATACTGATCACTTCCAAGTAGTCATGAACTTGATCTACACTAGTGACTCAGTAGAAATTGTGCAACTTAGCATATAAACTAGATCACTTGGTTAACCTAGGGTAGCTCAATTAACACTGTAGTCACATCACATGAGTTAAAAACTCAGTAAGCACTAAACTACTTGGCTTACACTAGTAAACTTGGCATACACAAAGATGCTTGTGTTACACTGCTAATCTTCACACTAACTAAATATGCTTGGTAACCATTGAGATTTGTCCAAGGAAATTGGTAGCAATTATAGAACTCAATAATAACTAAAATGCTTCGCAAACACTGATAGCTATAAAATAAGCTTAGTAGCTATATACAATATGAATAAGTGTGTGTCACTAATAACAAACTTGACTGATATGTCAACAATAGTGATCCTCAAAACAATTCATAACCACCTTTACCCCCTCAAAACCCTCCCTAATTTTAGGACTTAATTCAAGAAAAATTAAATCAATTGAGGGTTGTGCAAAAAACATATAACTCTCTCCATACTTTATCTCCTATGCTAGCCACCCTTAATTATATTGTGCCTAATATTAAGATCCTTACCAAGTAGCATTATGCATCTCTTCATTAGTGCGATGAGATGCACTACCAATTTGATGAAATCTTAAATTATGATTGGTTACAACCCTTTATATTTATAAAAAGGAATTATCTCACCTATTTGTCAACCCCAAAATTGGTATACCAATTAACTCTAGAAAACCCAAATTGTCAATCAAATGGTGCAATAATTGTTGGAAATGTAAACGAGTAACTAAGAGGGGATGATTGAATCAATTACTACAAAAATAAATCCAAGTCCCTTTTAAGATGTTAGCACAATATAAAACCAAATCCTTTTTTAACTCAATTAACACTGAATATTCTGTTGTAACTCAGTTAACACTAAATATATTATTGTCACTCAGATAGCAACGAGATAATTAGATCTTAAGATATTAATACAATTATCCTTTATTAACTTAATTGTAGAAACATAAAGGAAATAACATGAACGCAAGAGACACCAACATTTAATGTGAAAACCCAATTTGGAAAAACCATCAATTACAACTAGTTATTGTTTTTCACTCTTCAAAAGTGAGCTCTATTAGGAGTCAACCCTGTTAAAGGTAACAAAATGCACTACTAGTTGTGACCCTATTAGAGGATTTAATTGACCCTATTAAGAGTGGCTTTGTTAGAGGTCTTCAGATACTTCAATCTATAAATGCCACCTTATTAGAGGTTTTGTTGAATAGTTGTTAGGCTAACTCTATTAGGAGATTTGATTCACTACTACAATATTTAGAGAGTAACAATGACTTAACATGATTGTTGATACAACTATCTTTGCCGATTTAGATCTTAGTTTTGGCTTAATTACTTGATCCTCCTTGTTCAAAATGTTCTTTTTAGCTCATTCCACTTGGATGCTATGCCCTTTACAAATATCCTTCAAATTCTCTTTCTTACTTTATCTTCTTCAATTCCACATTTCAATCCTCAACTTGACCTTTTCATATATATGATTCACCTTGTTAAGTTGGCTTGAATACTCTTTTAATCAAGACATTTTCATCCCTTAAGTTGGCTTGTATTAACCAATAAATTTATCAGACTAAATATGCTAATAGTCGACTAATATAAAATTGAGTACTGGGTCAACAAAGAGGCTCCCCGTTAACCAACCCAACTTGGTCAGAATAGGACTTCTAATGTTAACTGACCCAAATCAGTCAATATTGACTTCATGTTATCTTCCCTTTATTATTTGATTGAACTCAATTAATACTGAATGCTACACATATATAGGAAACTACATTCGATGCCCAAGTGAGCTCAACTATCACTGACTTCTTGGTAAAGGCTTGATATTTTGTGTAACATCAAAGAAAAATATATAATTGAATAATTTTTTTCAACAATCTCCCTCTTTGGCATTGATGGCAACACAACATGTCATAATATAAATACATTTTAGAGAAAAACAAAAGTAAAGATAATATCCTTAGTTTCATTCTAATTCTCATCAATTAGAACTTCCTATATTAGTGAGAACTCCCTCTGGCATCAATCTTTCCCTCTGGAATGATTTTATCTGACTGAAGTCTCTCCCTCTGACTTATTGATCTCTTGATATGCAAAAATAAACTTTATGATACAAAATTTCTTTGATATGACAATAAATTCTCCTTCTTTGACATCTTATGCCAAAGACAACAATGAATGTATTTTCCATGTACCTAATGTACCAATTCATATGCAAACTATTCTAATAATATTGCATCAACTTGACTGATCTTCAAAATTCCTTGTTGATGCATCACTAAACATTGTTTAGTGAACTTCTAATAGGGGAATGGCCCCTAGCTCACCTCTTTGATATAAAAATGCATCCTTAGGTAATGGCTTGGTGAATATGTCTGCAATTTTCTCCTTTGTATTCACATATTTTAATCTAACCTCTTTGTCTTGCACTAATTCTCTCATAAAATGATACTTTATTTTAATATGCTTTATGTTGGTATGCATCACTAGATTCTTGGATATGATAATTGCACTAGTGTTATCGCAAAAGATAACTATTGGATCCTTAATTTATTCCTTCATACCTAACAATAGTTGTTTGAATCAAATGATGTTGGAAAAATTAAATGTTGCTACAACATATTATGCTTATGTTGTAGATTGAGAGATGCAATTATGTTTCTTGCTTGTCCAAGACAATAGCCTATTTCCAAGAAAGAATGCTCCACGACTAGTGCTTTTCCTATCATCAATACTTCTTGCCTAATCAGCATCAGTGAAGGCTTTCAATTCAAAGTTGCCTCCTTTCTTACACCAAAAACCATAATCTATACCTTTTAGATACCTCATAATTATTTTTATTGCCATCATATGATTTTCCTTTGGATTAGTAGAAAATCTTTCCACCATACCAACTGCTAATGCAATATCAGGTCTTGTGTGTACCACATACTAAAGTTTTCCAATCATTGATCTATATGTAGTCTAATCTACTTCTTTGGAATCATCATTTGTGGAAAGCTTATACTAGACATAGGTGTTCCAACTAGTCCAGAATCCTCCATTCCAAATTTGTTCAATGTCTCCTCTAACTGCAACTCAGCTTTCTCTATCTGAGACTTCATTCCCATAGTTTGTGACTCAGTTCCCACAATTTGTGACACAAGTTCCTTTGTCTAAGACTCTGTTAGAACTATTTTTGACTCAAGTTTCTTTCATGTTGGTTGTAACTTAGGTTGCATTCATTGTTTCTTAGTTTGCTCGAGTTCCATTGCAGACAAGGTTTCCTCTATCTAGGTTAGAAAACATGTAGTTTCAGTGAACTCTAGGTAAAAAAAATTTATCTTTTGTCTAATTTCTAGTCCCAACTAGATTTCCTTTCCCATCCAAAAGCTTGACCTTTCCATTTATGAATTTTACCTTGAATCCAATGTTGTTCAACTATGCCACATTAAGTAGATTGTGTCTCAGTCCTTCAACCTAGTCAGCATTGTCACATCTAAGTTCATTAGTCAATATAATGAAACCTTTTCCTTTTACATAATTGTTGGGCATTCATTTTGCACGAAGTCAATGGCAGGAATCCATAGTGTAATCCCTCTCTTGAAAAGCAAATCTTTTTAAGGATCCACTCCAAGGTTCAGTGTTTGTCTTGTGACATACAAAAATTTTCTCAGTAGAAGATAAATGTGAGTGTTCACAAGGAGGCCTTTGCTGGTTCTAAAAAGCCTTTTATCTCAGGATTTGAAGTAAAATATATTTGTTGTCTCAAAATATCACACCAAAAGAACAATATTTTTGTATTTTTTCTATTTTTCAATGTATGCAATTCTAACAATGCAGTTAGTATAAGGTCCTACTCTAATAGGGGGGGTTACCAAATCAAATAACGAAATTGAAAGCAAATAACATAAAATCAAATGACTTGAAATTGAACTTCCTAAATGGACATAAGCTACAGAATACAACATGCTGCATGTTAAACCTTCGAAGAAATTGGTAGGAAACTAATGAAAACAAGAGTAGCGCTTCCTAGAATCCACTAATGCAATCGTTGATGAGAATCTTTAACAAATCGAATGATGTTTCACTCTTCATCAAATCGCAAAGCCACAAAAAGTGCACTCATGCAAGACAAAAAGCTATGTAGACACAATCAGGTGATCTCTTCTCAAGCTCGTTACATCAATGGAATTCATATATCTATAGCAAACACTAGAACTAAAAGATCACACAACCAAAAACAACACAATAAACCTTTGGCTCAATCACAATCTCATGAATAAAATCCAAAAAACAATGACACATTCAGGCAAGAATAACTACACTTTGAATGCTAGCACCAAAAGCATAATTTTATTGCATAATAATGGTGGCCCTTCTTCCATTTTACAATGGGTTATTTATAAGAAATCATCTCCTCAATTTGTGTTGAGAGTGAGAGATATATTGACGCAATGAAATGCTTTTAAAACATTTAAACAAATTAAATATATACAAACTAACAATCTAACTAGTGCTTAGAGGGACTCCATCCATATTTTATTCATTAATTGGATGCATGAGCCCTTTACATGTCAAAAATAGAGAAAACATGAGAGAGAAAGTAGAAGGAAGCCATCAATCGAAGTAGAAGTGTATGGGAACACCAAAAATAGAAGTTGGCCCTTCACTTGATGTGTGTCAAAGTTAACTTGTCGTCAAAATGCACTCCCATTGCATGGAAAATACTATTTTTGGAACTAGCAGTCAACTATCAGTGCACCTCTGAACTGCAGACTTGCATGAAAATGTAGAGCTACAAACCTACAGACCTACGTAGCTGTGGACTTGCGTACCTACAGAGCTATAGTCCTATGTACCTACAGATCTCAATTTGCCAAAAAATCAAAGTTCTCAATTTTCAAAATGGTTTCTGGGTTTTGCTCAAATGAGGTTTTAGATCACTTTTTATATACACTCCATGCCCCTTTGTGATTATTTACACCCTCTTTATAGCCAATCACTTTCATAAACTTGTACATCCTCCACTTCTTCAATCGAAAATCTCAAGGCACCTGCATTGAATCTTGTCCCCAATAGCTGCATAAGATGAGA
The DNA here is from genome assembly GCA_028749045.1 of Cupressus sempervirens. NCBI lineage: Eukaryota > Viridiplantae > Streptophyta > Pinopsida > Cupressales > Cupressaceae > Cupressus > Cupressus sempervirens. Next base: position 728,275,092 of record CM053785.1, read on the forward strand.
AACCCGTTCCACTTCATGTGTTCGACCTCTGTATCTTCAACCTTTGTCTCCTCTTCAATTGCCCTATCCTTCCCGACAAGAAACCAAGTGATCTAGATGATCAAATGTTTGAAACTCTTTTTTTTGCAAATTTTTCTAGGCATTTTTAAATGACCTTTTTGGAGGTCTTTTGCTCAAAATTTCAAGTCAGAACCTTCGTCGGTCCCTAAAATTGGGCAACTGAAGGCTCACTATTTTAGGGACTGAAATTAGATTTTCAGTTCTTCTTTCCAACGATGTAAATGGTTCTGATTTTCAAAGTACAAGTCAAAAGTTATGACCTCGACAAGTTGAGGATGCCATTTTTACCTACAAAAGAAGCAAACATTAGTCTGTAGAGTTAATAATGCATAGTAAAGACACACTAGCTACTCAAACAAAACTGGAGGTAAAATCTTGAAATCTGGCTAAGTTTGAAATCCTGAAGCCCTAAAATTTGGCTAAGTCTAGATTTCTGAAGCCCTAAAATTTCCTAGAATCTTTACCTTATCTCGGGGAGGTCTGAAACCTATCTCAAAAGATTCGTCGCATATATTAAAATATATCTTAAGTATAAGGAAAGAATTAAATATACGTCAACTTATACTTAAATGATATATTTTAAACCCCTTTTATAGCTACTCAGACAAAATTGGAGGTGAAAAGGCGGCTTGGCAAGCACGCACAGTGCCTTGGGAGTGCAATGGCACGAATGCGCATTCCAAGCACACGCGAGCCGTGATGGCGTGAATGTGTGTGCAATGCGAGCTACACTAGCACACGCGTAGCCTGAGCTATGATAGAGCGAATGTGCATGTAGCATGAGCCATGCCAGAATGTACACAGTGTGAGCTGCAGCAATGCGAATAATTGCAAGCCGCGACATAGCACGCGCGGCATGAGCCATGCCAGTGTGCCAACAGGCATGCAACGTGCATGAGCGTAGGGAAATGTGAATACGCTTGGTGGCGCAAATGTGTGCAGCTCTTTTTCAAGTTTTTTTATTTTTTGGTAATTTTTTTTTTTTTTTTCAATTTTTTTTTTTTTGTTGCTTTTTTTTTTTGAATATTTGACTCTAAAATTCTAAAGTCTAATAAAACTCTTCTTCTCTCGACTCCTGAACTATGAGTCTAGGAGTAAAAAAAAGTAGGGGGTCCCGATTCCTAGTGAGGAATGGGGCATGTGTTGTGGACACCACAACAAATTGCCCTAAAAAAAGGAAGAAATGACCAAGGCATTTCTTCATCAGCAAACATTCCTCCGACGTGTGTTAAACACCAATCCAATTTTGAACATCCCAAGCATCTTTTGGATGACTTCTCAGTCAAAATCTCAAAACTTGAAACCTTGCAGCTTAGTGTGTGCATTGTGTATTCATCCTTTTTGATGTGTCAGGCTGCAGTCAATCAGAGTTTTCTGACAACTCAAAACAATCTTCCACTCCTCTTAGGTTATTCATTCAAAATCTCCATGAAGGCTCTTTATCAATCGATTGCTTGACCAGATAAGAGAATTAGTTCAAGGGCTCTTGGTGGGATGTCACATTCTTTTAATTTTTGGGCTTTTGCATAATTGCTCCATGTCATTCAACATGTTACTTTTGATAAAACAATACTTTTGAATACAAGACACTTTGTTTTGCAATGTATCTTTAGCCATTTCTGATCTTTAAAATCCTTCAAACTTAACACTGTCTTTTCTTTCTTTCTTTCTTTCTTTTTGAATTCTATATCCTAACTACACTTAGACTATGTAGTTAGAACATTAGTGTCATTTCTTGGATTTGATCTCTTATGAACATCCCTTGCGTTCCTTTTTTAGAACTTTTTGGGAAACTCTCATGCCAAACAATGATCTTAGCAACATTTTGAGGAGACCCCTCCTATTTGAACTAGTCAGAGTTTGGATCATTTCTCATCATCTTTGACTTGAATTCAACAGCACCCAAAATGATTAAATCTTAAAATTTTCAAAGTTTTGAGAGCTTGTTGGTCTAGGCTTTTGATTTCCAAATTGAAAGTCCCCTAATTCCACAAGGAATGTTTATTGCTTGGTTGGTATAAAACACACAATTGTCCAAATGTTTTGACAAAGAAATACCTCCTCCTAAAATTGGAACCAAAGAGTGGTTAGTAAAATCTTGAGAAAAAAAATCTCTCAAGTACACCTTTACCCCCAGGACTGATAGAACTTTGAAAGAAAACACATGACTAAAAGAAAAATAGACAAAAAAACCTAAACAAAAGACTCAACTCAAACAAACTAACACCTAACTAGAAAGACTAAAAAAGACTAAGAAAAGCAAAAATGAAAATGAAAACTTATCTATAGAAAAACTTGAATAATAACAATGTGGTGTAGTTGTTAGTAGATTTCTCATTACGTGCAATAGTAATGAACCACCCCATATAGTTCTCAAAAATGTTAACATTTCTTTGTACTCAAAAAAATGAAGTTTTGACAATCTTGGTTCAAATTCGGGGCACAAATCACACAAAATCAGAAGTTACGGTAACTCTTTATGGCTATGATTAATCCAAAAACAAGTTCTCTTACCTTTAGCATCATATTCAAATTGAAAATCATCAAACTGGGAGGGATAATGTAAAGATATCACCTAATCTAGCAAGTCCCCCATCACAGGGGTACACTCACACATTGTAATTTCTCCTTCTGGTGGTCTCATCTCATGGTACACCACTTCATGCACACATGGAAACACTTTAGATTTTGCTTTAGGCTCCCTTGGACTAGAAAACTCCATTACCAACCTCCTTTTCGAATTACAGGATTCATTACCATCATCAACCAAGATGTTTTCTGCCTCATATCCCAAAGAAGTTTGTTCAAAATCATACTTTCCCTCCATTGCAATCTCCCAAGCTAACAAGAAATTGGGGCAACTTTCTTCTGAATGGAACCTAAATGGATGGATCCTACATAACTTAGTTATTGCATGGTTTGAAAGGTGTGTGGAATACCTGCAAATAGACATTTTCTCAGTCAAGCTTGAGACCAAATTGAACACTCTATCCATCTCTTCTAATGACAAATTTTGTTTTGAGGGAGGCATCTTATCTTTATCAAATGGGGAATCAAAATCAAAGTAGGAAGAATTGGTATCTTCTTCTTGATGACTTTCTGATTCAAAAATCTCATCAACCTCAGGATCTTTTGCATTTCCATCACCTTTTGCAACTTCATGGAGTTTTGGAACTTCAAAATTTCCCATGTCCTCAAGATTTCTTGGCATATCCACACTTATTTCGACATCAACACTTTTAATAATTTTTTCATTGAATGGGAATGCAAACTCCTCTTGACCATCTTAATCATTTAGTCCTCCTGTAGATTCATCATATGATTCAAACATCATTGCACTAAACTGCAAAGGTTGTTTCTCCATGATTTGGGGAGGCTGATCTGAAACATCATTGTGTTCATACCCATTTTTACTTGGACTCATTCCTATAATATGATTATTCTCATTGTTGACGTTGTTGTAAAGGCCAAAATTTCCACTCTAATTTTGAGAATAATTGTTCTGGGTAGAGAGTTGTCTTGGATGATTGCCCTGATTTCTTGAGGAATTCAACTTTATTCTCACAAGTTCATTGGATAAAAGAGACATCGTCTCCTTCATGGCCTTAAGCTCTCTAGCCATATTATTTTTTTCTTCAATGGATCCAGCTACTTTCTACTCAAAGAAAGCGGTCTTTTGAGACCCATATCCAGAATATGTAATTGTTGGCATTGGAGCAGCAGTAACCTGACTTGTGAATGTAACAGCCTCTTTGAAAACCTTTTCAATGGTATCAATGTCTCTAGGTGGGAGCCTTCTTAGAAAAATAGAAGTTAATGAATCCATTGTTCCAAAATAGATTTGGATGACAGCCTCTTGTGGTACAGTGTATGGGAACTCCATTCTTTGATACATCCTATAGAAGTGATGATTAAACTGTGAAATAGTCTCATGGAGATCCCTCTTAATTGAGATGAACTAGTGATATAAGAGAGTTGGGTCAACATAGATCTTGAATTTCTCTAGAAAATTGCTCTGAAAAGAGTTCCAATCCATTATTGATGCTAGTGGCAGATTGAGGTACCAATTAAATGCCATTTCCCCCAAAGTGTAAGGAAAAAGACAACATACCACATCCATATGTTGAATCTGGTTTCGATTACAAATCTCTTTGAAAATTTTAATATGATCCTCAGTTGTTCATAATTCTCCATAGATGAACTGTGGGCAAAAATTTTCAAGATTTTTAGTCAAGTCATGTAATGGTCCAGTTAGGTTCAAAGGTGAACTTTGGGCATTGAAGAAAGACATGGTGCATAATGATGGAAATTTGTGAAGTGGAATGTAAAGGGAACGATGATGACGAAATGTCTAATGTGAATGGCTGGAGTTCTCAGAATCCCTTTATCACTGTGATGCTTGTGAAAGTGACTAAGTTCTAACAACTTGTATTTATTCTAGAAAAGCGCACCTTTGGAGAAACACACTTTCTCAAAAATAGTGCACCACAAAATTTTGCACACCTACAGATCTGCGGACCTGTGGACCTATAGATCTATGGAGCTGTAGATCTGCAAACCTGCACACCTGAATTTCTAAAAACTCAAAAAAAAAATTGAACATGTGCGAAGTGTAGATTATTGCAAGAGTGTAAAATTCTAAAATTTTGTCAAATTTTCTTCATTCTAAGGAGTGTACAATGGTTCAGGCCCTCCTTCTAGCGCCACTTTTGTTGGGCGTTCATTTTGCATGAGGTCAATGGCAAGAATCCATAGTGTAATTTCTCTCTTGAAAAGAAAATCTTTTTAAGGATCCACTCCAAGGTTCAGTGTTTGTCTTGCAATGTACCAAAATCTGCTCAGTAGAAGATAAATGTGAGTGTTCACAAGGAGGCCTTTGCTGGTTCTAAAAACCCTTTTATCTTAGGATTTGAAGTAAAATATGTTTGCTATCTCAAAATATCACACCAAAAGAACAATATTTTTCTATTTTTCTATTTTTCAATGTATGCAATTCTAACAATGCAGCTAGTATGAGGTCCTACTCTAATAGGGGGGGTTACCAAAGAAAATAACAAAACTAAAAGAAAATAACATAAAATCAAATGACTTGAAATTGAAATTCCTAAATGGACATGAGCTATAGAACACAACACACTGTGAGTTAAACCTTTGAAGAAATTAGTAGGAAACCAATGAAAATAGGAGCAGTGCTTCCTAGAATCTACTGATGCAATTGTCGGTGAGAATATTTAACAAATCGAATGGTGTTTCACTCTTCATAAAATTGCAAGGCCATGGAAAGTGTGCTCGTGCGAGACATAAAGCTATGTAGACACAATCAGGTGATCTCTTCTCAAGCTCGTTACGTCAACAGAATTCATATATCTATAGCAAACACCAGAACTAAAAGATCACACAACTAGAAACAACATAATAAACCTTTGGCTCAATCACAATCTCATGAATAAAATCCACAAAACAATGACACATTCAGGCAAGAATAACTACACTTTGAATGCTAGCACCAAAAGCATAATTTTATTGCATAATAATGGTGGTCCTTCTTACATTTTACAATGAGGTATTTATAAGAAATTGTCTCCTCAATTTGTGTTGAGAGTGAGAGATATCTTGACACAATAAAATGCTTTTAAAAAATTTAAACAAACTAAATATTTACAAACTAAAACTCTAACTAGTGCTTAGAGGGACTCCATCCATATTTTATTCATTAATTGGATGCATGAGCCATTTACATGTCAAAAATAGAGAAAACATTAGAGAGAAAGTAGTAGGAAGCCATCAGTCGAAGTAGAAGTGCATGGAGACACCAAAAATAGAAGTTGGCCCTTCACTTGATGTGTGTCAGAGTTAACTTGCCGTCAAAATGCACTCCTATTGCATGGAAAGTGTTATTTTTGGAACTAGCAGTCAACTGTCGGTGCACCTCTAAATTACAGACCTACATGAAAATGCAAACTTGGGGAGTTCTAGACCTGTGTACCTACGGACCTATGTACCTATGTACTTGCAGACCTATGGATCTCAATTCACCAAAAAATGTTCTCAATTTTGAAAATAGTTTTTGGGTTTTTCTCAAATGAGATTTTAGATCACTTTTTGTATATTCTCCATGCCCCTTTCTGATGATTTACACCCTCTTTATAGCCAATAAATTTCATAAACTTTCACTCTCTCCACTTCTTCAATCGAAAATCTCAAGGCACCTGCATTGAATCTTGTCCCCAATAGTTGCATAAGATGAGGAACCTGTTCCACTTCATGTGTCCAACCTTTGTATCTTCAACCTTTATCTCCTCTCCAACTGCCCTATCCTTCCCGGTAAGAAACCGAGTGATCCAAATGATCAAATGTTTGAAACTTTTTCATTTTTTTTTTTTTGCAAATTTTTCTAGGCATTTTTAAATGACCTTTTTGGACATTTTTGCTCAAAATTTCAAGTTGAAACCTTCGTCAGTCCCAAAAATTGGGCAACCGAAGGCTCACTATTTTAGGGACCAAAATGAGATTTGTAGTTCTTTCCAACGATATAAACAATTCTTATTTTTGAACTACAGGTCAAAGATTATGACCTCAACAAGTTGAGGATGCCATTTTTAACTAAAAAAGAAGCAAACATTAGTCTGTAGAGTTAAAAATGCATAATAAAGACACACTAGCTACGCAAACAAAACTGGAGGTGAATCTTGAAATCTAGCTAAGTCTAGAATCCTGAAGCCCTAAAATTTGGCTAAGTTTGGATTTATGAAGCCCTGAAATTTCCTAGAATCTTTACCTTATCTCGGGGAGGTCTGAAACCTATCTCAAAAGATTCGTCACATATATTAAAATATATCTTAAGTATAAGGAATTAACTTATACTTAAATGATATATTTTAAACCCCTTTCATGACTACTTAGACAAAATTGGAGGTGAAAAGGCAACTTGGAAAGCACGCACGATGCCTTGGCAGTGTAGCGACGCGAACGTGCATGAGGCACCTTGATCGTGCACATGCACAGCATGAGCCATTCCAAGCACACACGACCTGCGATGGTGCGAATGCATACGCAACTCGAGCAGTGCCAGTACGGGTGTGGCATGAGCCGCAGCACAGTGCATGCGGTGTGAGCCATGCTAGCACGCATGACGTGAGCCACATTGTGCCAGTGGGTGCATGACATGAGCCGCGATGCACACGAGTGCGCAGTGGTGTGACTGTGCTTGGTGGCACAAATTTGTGCAGTGCTTTTTCAAGTTTTTTTTTCATTTTTTTTTTTTTGTTTTTTGCTCTCTTTTTTTCGAATATTTGACTCTAAAATTCTAAGGTCTAATAAAACTCTTCTTCTCCCAACTCTTGAACTATGAGTCCAGGAGTCAAAAAAAGTAGGGGTCCCCATTCCTAGTGAGGAATGGGGCGTGTGTTGTGGACACCACAACAATAACAAGGTTCATCATTTCCAAATCTGACACTCCCACCATCACAGTGTTCCAAGTGCATAAATTTTGATTTATCACTAGTCATGTGGTGAGAACAATCACTATCAATAATCCATGTGTCAATTCTTGCTAATATGAGAAATGAGGGTCATCTTATCATTTTCATCATTTGATTCATCTTTAATAGAAATGTAAACCATTTCATCTTCATCACTACTATCAAAGTCTTTAGCCATGTAACAAGATTTCTTATGTTTATCCTTGTAGTCTTTATAGCTTTTGAAATCTTTCTTGCTTGTGTACTGAAATGTCCCTTTTCTGATTTTTCATGATATTTCCAACCTCTAATTAGATCTTTAAAATCAAACAGCTAATATCCCAAAGATCCACCAAATTCCTCAAGAAACCCCAAATCGGGTATGTCAGAAATTGTGCCAAAAGCTTCACAACTTCACAAATTATTAATGAATCTAAAAATGGAAATTTTTACAGAACTTTCAGCAGCATAACAGCCTACAAATTGACATTTCTAGATCTGTATAGCCTTTACACAACAGCTCGAAAATGTAGGACCAAAACTATGCTCATCGAGCTCCCGAAATAGCACAAAATATGCCCGAAAACACCACAAGAACACTAATAATCTATCTCAAAAGTTTAATCATGTCACAATATATATATTCAGCTCTATTTTAACAGCTTAAAGTATAAAATACAGCAGCAACCAAAATTGATATGAAATACTCAACCGGAAACACCAAACTCTTGCAAAAATACACCCGGAAACTCACAAATCTGCACTGTTTAGCACAAAGGCAAACTCTGTATGAGCATGCACATGGAATGGATTCAAACTCCCATCCTTAGCCTTCCTAGAAACCTGCAAACTCCCATTCTTGGGTCTCCCTGGAAACCTGCAAACTCCCGTTCTTGGGTCTCCTTCTCCACAGGTTTGGCAGCCTCTGAAGAATAACAAAGAATGAGCAAAAATCAAGTTCTGGAATGAGCCCAAAATGCCTCCAAAATCCCTTAAAAGAGGGCATAACTGTAACTCACGTCCAAGAGAGGTTAATGAAACATATTTTAATAATAATTTTCATTTATTAGTCCAACGGTTTCCAAAGATTAACCCCCTTTTTTCTGAAACTTCACTTTCTTGGGCCTGCCTGCCTTAGCAAAGATTATTATTTTTTAATTATTTGAAAAGGGGACATGACAAGTCCTCCCCTCCCAAACATTGCTTGTCCTCAAGCAATGGATAAACAATAAACCAATCAATCCACCTAGATCCCAAATGTAGTCATGAACTATACTACTACCAATTAACATAGGCTCCTGCAATATCCTCTGCAATATGAGCAAGATGAATCCATAATCAAACTGACAATTATAGCTCAACCAAAATCCAAAATCACCACTACCACAGTCAAAAACCCATGAGGCACAAACTCTTAGAACATCAGAACCCAAGAAAAGTGGACAAATCAAACTACCAACACAGTAAATACCATCAACGCATCCCACTGGCCTATACGGAATGAACAATCCAACTCTGCAAAAATGGTGAATGCTCTCGAATGAAACTGTACCAAGTATGGAGAATCCACACACTGTACAACCCCTGTAGTCAACACAACTTTGCAAATCACTAGCCACTATCTCATAACCATAACTACCATGCACCCCTGATGGTGAAAAGCCATCACAAGATAAATAGCAAGAATTGGAACCCAAACCAAATCTTCCTGCCATCAACTCCTCAACACAAGGATCAAATGCTAACTGATGTACATACCTTGCAATATAATGTTGATAAAAAAAACCAACCTTAGTCAACAACTCACCATGAACAAGTGATACAACCCACTGTGACTGATCACCGGCTAAGTCAGGAGATGTCATAGCCAAAGGAGTAGAATCAATAACAACACCTGCTGAAGCATCACTCTGAAACTCCTGCTCTAAGTCATGTATTATCAAGCTTTCAACTGTAGAACCTATTGCCATGTCATGCCCATCACAACTCTCATCTTGAGGCATCAAATTGTCCCATAACTGATGATAAGTACTAGGAACCAAAGTACATCTTTGTATCATTATCTCATCAACATGGTCATCAAAGGTAAATTGATGAGCATACCTCATAGTGTAATGCCGATAGAATGCGCCAATCTCAGTCAGTGGCTTAGACTGTAATTCAGATGAAACTAACTACAATTGATCATTAACCATGTTGGAACTAACTACTACCTCCAAAGATATCACCAAGGGAGTAGTATTACTAGCAGGAACCATGCCAACTGCCGACTCACCAACATCACACATGATCTTTGATACATCTCTAGTCTCTGTGCCTTTAGTACTAGATGCCACCACCATGTCAGGCATACAACAATCTGCTACAATACCCAACTCAACTAAACCTAACTCTAGTGGGAATGAACCTGATATTCCAATGTTAGTATCAAGAATGGATGCATCCCCATCTCCACTATCTTTGACAATCTCGGCCATGGACATCCTCGGATCACCAAACACCACTGCTTGTGACTGTATAGAATCAGGTGAAGATTGTAGTCACTCTAACTCCATGGTCACCTTAGCCAAATGAAATTGTGACTCCTTGAAAGCCAACTGAGTACTCTCAAGAATCTCAGAAGTCACCACAAGCTGCTCAGTAAGCTCACTCACCTCATCTTCCTTGGCCAACAATGCATCATATGCTGTACTGCCCCACTTCATAAGATAATCTCTGTCAGCTACCAACTGCATATAATCCTGTCTCAGAATCTGGATAGCCTCCCATAAAGAGTGGATCTCTATCAAGGAAAGATAACTACCTTCCTGCTCATCACTAGTAGGAGAACCCCATCCATAAACTGCTAACAACTGACGAGCAGCATCAAAATGTTGGCAAGTGATAACAATGTCTTGGTCACTAACTCTTAACTGATTAGGCACATGATGGCACTGGCTTGACTGTCTCCTACAATCCTCCTCTGATGCACTGTCTAAAGGAGTATCCTCAAAGTCATTAGTCTCTAGAGTATTACAATCCATACCCTATGAATTAAATCTAAAGCTCATATCAACATACGAAGTATCAAAAACATTAGCACTGCTGTCCAACTCCTCTGTACCCAAGGAAACTAAGTCTTCAAAACTGCCCACTACATCCTCCTAGATGTCATCAATGCCAATATGATCCTGGGACTCATCTGTACACACTGCCAAATATGAAATATCATCAAAACATTCCAGCAAGTATGGTCGACTAGATATATGAACAAAGCCCAACACCGGTGTATAAAAACTAATACAAACATCGGATAAGCTCCTGGCACAAGAAAAGACAACACCATGCAATCTGCTAATCAAATCCATGGTAGCACCCAAACAATCACTGCTACCAAAAAGTGTTAATGATTTATAGTCAACTGAACCCCAAATGCCAATATAAGAATCTCGAGTCCATATCTGTAAACTAGAATTAGCTGGTAACTCAAGCAAAATCCTGACTTGAGTAATATGACCAATACCAACTAACTCCACATACCTGTCATGATGAGATAATGTAGTGACAATACTGTCTTCACACACCTTCAGCTGGCGGGATAAATCATGTGAAGTACTGCTAGCCTCAACCTCATGTGACGAAGCATCTAACTGTGCCTGGTACTCTCTCTCAGAAAAGTCATGAATGCTCAATGTCTGCTCATCTACACCAGGTATCTCACCATCATGCACAACAACACCCTCATAATCATCATCCTTGAGGTCAAATCTATCTATCACTCTTTGACTAAAATCATCAAATGTAGTTACCTGATCATGATCTTGAGTAGTCATTCCATGATACCACCAATCATAGGCTGCATCTTCCAAGTGTAGACTTGCAATTTGAACAAAATCACTCTCCTTCATGGGGTTAAGTGTGAAGAAGGTCTGTAATTTTTGTAGCCATGCTCTAGCTGAAATTTTATTTGTTCCATCAAAAGTAGGTGCTATAAACTTGCTTATTTTATTTTTGAGCTCTCTTCCACTTATGTCATGCTCCCTTCTGTATTCTTTCTTGGGCATCAAAGTGTTCATCATATCCACATATTCTCTAAAAGGAACTGAACTACAAAAGTCATCATCTAAGCCATTATAAGTAGCTCTTAATGTAATCAAGTTACCTGTAACCTCTTCCATAGGATTAATGGTTGGATTTGGTACTGGTGGCTCATCTGCAGGCAAGAAAATAGTTTTGGTTGATTTAGATGGTGTGGATTTCAGATTTCTTGGCTCCTCTAAAGTGCTCCCTTTCTCATTAATAGATGCAACTCCTTGTAGTTTTTCTGTCAATATTCGCAAAGCCTCTCTAGTTTCTGCCAAACTATCCACTGTTTGCTTCTGAGTGTTTTGGATGTCTTGGAAGAATTTCTTTGCCATCTCATCTGGATCAGCCATACTTTTCCCTTCTTTGGATTTTGTACTTTTACTTTCAACTGGAGGTTTGATCAAAATTTCTTTATTCTTTTCTCGCTGCAAATATCTTTTTTCTCTTTCACTTAGTTGCATGCAACCATAAATTTTGACATGCAGCTGATTAGAAGCAACATGCAACCACCAAATTCACCAAGAACTAACATGAAACTGATTAGAAGTAGAATGTAACCATAAATTTTAACATGCATCTGATTAGAAGAAACATGCAACCATAAATTATGACATGCAAAATCTGGGTAGTTGTCAAAACTGACATGCAAGATCTGGGTAGTTGTCAAAACTGACCTGCAACTTCTACAAACCCTCAGGCTGGCAAGATCGTGGCTCTGATACCACTGAAATGTCCCTTTTCTGATTTTTCATGATATTTCCAACCTCTAATCAGATCTTTAAAATCAAACAGCTAATATCCCAAAGATCCACCAAATTCCTCAAGAAACCCCAAATCGGGTATGTCAGAAATTGTGCCAAAAGCTTCACAACTTCACAAATTATTAATGAATCTGAAAATGGAAATTTTTACAAAAATTTCAGCAGCATAACAACCTACAAATTGACATTTCCAGATCCGTATAGCCTTTACACAACAGCTCGAAAATGTAGGACCAAAACTATGCTCATCGGGCTCCCGAAATAGCACAAAATATGCCCGAAAACACCACAAGAACACTAATAATCTATCTCAGAAGTTTAATCATGTCCCAATATATATATTCAGCTCTATTTTAACAGCTTAAAGTATAAAATACAGCAGCAACCAAAACTGATATGAAATACTCAACCGGAAACACCAAACTCTTACAAAAATACACCCGGAAACTCACAAATCTGCACTGTTCAGCACAAAGGCAAACTCTGTATGAGCATGCACATGGAATGGCTTCAAACTCCCGTCCTTAGCCTTCCTGGAAACCTACAAACTCCCGTTCTTGGGTCTCCCTGGAAACCTGCAAACTCCCGTTCTTGGGTCTCCTTCTCCACAGGTTTGGCAGCCTCTGAAGAATAACAAAGAATGAGCAAAAATCAAGTTCTGGAATGAGCCCAAAATGCCTCCAAAATCCCTTAAAAGAGGGCATAACTGTAACTCATGTCCAAGAGAGGTTAATGAAACATATTTTAATAATAATTTTCATTTATTAGTCCAACGGTTTCCAAAGATTAACCCCCTTTTTCCGAAACTTCACTTTCTTGGGCCTGCCTGCCTTAGCAAAGATTATTATTTTTTAATTATTTTAAAAGGGGACATGACATGTACTTTTCATTCTTCTTTTCTTCTTTGCCTTCTTTGTTTGGAAACCTTGCAGCAATGTGACCAGCTTCTTCACCAAAAAAATAGATCAGAGGTATTTTACCTTTGTACTTTCCTTTTCCTTTAGGGAATCTTCTGGTAAGTAGGGCTTCAATGACTTCAAGGTAATCATAAGAATTATCTTCATATTCATTGTTAGACCTTTTTATTTTAGATTTTCCACCTTTCTAATTGAGTAATAGTTTAGCTTGAAATGTAGATTCAATGCTACCAGAGTTAGGAACATAGTTATCAAAGTTATCTAACTCAAAGGCTATCAACCTTCCCACTAGTGTATCCAAAGTTATATCATTTTTGGGACCACGTCTCATTTCTTGAATAGCTAAAAATCTAATTACATAAATAGGAAGAAGAGTTTTGAGTGCCTTGATGACCACTATCACATCATCTATTTTCCCTCCTAAGGCTCTGATTGCACTTACACTTTCTTTGATTCTTTCATTATATTGTGCAATATTTTCATCTTTTCTCATCTTCATCTGATCAAACTAACCTCTGAGACTTTCTTTCATAGCTCTCCTAACATCTCCTCCATAGATATCTTTCAACTTGATCCACATTTCATGAGAAGTAGGAAAATCTTTGACTTCATCAAATTTAGCATAATTAAGAGTAGAGGCAATATCAATCATCATTATGTTGTGATTCTTCTTTTCCACAATTTGGTCCATAGATAGAGGTCTAGAAGATGCCACATACTTGTTCTCTAGATATTTTAGACCTATGTCTCTAGTGGTTTCCAAATGTAGCTTCATGAGTTCCTTCCATGCTTGGAAGTTATCTCTACTCAACTTAGGAATTCCCTTCTATAAGACATCTTGATCTTTTGCTTAGGTCCTTGAAACCTTATCTATAAGAAACAAAAGCTTTGATACCAATTGTTGTAAATGGAAAGGAGTAAATGAGAGGGTAGGGGTGAATTAGTTACTACAAAAAAAAATCCAAGTCCCTTTAAGATGTCAACACAATATAAAACCAAATCTTGTTGTAACTTAGTTAACACTGAATGTATTAATGTCACTCAATTGGTACAAACATAATTAGATCTTAAGATATTAATGTGATTAACCTTTATTAACTTAGTTGCAAAAATATAAAGGAAATAACATGAACACAAGAGACACCAATATTTAACGTGGAAACCCAATTTGGAAAAACCACCAATTGCAACTAATTAATATTTTCACTCTTCTGAAGCGAGCCTTGTTAGAAGCCAACCATGTTAAAAGTTGTAAAATATACTGTTATGTGTGACCATGTTAGAGGATTTAATCCACCCTATTAGAATTGGCCTTGTTAGAGGTCTTCAAACACTTTAATCTAGAAATGCCACCTTGTTAGAGGATTTGTTGAGTAGTTATGATACTTAGTTTCTAGATTAGATTGTGTAAAGATTTTTTCCATCAACATTTCAAATCACACTATGTGATCTATCATCAAGATGAGAGAGCAAGAGATGTAAAATAATTTAAGTTGTAGATTTAGCATAGACTCACTAAATAAAGGAGACCAAGACAAAGGGATTGCACACACCCCAAAGTTAGAAAAAATAATAATAAAACAAATGGTGTGAAAGACTAAACAAGAAGGCATCTCATAATTGCAAGTAAAGAGCTTAATAGTAAGGGAGAGAGAAAAGCAATAACCGATCTAAATCCAAGTAAAGCAAGCATATAGATTAAGAAGGTGTATATATATAAATTACCTATATATATTATATACTTATATATACATAATATGTGTGTATATATATATATATATACATATATATATATATGTAATATGTATATTACATAAATAGATAAGTATATATTATAAATATAATATAATATATCCTTATGAATTTTATATATATATATATATATATATATATATATATATATATATATATATATATATATATATATATATATATATATATATATATATATAACATATATAATATGTATAATATATACTTATATAGATTATATATATTTGTTAGGCTAACTATGTTAGGAGATTTGATTCACTATTAAAATTATTAGAGAGTAACAATGACTTTACCTGATTGCTAATGCAACTTTCTTTTCTAATTCAGATCTCAGCTCTTTCTTGATTACTTGATCCTCCTTGATTAGAATGTTCTTTACAACTCGGTCCACTCAAATGTTCTTCCCTTTATAGATCTCCTTCAAATTCACTTCTTTAATTCATCTTCTTCAATTCCATATTTCAATCTTCAACTTGACTTTCATATATATGATTTACATTGTCAAGTCAACATGAATACTCTTTTAATCAAACAATTTTCATCCCTTAAGTCATCTTGTATTAACTAATAAATTTATTAGACTAAATATGCTAATAGTTAGCTAATACAGAATTGAGTACTCAATAAACACAGAGGATCCTTTCATTAACCAACCCAACTAGGTTAGAATAGGAGTTCTAATGTTAACCAACCTAACTTGATCAATATTGACGTTATGTTTTCTTTCCTTTATTAACTGACTAAACTCAATCAATACTGAACACTTGACCTATACAGGAAATTTCCTTCAATGCTCAAGTGAGCTTGGCTATAATTGACATTTTGTGTAACATCAAAGATAATATATAATTGAATAATTGTTTTCAGCACTAAGGAAAACATTAGAGCTCATTTTTGGGATTTTTGGTGGATTTTTTTTGACAAAGAACCACACAATATTTGGAGGTTCCCTTATATTTCCTAAGAAAATTATATGTTGGGTTTGTCAAAGGGCTTAGAGTTAATTATTGGAGCGGGGGGCCCAACATGGACATAGGATGTGGAGCTTCACATGAGAGACCTAGGGCCAAGTGGAAGAAATCCACCACATTAGTCCCCCCCCCCCCCCCCTCCTCAAGTGCATTATCTTGAAGTCATTATTACGGCTAGTGTAGAGTATATTAGAGTCATTCATCATTTGAGCAATCTACTAGTCACCTAGACTAGGTCATTATTTCCTCCTCACATATCTATGTGTTGTGTACTTATGTTATGTGCCAGAATTTTTGTGTGGATCTCATTACTAGTTCTGAGTTTCACTTTGAGGTTGGAAATGATGACACAACAAACATTGCTACAGAGACACATACAACTCCTACAAGAGATGAGAAGGGGTGAGTGGAGACATGGACTCCTTGTATTATGGTACGTCTATAAATTTAATTTGTCACTGTAACATTATTAATTTAAAATCAATATTTATTTTTTTAAATATTGACAACTTCATACTTATGTACATTATGTGATTCATTTATTTCCAACTGATGAAAGAGGAGGAGATGAGATATTTGGATGTTGTCACACTTTTGGCCATTTCATTTGGCCTTAAGACCTCTACAGTGTGTATTGTTTGATTATTCATTTGATTATTCATTACTTTCCTATTTGACATTCTTTTTTACGTGATTTCACATCTTCTTTTCCTCTTGCAAGTTTCACTTGTCAACGTGGGATAGTGTGAGGGGGTTGCACCACCAACCATTTCCAAGGGGAAGGTAATTATATATTTTAAAATAATTAAATACATATACTTGTCTATTGTTTGTACTAATGAAATTTTATTACATTGTTTATTTTATAAAGGGTGGCCTCTGATGATGCACTAACCTAGATTCACCATCACAGACCCTCGGGCATTTTCATTCATAGCAAGAGTGTAACATCCTACCAGGGAACCCAAAATAAATTAACCTAAAGTTTTACTAAGTTCGTTAAACTTTTTTTTAAGATAATAACATCAATAGATAACATAGTGAAAGCAATAATTCACATAGATACAACCATCTGAAATAGATTACATCTCATAAGGGTTCCATGACATTGAATCACATGTATAATTTTATTAATATTGAATATAACACATAACCAAAATTCACATCATGGAATAACCATACGTAATATAAAATTACATAAGATGCCACTTGAAATAACTAGAATGCATAATCATCCACTATACAAGTCATAGGGTATGAAAAGATCAAAGAATATTCATCATAAATAAATACATCATCTCAAAAGATCTTTGATAATCAAGTACAATATAACAAAATATAACCATCCTTCAGAAATACAAGATAAGAATGAAAAGAACATCTGTATAAGTACATCTAGAAATGGCATTCAGCTATTGAATCTTAATAGTATAAGAAATACTACCACCTAACCTCTTGGAACCTAAATGGACCACTCCCTCTATGCTAAGGAGATAATCTCAAGTCACAAACATATATCAATCCACAAGTTATAACCAACATCTAGGTCAAGGAAATCTTGATAGCAATCCATCTCAAAGGTACCAAGACAAAAGTATCATCTAATCCCAGAGGAAACTATAAGAATTTACCTTAGGGAAAGATTCACCCAAGATCGTAGAAATCAACACAAGCACAATTGTAGACCAAAAATGGATATGATAAATTAATCAGAGTATGTCCTAATACATTGCTTCATTCAATATTTACAAACACACCAGGGGTTCCTGTATATAAAGGACTCTTCGGAAGCATCTAGAATGTCTCTAGAAGGAACCAGGAGATAAGATAAGCATGACAACTAAGCACAAGCTTTATCCATCATTCTAGATGGGTGGATAAGAATGAAAAGGTTGTAGACACCATGTGCTTAATTATTGTGCTAACTCCTATGTTGTAGACACCATGTACATAAAAAAAATGTGAACTCCTTTGTTGTCAACACGACAACTCACAAGAGTACACATACTCCTAGGTAACTAATAAATAAATAATAAAAATATGCATTAATTGAAGTAAACTTAAGTAAGTTTAAATAGTAAATACGTATTTACACCAACACCTCCCCTTAAGTGAAACTTAGGGGAATGCCCTTAAGCTTACAAAAACTAAGATGTAAATGCATGATGGGTCCCAGCTACTAGGCCATGTTAGGTACCCACGTACATAATGATATGAAATCTCTCATAAAGTGAAGAAAGAGGGAAAACCTCATGGGAAAAACTCTCCCCCAAAAAGAGAGATGAAAAGGGATGCATGGATGGATGGAGTAATCAAGATCCCCCATTACAACATACATCTAGTATATAGAAGAAAGAAATAAGGAGAAGGACAAAACCCACTAAGAGGAAAAAGAAGAAGGAGATGAGGTAGTCCCCTCCCCAAAATTAGTGTGTAGACCAGTGAAAAATGCTCCAACATAGAAGTTGATCCATGACCATTGGATGATGTTCCTCCCCTTTGGAAGAAACAAAGGCAAGGGTACAAAGGAGATGCATCCCCTAGATGGAGAAGGAATCTTGATGATGAATGGTGTCTCCGAAACCTATTCAAGTGTCCCTATGTTGATGTTGATGATGGCTTCCTCCACAACTACTATGGATTCAATGGAGTAAGACCTTTTATGTCTTCCTACTCTACCTTCATGTGATGACTTCCTTCCTTCCCTTGTAGGCATGTTCATGGAGTCTCACATTGAAGATGTGGGAGACATCCTAGATGATATTTGTCTTCTCTTTGAGGTGAATAATTCATCCATTTTTGCAGTGACCAATTCATGTACTTCAGCACAGTAGGGTACACTTTTTCTTCCAGGTGATGACTTCTTCTCAGATATTTCAGCTTTATTTGTAGATTCACAAACATCACATTTGGAAGACTTCTTTGATGATCTACCACTTGTCTTTGTTGAGGATGATCCTTCTACAATTGTTGTGAGGGCTTACTCTGACCCTCTTGTCCATTCTCTACATGATCAATCTTCACAGGTTGGCGTGATTGTGGATACTTATGTACATCATCATGTAAGAATTTTCCTTAGGGAAAGATTCACCCAAGATCATAGAACTCAACACAAGCTCAACTATAGACCAAAAATGGATATGATCAATTAATCAGAGTATGTCCTAATACATTGCTCTATTCAATATTTACAAACACACTAGGAGTGCCTATATATAAAGGCCTCTTAGGAAGCACCTAGAATGTCTCTAGAAGGAACTAGGAGATAAGATAAGCATGACAAATAAGCACAAGCCTTATCCATCATTCTAGATATGTGGATAAGAATGACAAGGTTGTAGACACCATGTGCTAGCTTTAATTAGTGTGCTAACTCCTATGTTGTAGACACCATGTGCATAAAAAAGGTCCAAACTCTTGTGTTGTCAACATGACAACTCACAAGAGTATGCATACTCCTAGGTGACTAATAAATAAATAATAAAAATATGCATTAACCTAAGTAAACTTAAGTAAGTGTAAATAGTAAATACGTATTTACACCAATAGAAACAAAGACATGTAAGAAATCTATTATGTAAGTGAGCAAGTGTCATCACATGAGCCAACTCTAAGGTTACACTAGTAGCCTCTCTAGACTCTAGCCCCCTAGTGTCTCTATGTAACATCAGTATCCCTTAGTGCAAAAAAGGAATACTAATGAAGCAAGGTCACATCAAATCATCCTCTCTACTCCCATCTGAGCTTGTACTAGAACTCAAGGCATGGGTGAGGAAAAATATTGACTCTTATTAATTCATTTTAAAAGCATTTAATGAAATGTTATCACTTATTAAAACAACTTATAATGGGTTACCTAGGTAGCCACTTTAGGGCTTCAACCTCCATTGCAAGCCACTTCCCAACATACACATAGATTACCTACCCTAGGCTCAAAAAATGTACAACTCATAAAGTCACAATTTTCAACTCATTCCTTTACAAGTAACTAGAAAGCACCTAAAGGTATAACACAATATTCACCTCATTCCTTTACAAAAAACTTGAAAGCACCTAAATATAAATCAGAATAATCACTTTAGTCCTATACAAGCAACTGGAAAGCATCAAACAATAACTGATTGAAAACTCAAAGGTTACACCAAGAAAATCACACCATTCACCTTAGTTCTACACAAGCAACTGGGAAGTGGTAACAAACATCTAATCAAAACTCATCATAGAAATATGTGAATACATCACCATGGTCAGGTATAAAAGATCATGACCAAAGAATGTACATAACATCATAATAAAACAAAACTCCCCAAGCCTCTAGTAAACATCTTGACTGGTCAACGTACTAAGTCAAACCCAAATGCCACATGAAATGCAACATACATCTCATCAAGAAATTTAACACGTGTTTTCATAGTTCATTTAGTTTTAGAAACATAAAAGTTCAATGTTAAAACAGGGTTTTCAGCTTTCATTTTGAAAGTGTCATAATTACTAAGGTTTATAAATTCACAAAAGTAATAAAAATTTACTTAGTAAAGAAATCATTTTCATAAAAAAATTGAACCATTTCCTAGAATAACATCATTCATGAAAAGAAAGTATTCTTAAATAAGGTTGAAATTCCTTTATTTATCTATTTAAATATATAAATATAATTTTTTTAATAAAATAATTAAATCATATTTTATAGAACAAAATGATATAATTAAATATTATTATTAAAATTTAATAATAATAATTATTAATTATGATATTTATGATATTATTAATAAAATAATATACATATATTAAATTATTAATAGTAATAAATATTAAATTAAATAGTATAATAATTGACTTATTAATATTAATAATAATATTTATTATATATATATATATATATATATATATATATATATATATAATTTATTAAACAAACTACATGCGATAAATATATCACAACCCCAATAGGGGTGGCCGTTAAGCAGTCGAGTTGCTAAAGGCAGTCGCAACCTTGGCAACGTTCGTTGCTTTTGTATCTTGGGGGGTGAGGGAGGTCACAACCTTCTCTTCCAAATTTTTTAATTATTATTATTTAAATTATGCCTCAAACAAAAGAAAATGCCCCCCTCTGATAATACCATGTATTAAAAAAACATTAAGGGCCTGGTATACGACTGTTTTCCAGCAACCCCTTATATATACATATACATTCATATATACATATACATACATATATACATACATATATATATATATATATATAAGAATAAAACAATTGGTTTTCCCAATTTTAATATAGATCTAAAATTTTCAATAAGACAAACAAAATCTAAGTTGATCACCAACAAAAATTTACTCAACATGGGGGTTTCAATTATCTAGTTCTTTCACAAATATTTTTAAAGAACAATAATTTTAACATAAGGGTTTCAGGATACATATCCATTCAAACACAGAGAAGACAAAGAGATTACAAATAGGAAATTACTATGCAAAACTCAACAAGAACCTACCTTGATTTGATGCTAACTGATTGGATGCTTAGAGCTCGCAAGAAATTCGCATCCTTTCGAAAACCCTTTTTCTCAAAAAATGGCTCCTCCAAACCTATGTGTTGAAAAATGAGCTCTCATTTCTTAATAAAGAGCTTTCTCCCTTTGAGAGTTTCAATTTTGTAATCACACAAAACATTTTTCTTTAATATTTTGTTTTATTTCAATTTCATGTGCAAACTTTTGTATTTAATTAAAATAAATTTTATTAAATTAATTCCTTCTCTCTCTTATTAAATCACAAGTCATTTTAATAAAATATTTATTAATTTAACTAATAATAATATTTAGAGTTTATTATAAAAATGAAACTTCTAAATAAATTATTATTAAATTAAATAAATATAATTACGCCAATATTAGAACTTTAATTAAGTCTTTGAATTTAATTCTTTTATTCAATTAATTTCTCAATTAATTAAATATAGTTAAATATTATTTTTTCTTCATAAATTTATATTAGATTAAATCATTTAATAATCTTTTTATTTGATTTAATTATACCTGAAAATCACAATAAACCCACAAATTCAAATAAGAAAACCCATTTTAAAGACAAAGCACTAAATCAAACTCAGTGGTCAAAATCTCGAACTCACATCACTTGATGAATTCAAAAGGGTAAATAACTCAAATACTTGTCCTACTTTCTAGGAAAATTGGCTTAGGTTTAGGATTTGGACTCAAGAACTATCTCCCATCTTTACCATTGAGATACTACAATAGGGCATGCTCATTCTAGAAATTCAAGGGAAGTCGATGCCCGATATCTACAATCTGCATAAAAGTTGGGCATGTACATATACATATAAATCTAAACTAAATAGGAAATGGTAGAGAGTGATGCATCATGTAGATCCCTACTAGCAGGTGACTATGACTACCTCCCTCAACCACATCAATAATGTCAAACATAAAGTAAATCATACAAGTACACCATATACATGCAAGTATGGGATAAGTATCATAGAAACTACATATAAATCATTCATCTAACTATCATTATGAAATAAATGAAATCATTATATGAATATACATGTATCATCATCAAAAGTATAATCGTGCACACATGAAATATTTTAGTATCAAGTAGCTTAACAAATATATAAACTAACTATGAAATAACATCTAAATCAAATCTGGTAACCAACTACCACTAGTCATAAAACTAGCCTAAAATAATTTGGCAATCCAACATGAAAATTAAACTAGGGGTAAGCATTACAGAGAGCTCTATAACATGTATATTTATCATTTATTTATTACTTATCTTAATTTTCTTAAATTATAAAGAAATGATTGTCATGATTGTAACAACTATATTTTTGTCTATCATAGGAAACACCTAGTGCGATTGAGGGGGATTGGTGGGCCTTTGTATCTTTGTTCACTTAGCTGACATTTGTCAATGAGAGATCATCTAAGGTAAATTATAATTTAAATTTTGTATTATTTTATCATTAATAATAGTATAGGTTAAGTAGTAGATCAATCTGACTACCATACAAACATGTTTAGGTCAGAGGTGGTGAGGTGTCTTCTTTGCCAAGGACACATGCAAGGACTCCTGACTAGTGCAAGAAGGCATGTAGAGAGATAAATGAAGTTTCCTTCATTATTGATCAATATGCCTTTGAATAAATTTATATTTGATATGTACAAAGGATTTAATTAACTAGTCCAGCTTGGATTTTGTCTTTTTGTTCATACAAGATCTAGTGAGTTTAGAGAGCACATCAAAGTGGCTGCATTTTGATGATCCTCCAATAGCCTAAGATATAGTAGTTTTTGAGGAATGCCTCAAGGCACATTTTGAGAAGGCATATGCCACATTTTATATATAAACTTTGATTTCATAGACATATTTTGATGACATGGACCATATTTTGTATATGGATGTACATTTTGACATACATTTGCATCATATTTGTATATGATTATATATTTTGATATATTATATTATTGTGAATTCTTGTGCATGTGTATTTGTATGGTGTATGGAATCTTGATTATTTTAATCATATTCATTGGAATCTTGTTCATTATAATCTTGTACATGATTTATGAAATCTTATTCATATTAATCTTGTTCATTAGAATATTGTTCATGGTCTATGGAATTGATATTATAATAAGAGAAAGGAGTTGAACTCCTCCAAAGATTTAAGCAACCCCAAAACCAAAATCCCTCCTTAAGAAAAAAAATATCTAGAATTCAAGTCAATCCCTTGAAATTTTTCAACATCCAATTGACCAAGAATATAATGAACAAATAAAACAACAAGGGATCTAAGTTGTGACCCTCAAAGATCATTTCTCAACATGTTTAGTGCACCTTGTGGATGCTTTATTCTATGGTGCTCATGAATTTTCTAGAGACTCCATGGTCAACTATGGGTTTCATTAGGGTTCACCCTCCCATTCGAAGCTAATGGTTTTGACGAATTGATGTCACAACAAATAGTTTCAAAGTTGTATAGGGGTGTGCCAATTTACTAAGAAACACTACAAGATTTGGCATCAAGCAAGATCATTCTACTAATTTCAAATGAAATTGATCCAACTAAAAAAATATCAATGCTCCCCTTAGGACTTGTAACAAGGGATTAACCATCTCCTATGTACTATAATTTGAGTGGTTGTATCAGACATTTACATATCAGTCTTTTGGTGTAATTGTAGCCCCACTCTAACAAGTGGTATCAAAGCTTGGTCACAAGTTCAAATTCTTAGACCCTTGGGTAATTCAGAGGGGGAGATGTTAGAAGTTTTTTATTGCTTCCCTCGAGATTCATGACAAGGGCTTAGCCACCTCTTGTGTAGTATAAGTTGAGTGGTTGTATCAGGCATTAAGAGATTGGTATTTTGGTGCAATGGTAATCCTACTCTAATGGATCCTATTAGGACTAAGAGAGGTAATTTTAGACATTGATATCATGGTCTCATAGCATCAAACAAATCATCGATAGCCCTCACAAGCTTTGAGTTATGACCCTTGAAAGATCACTTTTGAAACATGCTTAGTGCAACTTAGAGATTCTTTGATCATGGGTGATTATAAACATTGTAGGATATTTGTGGATGAAATAGTGGTTTCACTAGGGTTCACCCACCCATCTAGAGCTAAAATTTTTGATGAATGATGCCATGATGAAAGGTTTGAAAGTTGCATAGTGGTGCACCAATTCATTAAGGAACACTACAAAATTTGGCATAAGAGAGATTGTTGTACCTATTTGAAATGAAATTGAATCTCCTAGAAATGAGAGAGGCTATTGTATACATCAATATCATGGTCCTATATCATCTCATAATTTATCTATAGCCCTAATGAGTTATGAGTTATGACCCTCGAAAGATAATTGCTTAAATGTGTTTAGGGCACCTTAGAGATGCTTTAGTTTGGGGTGGTTAAAAATGTTATAGGCTCTCTACGGACAAAATAGTAGTGTTACTAGGGTTCACCTTCCCATTAGGAGATAACAAAATTGATGAAATGATGCCATGACAAATATTTTGAAAGTTTCGTAGTGGTGCACCAATTTAGTAAGGAACACTGCAATATTCAAAATCAATTGCGATCACTATGCAAATTTCCAATAAAATTGAATCTCCCATAATAGAGAGAGTTTATTATAGAAATAAATATCACAATATTTTTTCATCTAAAAATTCATTGATAGCCTTCGTAAGCTCTAACTTATGACTCTAAAGATCACTTTAAAAATGAGCTTAGTGCAACTTGGAGACACTCTAGTTCGGGGTGGTCACGAATGTTATAGGATCTTAGTAGATGAAATAGTGGTATTAATAGGGTTCACACACTCATCTAGGCTAACATAACTAATGGAATAATGTTGTGATGAATGGTTCAAAAGTTTCACAATGGTGCACCAGTTCAGTGAGGAACACTACAAGATTTGGCATAACCTAGATCATTATGCCAATTTTAAATGAAATTGAATACCCTAGAACTAAGAGAGATTATTATAGACATTTATATTATGTTCTAGTAGCATCTCGTTATTTTCCACTGGCCCTCATGAGCTTTGAGTTATAACCCTCATAAGATTGTTGCATTTACGTGCTTTAGGGCACCCTGGAGATGCTTTAGTTTTAGGTGGTCACGAATATTGTAATCTCTCCATGGAAAAATAGTGGTTTTACTAGGGTTCATTCACCCATCTAGAGATAATGGCACAAACAAAATTATGACATGATAAAAAATTTCAAAGTTGCATGGTAGCGCACCAATTCTTTGAGGAACACTGCAAGATTTGTCATGAACCAAAATTATTGTGCAAATTTTGAATGAACTTGAATCTCATATAATTGAGAGAGGTTATTGTAGACATTTATAGCATAGTCTTGTAGTATCTAATAATTTTTTGATATCCCTAACGAGCTCCTAGTTGTGACCCTTAGAAGATTATTGCCCAAACATGCTTAAGGCAACTTGGAGAGACCTCAATTTGGGATGGTCATGAATGTTCTAGGATCTCTATGGAAAAAATAATGGTGTCACTAGGGTTCACCCACCCATTTAGAGCTAACAACACTAAAAAAAATGATGCCACAAAAAATAATTCAAAAGTTGCATAGTGGTGCACCAATTCACTAAGGAATACTGCAAGACTTGACATCAAAAAAGATCATTGTGCCAATTTTAAACAAAATTCAATCTCCTAAAACTAGGATAGGTTATTGTAGACATCAATATCATGGTCCTATAGGGGTAAAAGTAAAAAGTTGTGTCATCTTTTAGGTTGGCTTATCAGAATGACTGAATTTGATGGAGACACAACCAAGGACCAAAATGAACACACATGAAAAGAGAAATATTATTATCAATGAAAAATTCCCTAAGGGCTTACAATAGTATGATTCTGGAGAAAGAAATCCTCCACATAGTATCGTCACTCTAACTCCACTAAGAACTACCTTTACAATGCCAAAAACATTCTTAAATAGACCCTAATTTATTTAGGGTTAGGAATACATTCTAGAATATGCTAGTTGGCATCCACCACCAAAAAAAAAGGTTTTAGAAGTCACGTTAGAAGTTGGTGTAAAATTAGAAGAATCAAGAAATGGTAGTCCAACTTCTAGGAGGCATAACTTTTGAATCGGGACTCAAATTGACAAACCGTTTACATTTTTGAAAAGATCTCAGAGTGCTTTACAGCCCTATGGACCAGCTTTACTTGTCCCCCATTTTTCAGCCCTGTACAAGGCCATTTAGTGACCAAAATCTGACTTTGAAGCACTCATAGGAGGTCTCCAAGAAACTTAAAATTGCAATAACCTTCTAACTGTAAAGTCTTTTGACCTAATTCTTTTTCTATAGCACTTTAAGTTACAAGTATAATCACCCCTCCAAATTGCACCCTCTAACTCATCATAATTTTGGCTCTATTACAAAATAACCCATTTTTTGCATTTACACGTATTCCAAGGTGCTTAAAAACTGTAACTCAAAAAACTAATAGTGGAACTGTGAGAGTTGGAACCTTTATTTAACCCGAATGGGTATCCAAAAATAAAAACACATTAAATAGAAACTGTCTCTAAGCATATTTTTGGGTGATATAGGATTGCCCCTACACCACTGGATGCTCCTACATCAGACACCCAGGGTAGATTGAAAAGTGACCCAGTCACTTTATGGTAGAGGAAAACCCAAATGGGAAATCTTTGCTACTGATATCCAAGTTGAGTCCTCTATTGGTCATCCTTTCCACTTTAGTAGGTACTCTTCATACTACCTATTTCTGATACTCCAACCCATGTGACTATCTAGAATCTCTTCTATCTCCTTCTTAGAAGTAGGAATTTGACATGGCTCTAGCATCAACCCCTCGTCTGCACCATCATCATGATATTTTGTTAAGTCTACAATTTTGAAGATAGGAGAAATGTGAATCCCATATGGCAACTCCACCTCGTATGCATTTCCTGAGTCATGCTTCTTCAAAATTTTATAGGGGCCAAATTTCTTCATCTTCAACTTGTTCTAAGTACCCACTAGAAACCATTCCTTTTGTAAGTGTACCATAACCAAATCCCCTACTTGGAACTCCTTATGTCTCCTCTTTTGATCTACCCTAGCTTTATACTATTAGTTCATCTTGGTGATGTGTACATGGACCTCCTCATGTAGGCTCTTGATATGTTTAGAAAATTCTTCTGCCTCGACATTTGTCCTCTACCCTTGCTCCATCTTCCTCAATTCTAGTGCAGTCCTTGGACTACTTCCATACATAACTTGGAATGGTGATCTACCAATACTCCTATTTATAGAATTATTGTAAGAAAATTTTGATTGTGGCGAAATCAAATCCCATCTCTTGGGCTTATCTCCCACTAAACACCTCAGCAAATTGCGTAGACTTTGATTAACCACTTCAATCTGTCTGTTAGACTGCGAATGATGTGTAGAATTGAACCTCAATTATATCCTCAACTTCTTCTATAAAGTCCTCCAAAAATACCCCACAAATTTAGTATCTCTGTCAGAAACAATACTCTTTGGGAGACCATCTAGTCTCACCACCTCTCTGAAAAACAAATCTACAATATGTACAACATCATGAGTCTTGTGGCATGGGATGAAATGTACCATCTTGGAGAACCTATCAACCACCACAAATACTAAGTCATTACCCCTTTGTGTCCTCGGTAATCCAAGAACAAAATCCATACTTATGTCCTCCCAAGGCTTTGATGAAACAGGAAATGGCTAATAAAGTCTAGTATTGTGACTAAATCCTTTGGCTATTTGACATAGTTGACAACTCTGCACAAATTTCTTCACATCTTGTGACATTTGAAGCCAAAAATAATGTTCTCTAAGAATGGAAATGGTCTTATCTTAACCAAAGTGTCCTACCATTCCCCCACTATGGTTTTGTTTGATCAAGTTTTCCCTCATGGAACTCCTTGGAATACATAATTGACTACCCTTGAATAGCATACTATCCTGAATCAAATAATCTAGCCACATGGTTCTGTCTATAGTAGTAGGTTCTTTACAAGCATTCCACGCTTTAGCAAAATTATGATCCTCTAGGTACAGATTCTTGAGTGCATCAAACCCAACCACTTCAACCATCATTACTGTAAGCAACAACTATCTCCTACTCAATGCATCTACAACCCTATTAGACATTCCACTTCTATGTTTCAACACAAATGTATGGCTTTGCATGAACTCTACCCACTTCATATGTCTTTGATTCAATTTACCTTGGCTATTTAGGTACTACAGTGCCTAGTGATCAGTATACAAGACAGATTCTTTTGGAAATAAATTATGCCTCCATTTCTTTAAGGCCTAAATGATTGCATAGAACTACTAATGGTAAACAGAATACTTATTCTTTGCATCATTCAATTTTTCACTAAAATATGCAATAGGCTTACCTTCCTGGCTCAATACAACCCCAATAGCACTACCACTAGCATCACAATCTACCTGGAACACTTTACTAAAATTAGGAAGTGCCAACATAGGTTGTTCTATCACCTTCTTCTTCAACAATTCAAAACTCCTTGCAGCTATTGTAGTCCACTTGAACTCTTTCCTATCCCCCCTTATTGTTTCAGTTAGGGTTGCACATATGCCACTAAAATTCTTAATGAACTTCCTATAAAAACTAAACACACCATGAAATGATCTCACCTTAGTAGCAAACCTTGGAGTAGGCCATTCCAACATGGCATTTACCTTCTTTGGATCCATTTTGAGAGCTTCAGATGATACAACAAACCCCAAGTAGACTAACTCTTTTTTTACAAAGCTACATTTCTTCAAATTAGTCAACATTTTTTCTTCCCTCAACCTTTCAAGGACACTATGAATGGGCAATAAATGTTCATCCAAAGTCTTACTAAAAATTAAAATATCATCCACATAGAAAATAAAAAAAAAATCCAAGAATTTCTTTAGTACCTCATTCATAAGCCACATGAAGGTGCTTGGCACGTTGGTCAGTCCAAAGGGCATGACTAACCACTCATATAGACCGTCCTTGGTCTTGAATGCAATCTTCCATTCATCTCCCTCTCGTATCCATATCTAATGATAGCCACTCTTGAGATCTATCTTTTTGAAGTACTGAGCTCCACTCAAGCAGTCCATAAGATCATCCATTCTTGGAGAAGGAAATTAATACTTGATGGTTATTATGTTTATAGCTTGAGAGTCTGTGCACATTCTCCACTCTCCATCCTTCTTTGGTGCTATTACTACAGGTACTGCACATGGACTCAGGCTCTCTCAAATCAAACCCTTCCTCAATAGCTCCTAAAACTTGTCTATTTAGCTCCTCAATTTCAGTAGGAGTCATCCTATGAGTAGCCTTGTTAGGCAAACTAGATCCAAGGATTAAATCTATCTGATGACTGATCTGCCTTACTGGTGGCAACCCTTCTAGAACATTATCAGAGATGACATCTCCATACTCACTTAATCAGCCTAAAACATTAGTTGCAATTTCACTATTACCTTCCTTATCTCTTCTAGGAATCAAAGCATAGCACATACACTGATGTTTCATACCATCCAAAAAATTTCTTCCATCAACAATACATATCCTAGCACTATTGCATACCTTTTCACCTTCCTTTATCAAGGGCTTCAATTTGTGTTAAACTCCATCCTTTGTCAAAGAGTATGTATTTGCATGACCACCATGTACAACATGTCTATCAAATTTACATGGTCTTCCTAACAATAAATCGTAGACATCTATTGGAATAATATCACAGAGAACTTCATCATGGTAACTCCCAATCTTGAACTTCACCAAACATTGTTCACTAACTAGGACCTTATGATCATCCTTCACCAAAGTAGTCCAATAGGGTTGGGGGTGTTTCTCCCTCTTGAGCTTTACCTTAGAGACCATCTCCTCACACACCAAGTTGTCATTGCTAACACCATCAACAATCACATCACAACACTTATCCTCGCACTTGCACTTAGTACGAAACAAACTCATCCTTTGTCCAAGTTTAGTCTCACCACTTAGTAATACACTTTCATTTACAATAACCTCTCCTCTTTTTGTATCCTTAGAATGTGATGACTATGCATCCTCATCCACATGATCAACCCTTGCTTGACCATTAGCTCTACTATCTGTCCTTCCTTGTCATTGAGGGTATTCAAATGCATGATGTCATTCTTCATTGCAATAAAAATAGGTACCATGGAAGCCTCCTCTTCCTAAACCTTGTCCACATCCTCTACCTCATCCTCTCTAATCTCCAAAGTTTTATCATGAGAGTGGTTGAAACCCTCATTCCTCTGGTTCCTACTAGTACCCACATCTTCATTTTTCTTCTCGGTCTCAATTTAGCCTCCAAAAGACCTATCACTACCCCTTCCTCCTTGACTACACCATATTTTCCTTTGTCAAACTTTTTGTTTAGCTTCTCTTCAACTCATAAGGCAAACTAGTATGCCTCTTCAATGCTAGTCATTCTAACTAGACTAAACTCCTCCTAAATGTTAGGTCGTAACCCATTGAGGTAACGGGCAACCTTCTCCTTATTAGCTTTTGATGCCCTACCCTAATAAGAAGTCAATAAAAATTCTCTGTATATTCCTAGATAGATTTTCCTACTTGCAAAACCCTTGCATTTTCTTGAACAAATCAAGCTCATAATCAACATAAATGAACTGCTTCTTTAGTTTGTCCACCATGTGATCCCACCTTGTGATTTTTCTCTTTCCTCTTCTATTCCTTTCCAATTAAATCTCTCACCACCAAATTTTGGCATGGCCTTTCACTTTGGCCTTCGCAAACTTAACCATCTTTAGGTCTCTCATATCGTCATACTCAAAATACTCTTTAGTTCATTAATCCAATTGATCAACTCATCTGGGTTTAGAGTTCCTAAAAACATACCCACATCAATTTTAGGTCTTTTTCCAAGCTTAGAAATGACCCTAAAAATCCTCTCCTCTACCTGATTTATGACTTCCTTGTCACCTTCCCCTTCCTATCCAATATTTTTTTCTTATTCATTTTCTTCCTCACTTTTATTTTTGTCACCATAATTTTTTTTGTCACTAATGCCAAAGGGGGAGATTGTTGGCATAAAGTTATTTTCCATTAGTGACAACACTCATCTCATAGTTCTAACTGAGCACTAAAGACACAGTTCAAACCAAGCACTGGAGACATGGTTCAAATTGAGTGTCGAAGATATAGTCCAAACTGAGTGTAGATGCATTTAGTGCTAGCCGAGTGAAGATGCACTTAGTGTTAACCGAGTGAAGATGCACTTAGTGTTAACCGAGTGAAGATGCACTTAGCATTAACCGAGTGAGGAAGCACTCAGTGATGACTAAGTAAAGAAGGACTCAGTGATAACTGAGCTCTGGAGGTTAACAAAGAAATTAGTTTCTACTGAGTGACACTATATCTACCGAGTCACCATTGGTTACCGAGTTCCAGGCAACGTTGTATGACTAGTACGAACCGAGGCTCTACCTCTACCGAGTGCATGATGATGCCGAGTAACGTAGTGGATGCCGCATATCAGAAGGTCATCAAGTCTTTCTGAAGAACTCGAGTTTATTTCACTATTTGGCCGACTTAGTTATATTTTGTTTACTTGTGTTCGGCCGACCTTGCATGAATAATTATTGGAATGGCATATCTATATGTAATGTATTATATCATTCAAAAGATAGATTGATTGATACAAGGAAGATATAGAATATTGCACAAAAGAGGGACATAAGATATGATATGTGAATTCATCAGCAATAAAGAATACTCAGCAAGGTCTACAAGAAGTAGAAATGATTTCATCAATCACAGAAGGTGATATACAATAAAGAATCTAGTCAAGTTGTAAGTTGATCTGTTGGTTCGTCCTAACAGGTGAATCATTCTTGTAAATCCTTTAACAGGGTAGACTTAACTATATTTATTCAAATCTCCTAATAGAGTGCATACTTGTAAAGTATGTTTGTAAATCCTCTAACAAGGTGGATCTAGCAATCCTTTATGCTCCTAACAGGGCAGATCACCAGAAGTGATCATCGTAAGCCTTAACCGGCCAACTTCATACTGCAGTAACGAAGCTTTATGGGTATCATCCCCACCCCAATTTTACTTTCGATTTTGGAAGGTCTCTGGGTCACCAAATCTTTGTGCATATATGGTTTAAATGTTTAATAGTTCTTTTATGCAGCAGGCTAGATGAGTAAATGTTGTATATGGTTATTCTGAATTAACTTAAAAGTTTTATGGTTACTAATTGACCCCTCCCCTCTCAGTAACCTATTATATCTTGAATATTTCCAACAAATGGTATCAGAGCTTTTGGTTCTCAGGACAAAGTTTGACAGCTTGAGCAAAGATCTAAGTTATGGAGATATTCAAACTGGAGAAAGTTATTGAAAATGAAAAGTTAGATCTAGAAATGGCCATGGTTCAACTCAAAGAAGAAAAGGAGCATCTTTCTCAATCCCTAAAAAGAAGAAAGGAACTTGCAAGAAAAATGAATGACCATCACTATGTTGAAGAAAAGATTGAAGATTTGTTACCATCAAGTAGTTCAGAAGAAGCTGATAAGGCAATCAAAGAACTTCTAGAAAAGAATGGATCTCTGCAAGAAGAGGTAAGAAAGCTTAAAAGAGAGCAAGAAATACAATCAATTAGGCTATGTGAAGTTTTGGAACAAAGAAACAAAGCACAAGAAGAATTGGAAGATAATCAATCCCATCAGCATGAAGACCTTATAGACCAACTCTCTAATGCAAATGAAGAAATTAGGATTCTCAGAGTACAAAATGAAAGTCTACATAATGATTTAAGAACTGAGAGACAAATCAATGAAAGCTTGGAAAATGATCTAATCTCTGAAAGGCAAGTCAATGAAAGAATGATGAAATCCCAAGCAGATATGAATCAATTAAATCAACAAAATGAGGAAAATCTTTATAGACATAAAGGTAAAGCTGGTCTTGGTTACAAGGAAGAAGGTGAATCCTCCAAACAAGGTGAACAAAGGAATCAAAAACCTACTTGTAATCACTGTGGTAAGTCAGGTCATACATCAAAAAAATACTGGAGCAATGGAAAAGCAAAATTCAATGGTAAATGCTTCAATTGCAATCAGCATGGTCACAAAGCAAATGAGTGCAAAGAAAAACCAAAATTTGAAGGCAACTGTCAGAAATGCAAAAAACATGGTCACAAGGCATTCCAATGCAGATCCAAATCATTCAATCTAGTTGAACAACTTGTCAAAGCCATATTTGGATGAGACTATAACACCTGGTGCAGATGTCACTATTGTGGAGAATATGGACATACTGGCATAAATTGTGCAAGATATCACCTAAGGAAGAAGGACACTACTGTAAGGTGCTATACATGTACAAAACTTGGTCATATAGTTAGAAATTATATGAATATAGAAAGAATTGAAGATGAAAAGAAAATCAAAGCAGACAACATCTGGAAGCAAATGAAGCAACAATGGATTCCTAAATCTACTGAACAAGATAAGTCAAGAAATGGCAATGTCACTCAAGAAATGAGTGACTCCATCATTTCCAATTAACATTCATAAAAGAAAGTATGGAACTGCATCCTCCAAGAATCATCCTAAGTAGTTCCAAAGGAAGAAAAATGATCAAATCAGTATTCAGATACACTTTGATCCCAAATCGGTTCAAGACTCTACCGAGTTCGGTCGGGTGAAATAAAGTTTCATTTATCGAGTTATATCAACCGAGCAAGGTTGGTTTGTGACCTTACTGAGTTAGGTTAGTACATCAATGTTTTCTTTTGATCACCGAGTTGATAGTATCTATCGAGAAAATGGATGACAACCTGTCATTTCATCTACCATCATACCAAGCATTTATGACAATTTTTTTGTCAAAAAGGGAAAAATTTGATCTCATTCTTCACTATGAACTTTGAGCTAAGTTATCTTTTGCGATTCCAGAGCAAGCTTAAAGCAATTTCGAGAAAATTTTAAAGGGCGAAAGAATCTGTTCAGAATTTCTCTTCACTTACCGAGCAGCAATGGCATCCGAAAGTAGCAGCTCCAAGGTAAAGAGAGGCTCATAAATTTTGGTTAAAGGTGTGGAATGGAAGGCGCCGAACTTCAAATTGGCACCAGCAATTGTAGAATCTCTTGACCCTAACGGTGCTCAGTCTCAAATTCCTCCAAAGGTACTCCTTGTAAATGACATTCGCTCTCATTTCAAATG
The DNA here is from genome assembly GCA_028749045.1 of Cupressus sempervirens. NCBI lineage: Eukaryota > Viridiplantae > Streptophyta > Pinopsida > Cupressales > Cupressaceae > Cupressus > Cupressus sempervirens. The sequence goes on from CM053785.1 coordinate 728,309,879, forward strand.
TTCCATTCAAGAACTTGGAAACCTAGAAATTAATAATGCCCTAGGAGAAATGAGTGTAGATGGAAATTTGAAACCCGAGCATAAGCATCTTGAAACAAAAGGGTTAACCCACATTTCACATTTGCCAAGGAATTTTCAAATTAAATGGGTTAGGTATGTACTCAGTCGGGTTCACAACAGGCAATTGTGGTTAGAGCAACCAGTGCTTATCACAAAGAAAATGATTAACAAGATTACTAGCATTCCCATGTTGAGCAAAGCTAAGACTACCAAAACCCTAGGTCAGGAAGAATTGCAAAGGCTAACCCAAGAAGAATGGGATGGTAGAGGACTTAAGCTCAGTACAATAGTTGACACTGAATTAAGATTTGGTATTCATGTCATTGCTCATAAAATTTACAGTTCGAGCCATCCAAACAGTGTACCTTGTGAAGCAGTAGATTTAGCATATAAGGTAGTAAAGAAGAATGTTGAGTTTGATCTGTCTGAATTGCTTTTGTCTCAATTCAATAAAAATATGGAAAGCATAAGGACTTCAAAGAAAAACTCCTGCAAATTTGGTTCACTTTTGATCTGTTTATTTTTCTATGTTCAAAAGTCTTTTCCATCAAAAGGATCAGTAGTATGGAGAAAAGAAATTCCTGTTCTTTATCAAATAAATGAGTTCATTGCAGAGTTAGGTGAAAATTTTGACAGTGTTTTGGATAATTACTTTGAAGATTTTAAGGAAAGAATGAACAATAGGTTCCAGATTCCACCAAAAATGGTTGAGGAATATTAAGCAGATGTATGCTTTATGGTAGATTGTGACAAAGTATACATACATGCAGTCAGGCCTCGAGTTGCATGGGTGAAACCTCTTCCTTATGAGGTCAATATTGATGAAATTAGAGATATCATAGAAGCACTAGTGAATGAACCAGTAGATCCAAAGCAACCAATCTTTGGAACTTATGATGAAGCTAAGGCTAGAATTGAGCTTTCAATCAAAATCCCTCAAGTCATTAGCAAAGGAAAGAGGAATATTGCAAAGCTAAAAATAGAACTTGGTCCTCTGATGATTACTGAAGGGAAAGGAGAAGATGATGAAGAAGAAGAGGAAACCAAGTTAGAAAAAGCAGAGGAGCCTCAACGGAAGAAAGGTAAGGTGATTATCACAAAACCTAAAAAGCAAGCTACTGAAGTCTTCTCCAAGAGAACAAGACAAGGGAAGAAGGAACCTATACTTGTCAAGCCTCCACTCACATTTGAGGCAAGGTTGAAGCAATTAGAAGAAGGTACTAGCTTCACAAACTTCAAAGCATTGAAGTTTGAGACAAGAACAGAACAGGAGAAAATGCAGATTGAGGAATTGGTATTGAATAAAATGGGAAGATGGAAATACTCTCCGGACGAGATTGCCTCTCAGATCCCTAAAGAACTATTGGAGAGGTTGCAACCAAGATGGGAAATTGCAATCAAAACTATCAAGGATATCTTTGAGCAAACCCTAAAAAATCTCCTGCCGAGTCTCACTGATGTAGAAGTGAAGAAATCACTGAAAGATCATGAAGGTAATATGATGATTAGATTCCAAACTTGTTTGATACTAATCAAAGACATTGAGCATGTTGTAAATGATGCAACAAACATGTGGAAACATATCTATCATCTACATAAATCTAGTGAGGATATTGTTGAAATCAAGGACAATGACAGCAATGATGATGATGATATTGAAGATATTCCAAGGGACTTGCATTCAATGATGATAAATGTGGAGGAAGAAGACAAGGAAGATGAAATGGAGGAAGAAGAAGCTGAACAAGCTAAGGAGGAAGATGATCCTATAAAAATTGCAGCCAAAGTCATTGCATCTCTTCCTCACTCTCCACCTAAAGCAACTACATCAACTGTGGAGATAGCTTCTACTGGTGAGATTTTGTCCACAACAACCTCATCAATTGCTCAATCTTCACCTGTCTCCTCTCAGCTTCGGGCACCATCTATGCAAGTGTCTACCACTTCATCAACTGAGATACAGCCATCTTCATTAACCGAGTCATCATCAGCTATAGTAGTAAGTTCAACAAGCATATCAACTTCTACTGCAAAGTATATAGTAAGTGTACCCACTGGTACTTCAATTTTGAAATTTCATCTGCTCCAATTTTTGCATCTGATAGTTCTCCCATTCCAACCTGTACATCAATCTTGGGAGGAACATTAATTTTTGATACTGTTAGCACTTCTCCCAGTCTTCCTCTAGTCATTCCTATTCCAATTTTGTTAGCCAATCCAGCCTCATCAACTATTGTTTCAGTTTCAAAGGGGAAAGGTGAAGTCACTGCAGGAAAAGCAAAGAGATACATGTTTTCCAGCAAGGTAGTGGATGAGGAAATAGGCTTGGATAAGGACATTGTCATTCCTAAGATAGATCTGGATAATGCATCAGTCGATGAAATGAGATTGATCAGTCAACTATTAGATCAGAAGGCAAGGAAAAAGCAACTAAGGCATGAAAGAGACCAGGAATATAGTATTATTGAAAGTGCTAAGAATATTCTAATAGAGGCTATAGGTGTTGAAGTAGATTCTACTCAACACATTTTGATTCAGTTAGAAGAGGTTGTATATAAATTCAATGAGGATACCTCCGGCCAAGAAAAATTGATTGAAAAGGCAGAGAAGAAATTTGACAATAAGGTGCTTGAGCACATTGCTCAGCATATTGCATTAAAATAGGTAGAATTGTCTACAATTTTGAGTGATTTTGAACATTCTTTTAATAATGTAACTTCACTTTTTGGAAAACTTTGTGATGTTACCGAGTATACTAAGGAAATCAAAGAAAAGTTGAATAAAATTGATGAGGATATGAAGGTTAGTGCCCAAATGTTGCAACGTGACCACAGTTCAAGTTCATCCCATCATCTCAGAATAAGATTTCTATCAGAGAAACAGGCAGAATTGTTGAGAGAGGAAGCAAGGATCAGGAGTACTCTGATTGACATCCAAAATATGATCCTTCCTATCATGGACACAATGCAGAAGCATATTGCCCATTCCAAAACATTGATTCATGACAAAAACTTTTCAATTGCAGATCATATGATTGAACTCTCTGTAGAAGTTCAAATAGCACTGTCCACCAAAAAACTTTTGCAAGAAAAATGGGATAAGACATTGGCTCTTATTCTCAAGGTACATTCTAAGTTTATCTCTCATTTTGGAATCTCTGTGTAAATATATATTGTTTAATTTGGCATTATTGTCAAAAGGGGGGAGATAGCACACTCCAAGAGATATTTGTACAAGAAATATGTGTAATGAAGTGTAAATACTGTGCATATTGTATGGGGGAGATACATGTAAGAAAGATATGTGTAATAGGACTTGCAAAGATCAATTTTGAAAATTCAGAACTGTATGTCAATTTTTGCACATAAACTTTGAACCATAATTGTTTTTGTCACTAATGCCAAAGGGGGAGATTGTTGGCATAAAGTTATTTGCCATTAGTGACAACACTCATCTCACAGTTCTAACCAAGCACTGAAGACACAGTTCAAACCAAACACTGGAGACACAGTTCAAATCGAGCGTCGAAGATACAGTCCAAACTGAGTGAAGATGCACTTAGTGCTAACCGAGTGAAGATGCACTTAGTGTTAACTGAGTGAAGATGCACTTAGTGTTAACCGAGTGAAGATGTACTTAGCATTAACCGAGTGAGGAAGCATTCAGTGATGACCGAGCAAAGAAGGACTCAGTGATAACCGAGCTCTGGAGGTTAACAAAGAAATTATTTTCTACCGAGTGACACTATATCTACCGAGTCACCATTGGTTACCGAGTTCCAGGAAACATTGTATGACTAGTATGAACCGAGCCCCTACCTCTATCGAGTGCATGATGATGCTGAGTAACATAGTGGATGCCGCTATCAGAAGGTCATCAAGTCTGTCTGAAAAACCTCGAGTTTATTTCACTATTTGGCTGACTCAGTTAAATTTTTTTTACTTGTGTTTGGCCGACCTTGCATGAATAATTATTGGAATGGCATATCTATATGTAATGTATTATATCATTCAAAAGATAGATTGATTGATACAAGGAATAAATAGAATATTGCACAAAAGAGGGACATAAGATATGATATGTGAATTCATCAGCAGTAAAGAATACTCAGCAAGGTCTACAAGAAGCAGAAATGATTTCATCAATCACAAAAGGTGATCTACAATAAAGAATCCAGTCAAGTTGTAAGTTGATCTTTTGGTTCATCCTAACAAGTGAATCATTCTTGTAAATCCTTTAACAGGGTAGACTTAACTCTCTTTATTCAAATCTCCTAATAGAGTGCATACTTGTAAAGTATGTTTGTAAATCCTCTAACAAGGTGGATCTAGCAATCCTCTGTGCTCCTAATAGGGAAGATCACCAGAAGTGATCATTGTAAGCCTTAACCGGCCAACTTCATACTGCAGTAACGAAGCTTTGTGGGTATCATCCCCACCCCAATTTTACTTTCTATTTTGGAAGGTTTCTGGGTCACCAAATCTCTGTCCATATATGGTTTAAATGTTTAATAGTTCTTTTATGCAGCAAGCTAGATGAGTAAATGTTGTATATGGTTATTCTGAATTAACTTAAAAGTGTTATGGTTACTAATTCACCCCTCCCCTCTCAGTAACCTATTATATCTTGAATATTTCCAACACTTGTCTCTAGAGGGCTCTAACCTTAAGAGTAACAACTTTGGCCCTTCCACCTCATTCCCTTCATGGTGGCATCTTTTTGTCTCAAACCCACAACCACATGGTCCTTGTGCAAACTACCTCACAGTTGATGTTCTATCTACACACTTAGGAAAACCTACTCTAATACCACTTGATGGAGACATAACCAAGGACTAGAATGAACACATAGAAAAAGAGAAATATTATTATCAATGAAAAATGCCCTAAGGACTTACAATAGTATGATTCTAGAGAAAGAAATCCTCCACACAATACCTTCTCTCTAACTCTACTAAGAACTACCTTTACAATGCCAAAAATGTTCTTAAATAGACCCCAATTCATTTAGGGTTAGGAATACATTCTAAAATATTCCATTTGGAATTCATTACCAAAATAGAAGGTTCCAAAAGTCAGGTTAGAAGTTGGTGTAAAATTAGAAGAATCCAAAAATGGTAGTACAACTTTTGGGAGGCATAACTTTTGAACCGGGACTCCGATTGACAAACCATTTACATTTTTGAAAAGCTCTCAGAGCATTATATAGCCCTATGGAATAGCTTTTCTCATCCCCTATTTTTCAGCCCTGTACAAGGCCATTTAGTGCCCTAAATCTGACTTTGAAGTGCTCTTAGGAGGTCACTAGGAAACTTACAATTGCAATAACTTTCTAACTGTAAAGTCTTTTGACTTGATTCTTTTTTTGGAGCACTTTAAATTACATGGATAATCATCTCTCCAAATTACACCCTCTAACTCATCATAATTTTGGCTCTATTACAAAATAACCCATTTTTTGCATTTACACATATCCCAAGGTGCTTAAAAACTCTAACCCAAAAAACTAATAGTGGAACTGTGAGAGTTGGAACCCTTATTTGACCTGAATGGGTACCTAGAAATAAAAACACATTAAACAGAAACTATATCTAAGCATATTTTTGGGTGATACAGGATTGAACCTACACCACTGGATGCTCCTGCATCAGAATTTGAGTATTTCTATCTAAAAATCATTTTTTTAAACATATGATCTAGATAAATTCATTTTAGAGAAGTTATATATTATCTCACACTTTTCCAATTGGAAATGTTTATTAAATGCATGTTTTATACTAGTTTGTATCCAATTACTAAAGAAATGGAATTATTTTAGAAAAGTGGCATTTCAATAACTCTTACTATTTTTATGATAATTTTTTAATAACATATAAATACCATTTTATATAGCTCAGAGTCAAGAATATTCTCATATAGATTTTATAATGTTTTAATTAGATATAGCATATTGTAATTAAAAAATTCTAGAACATATTTTAACACTCAAAAAGATGTCAATTTTGAGAAAGAAAAAGATATTAAATCATATAAAAAAAATCTAAAAATTATATGATGTTCAGGTGATATGAAAAAAATGGCTCTACAACTTGTGTGAATGTGTGATGACATCTGCGCCTAATTTCATGCTTTGTGTGAATAGGTGTCATTTCATGATTTTAGCTCTATATTGGTCGTGTCAAGTATCCTTTTATCTCTTATGTGAATTTTTTTTACTTGTTTTAAGGGATGTGATTGTATGTCTTTATTGTGCCCTAATTTTTTTTTGGTTTCTTTGCCCTTGGCCTGGTTCACTCGTGTTATGGGAGAACCGAGTCATGATAGAAATGAGGGGAAATATTATTATGGGAGATGGCTCAGAATGTGTTTATGAGGGAATTTTTACTAAGGATGGAGGTATTAATGTCAATAAGATAGGGGAGAAGCTATCATATAAAAAAATTGTGGCCGATAGTAGTCCTATTTTCTCACCCTCTACATAGTTTGATGGAATTTTCAAGGGGGTTCTAGTGGAGATAGAGTGTGTTGGTGCTAGTGAAAATGGAGGATAGGCCACAATCATTGGATGTGGACTTTCCCAAGGAGGAGATGTCATCACTGGTGATGGCAGAGGAGAAGATGGTAAGGTTCCTTCTCTAGGCCTAAAAGTTCTTTCTTTGTCCCCTAATGAGGACATGATTTCTACAATAAAAGGTGAACAATCTAGGCTTAAAAGCATTGCTATTTTCTTTGTATGTCTTGATAAGGAATTTATGTTGGCCAGAAATTTTTTTGATGACTGGCTTGCTACAGTGTGGGGAAAGAAACTTGGAATTTATGTGACATATTTTCATATGATTCAAAAAGGAATGTTTGTTGTGTTTTTAAAGAACCATAAAATGCAGGAAAGAATTTTAGAGAAGAAATTTTGGAATGTTGGTAGGTCGATGTTCAGGGCATATCCTTGGTCTCCAAAATGTAAAATTGAAAAAATGGTTGCTCGTGCCCCTCCAAATTGGGTGGACATTAAAAACCTTAATGTTGAATTCTAGTTTTTTATTCTGCAAATTCTTAAGCCTTTAGTATTTGTGCTACAAATTGAAGAATCCCGAGTTACACTATCGCATTTGAATGCTAGGGTTTTAGTTGCTTTGGCCCCAGAGGTGGATTTTCTAGACAAAATTTCCTTAGACTTTGATAGGGAATCCTTCTGTTGGGATATCTCCTTGCTAGGAAATCTTAGTGCTTGCTTTCATTGTAGATGCAATGGCCATATGAAGAAATATTATCCGGCCCTAATGAATTTACAAAAGGAAAAATGCAATGTGGTTAATAAAAATGGGCCTAATAATAATATGAAGAATGATTTAAATCTAGTGGTGGGTGAGAAGAACTCTTTAATAGTTTCTAGTAATAATAAGAATGTTAATGGTGATGTGGATATTAATAATAATATAAATTTTTAGTCAAGGGCTTTAGATCATGTGGATACCCCAACATCTAATAAATTTATTTCCCTTTTGAATCCTCTATTTGAAGAAGAGTTTGAAGTAGTCCCTATTAAAATTTATGCTTTAGAGGTTATTCCCACTCCCTTAGCTACCTCCTTGCCAAGAAATGTTGCTTTAGAGGCCCCTTCTGATAAGGCTTTAGTTCTAGCCTTGAATGCCCAATAGCTAGCCCTTGCTACTATCAAGGAAAGAGCTTGTAAAATGTGAGTGCATAACAAGATGTTTCTCCCCCCAATCTAAAGTGTTAGATGCCTCACTTGGACCTCTTTTTTTGGATAGTTCAGATCAGGATAATCAATTCATTGAGGTAGTGAAAAAAAAAAAAAGATTGCAAAAAAGATTTCTCTTCCTAATGGGGGAAGAGGTAGAAAGAACTTGCCGGATTGTTTTAACAAGTTGTGTAAGAACTCCAAATCTCCCCCTAAATCATCATGATGCTTCACATTCATAGTTGGAATATTTAGGGGTTAGAAATGCATGATAGAACATATTTAGTTAGGAGATGGTGTAATAGATTGGATACTAAAGATATTATTTGTTTGCAAGAGATTAAAGTTGTAGGGTTTCAAGCTCATTCTATTTTGAAGTTCTTATTAGACAAAGCAGTTGGTTTTCATTCCAATCATGAAAGGGGAAAAGGAGGGGTGGCTATTCTGGTCAACACTAAGTGGGAAAGCCATATTGTAGAACATGGTTGCTCACCTTGCTAGAGAATTATATGGGTGTCATTGAAAAGAGATGAGATTGTTTATGGTATATGTAATGTGTATGCTTCTAATAACTATAGAGAAAGAGCTGAATTATGGGATTGGTGTTGTTCTAATCTCCCTAAAATTCATTGGGTTTTTTTTGGGGATTTCAATATGGTAGATCATAGAGCTGATAAATTGAGAGGTTTGGCACACTCATGGAAAGGAAATGAACTATTTTTTTGGCATAAATTTAAAAGAAAATTTAATCTGACTGATCCTATGGAAAATATTCATGGGAAATTCCCTGATATCTAGTTCACTTGGTGTAATAATCAGAGAGGTAAAAATAGGGTGTATTTTAGACTGGATAGAGTGTATGGAGAAGTGAGTTTAGTGTCCTTCAACCAAGATCATTATCATGCCCCTGTACAAGTATTTCCTGCTTCACTTTTTGATCATTCTCCAATTTACAATTGTTGTCTCTTTTTAGGTGATAGGAGTAAGAAGGAGAGGAAAAGGAATGAAAATACTTTCAAATTGAATATTTCCCTTTTGGATGACATAGATAATCTTGAGGCTATTCAAATGGTCTTAGATCTTACTAGTATGAGCAACCCCCTTTTGAATGCCATAGAGTTGTGGAATTTGAAGGTTGAAACTTGGAAAAATTTGTGTCAATTTATTGGGAAGAAGGAAGCCATTGATAGGAATAGAGGAGAAACCTTTTGGTAGAATAAGCTTAATAACACTGAAAAAGATCTTCAAATTAGAGGGAATGATGAAATGTTAGAGGCACAACTTATGAAGATCAACCATAACCTAAATATTATTCAGAGATATAAAATTTAAGGTTAGAAAATCAAAGCCAGGATGAGTTGAATAAATGAAGGAGATAAGGGGTCAGGGTATTTCTTTAATATTATTAAAGCTAAGCATAGAAGGGAGTTGATTGATGAGATTCAAGTAGATGGTAGAAATTCTAAGGAGCCAGAAGTTATTCAAAAGGCATTTTAACAATTTTATAAAGATTTCTTTTCTTTAGAGATGGGGTATGAGGAGCATTCAAGTATAAATGAGTGTCTTAGGCTTATTCTAGTGAAAGTGTCTACAATAGAGCAAGATTCTCTGAATAAAGGGCTTTTGATAGAAGAAATTGATGCTGCTATTAATTCCTTATCTGATGGAAAATCTACTAGAATAGATGGCCTTCTAGCAAAATTTTATGAAAAGAAAAAAAATTGGATAAGTGTTGAGCTTTTAAGAGTATATGAGTAGGCATTTGCTAAAGGATCTCTGGGAAAATATATTAACAAAGGAGTCATTAAGCCTCTTCCAAAAATTGGAGATAAAACATTGGATAAAAATTGGAGGCTGATTACTTTATTAAACCTTTCATATTAAATATTAGCCAAAGCCCTAGCTAGGAGAATTGCTCCACTGGTTAGACATTCATTTCACAAACTCAAACTGGGTTCATACAAGGTAGATACATACTGGAAAATCTCATTACAAGTTGGGAAGCAATGCACTGGGCAAAAGAGAATGGTAAAGAGGTGGCTATGATCTTGTTAGATTTTGAAAAGGAATATGATAGAATAGAATGGTGTTTTGTTATTGGTATTCCAAAGGCTTTTGGTTTTCCAAAGAAGTACTGTGATTGGATCAGCATTCTATTTAATGAGGCTTCTACTATTATAGATGTTAATGGCAATCTTTTAGAACCTATTACGCTGTAAAGGTCTATTAGATAGGGTTGCCTGATTGTTCCTTTACTATTTGTTATTGTTGCAGATGCTATGTTCTATGTTTTAAGAACTTTAGAATTAGGACATCCTGTAAAATGGATCTCTCTTCCAATTATGGATGAGTTGATCAATGTTTAGTTTGCTGATGGTACATCTCTATTCTTAGTTCTGATTAAGGAAAATTTTGACAATGTCATTAGGAGCTTGGATTTCTTTTGTAAGGCTTCTAGATCCAAAATAGCTCCATCTAAATCCACAATTTTGAGATGGCAACAGGACTCACCAAAACTGCTTACTAAGCAAGGGGTGGAACTAGGTAGGGCCTAATGAGGTACTAAGGTATTTGGGGATTCAATTTTCAGTTGAGCCTAATTTGAATAGCATGTGGGAATGTATCTACAGTAAGATTAGTAGAAAACATGTTAAATGGAAAACACATTCACTTTCTATAGCAGGTAGATTCCAGGTGGTGCAAAAGGTTCTGGCAGCTCATCACTTATATTATGCTTTAGCTTGGTTGTTTTTAAGTTCTCAAGTAAATATGATTGACAAGATTCTTAGAGATTTTTTATGGTCAGATGGGAAAGGGAACAGGAAAAGGTATTGTGTCAAATGCGCTTGCTGTTACCAAAAGAAGAATTAGGGTGGATTGGGATTAAAAGACATTAAAACTTAGGGGTATGCTCTTGCATCTAAGTGGATGGTAAAAGCCTTATAAGGGAATGAGCCATGGAAGATTCTTATTAGGAATAACATTCTCAGGTTTGTCATTAGGAAAGGGAAACTATGGAAAGATATTCCACTTATGGACATTGTATTTGCTGATTTTAATATGAAGATATTTGGATCCAAGATTTTTTAGGTTTTTTGGAAGGCTTGGATTCATGTGAGGTAGTATATTCTGATGAGGGGAGCAGTAGGATGCCCCCCACACTATTTGGTCAAAGATAGATCTATTTGGTGGGGGCTTTCCTATAATGGTAAACCTTTGGCTTTAACACAAAGTTGTTTAGCCAAGGCCTGGAACTTAAAGGGGATCTCTTTGATATAGGACATTATGGATGGTGGGCAACTAAGGGAGTGGGAGGATATCAAATGCAAATTTAACATTCTTGACTCGTATAAAAAGACATATACCCTTATTAAGAAAGCAATGCTTAGTTGTAATCCAAAAGAATTGTTAGATGCTAATGCATTCTTAAAGGAGATTAAATGGATTGATGGTAATCTATTGTCAGAAAGTACTACGAAAAATGTTTATCTCTATATGAAAAATGACTCCTCTCTCATAGCCAAGGTGTCTCAGTGTTGGGGGAAAATTAACCCTTTTTGTAATTGATCTTTTTTCTTTGAATACATGTGGAAAAGTAAAGTAGAGACAAAAAAAACTTTGTTTCAAGTGGTTGCTCTGATTTAAAAAGTTAGTTGTTGGGAAAGTCCTTTCATCAATTGGTCTTGCTCCTATGTGTTGCAATATTTGTAATGTTCATGAGTCTTTTGAGCATCTATTTTTTGAATGTTTATATGCACGTAAGATATGGTCTATTTTTTTGGGGTCTCCATGTTTGTGGAATTGTATTAATAGTTTTTCCTAGTCAGAGATCCTTGCTAGATATGTGGATAGATTTGATTCTAAATTCAATAGTTTTTGGTTTGTTCTAACTATTGAGGTATTATGGACTCTATGGAAGGACTGGAATAAAGAAATCTTTCAAGTCGAGAGGAGGAAGCTTACTGAGTTTATTTTTAAACTCACCCATTTTAATATTATGTCACAGGTATCATTGGTTCTTCAAATCACAAGATCAAACTTTATGAAGCTAGTCTATGAAAGGTGTTTAATGATAAAGAAAGATCAAGTTCAAGCTACAAACTATGTTTCAGGATTCCAATCCTTTTTTGCTCCAACAAAAATGGATGAATTGAACAAATATATTAGTGAATGGTAGTTGCAAGATGTCCCTCAAATTGAGCTTGCTCAGATAGGTTGGGAAAATATGTATAATCAAGAGTAGGATCAAATTGGTGTTGTTCAATCTAGTTGGGGAGTTGATCAGCAATCTAGTGGAGGTTAAATCCATAATCATGAAGAGCAAGGACCAGTGTAGCATGATAGTTGGAATACAGTGTCCAATCAAGATAATAGATATAGTGAAGCTGATCAAGTGGCCCATGTGAAGGTGTCCAGCCTCAAGGATGGATGGGGTTAATTTCAATAGTGAATTATCAGATTATAAAATTGCTGACATTTGTAATGTAATTAGTAGTTGAAAATGGATTGTTAGTCTAAGTATAGCTAGTTAAAAAGAAGTGATATATATTCAAGGGGGTGTGAAAAGTCTTTTTTTTTGGTTGTTTTTGGGAAATATGAACTCATGATGTAAATATTTATTAAACTATCTTAATAGAAAAAAAAATTATATGAAATTATAGAGGAGAGAGTTCTCCTCTAGAATGTATAATTATTATCCTAGTTATAATAGATTTATTTTGAAAAATGTGGTGGGAAATGAAAAGTATTGATTTTAGGTTAGTTGAAATTTCAATCATTATAAAAGAGAAAATATAGGTCTAAAGCCAATTTTTATTTTTGATTGTTCTAGATATATATGTTATCTATAACATAGTCTAAGATCAAAGAGAAATAAGTTTATTTCCATATAGTTTTGTAGTGTGAACTAGACCCCTAATTTTTAATATTTTTCAGTAGCCAAAAAATTATCTATAATAATGTTAGCTCTTTTAGTTATCTTCCACACTATCAAGGACATGTCTATATTTAGCAATCTAAATGAAATTATGAAAGAAATGATAAGATTGAGCAAGGAACGAGAAACAATCCAAGTAAGTTAAGTGTGAAACAATGTTACCATGAGATTAGAAAAATCCAAGAGCATACACCAAGATGGTTCAACAGTGGAGACAAGGATTTATAAGGGGAAAGCAAAGAAAACCCCTTGTGAGTATTATGAATGAAGGAAAATGCCTAGAGAAGAGAGAGAGAGAGAGAGAGAGAGAGAGAGAGAGTTGGAGCAAAATAGCTCAATACAATAACATCAAAGTTATGTGTAAAGAAGAAAGAAGGAGGAGCGTCTCTTTTAAAGAGATGAGAAAGGAGTTGCATGTGTAACTCCCATTTATATGAATGCCACATTCATAATAGGTGTGTGCAAAGTGTCACAATCCTCTTAAGGAGGATGAACTAAATTCCTTAATAAAGGATTTATAAAAATGAGTTGTCCTCACATGTGGAATAAAGGACAAATAATGACATGTCCTCCACATGTGTACAATAGGACAAACTACATTAAGGATCCTTGGAATATCCCAATTAAATACATCCAAGGGAAGATTAATGTTTCTAACACCCCCCCTTAATCTTTACTTGGGGAGTTTACATCAAAGGGTTGTAAACCCAAATTTTTACAATGAAATTGAAATCTCTCTTTAGAGAGTGGTTTTGTCAAAATATCAGTCACTTGATGTTCAACTTTACAATAAAGAAGAGTAACTTGCTTGTCTTCAACTTGTTCTCGAATGAAGTGATGTTGAAGTGAAATATGTTTGGTGCTTGCATGAAAAACTGGATTCTTTGCCAAGGCAATAGCACTTTGATTATCAAAATGTATTGGGGTAGGTGCTTGTTGAGGTAGACCCAAATCTTTAAGAAGTCTTCTAAGCCATAAAGCTTCTTTAGCTGCATTGGTACAACCTTTGTATTTAGCTTCAGTTGAGCAAAGGGAAATAGAGTGTTCTTTTTTACTTTTCCAAGAAATTGCACCTGAACCAACAAAAAAAAAATAGCCATAAGTGGATTTCCCAACATTGGGATCTCCACCTAGATCAAAATTAGTATAGCCATGTAAAATAAATTCAGAATTGGCATCATAGAATAATCCCATATTAATAGTTCCTTTAATGTACCTTAAGATTCTTTTAGCAACTTTAAAGTGAGTTTATTGAGGTTTAGACATAAATCTAGAAACTAAACCAACACTATAAGCAATATCAGGTCTAGTAAGAGTTAAATAATTTTAACTTCCTACCAATTACCTATACAAAGTTTCATCAACAAAAGGAGTATTCATATCAGCCATTAATTTAGTTCCTAATTCACATGGAATTGGAACATGGCTAGAATCATTCATCTTAAATTTGTCTAAAAGATCATGAGCATACTTGCTTTGAGAAAGAAAGATACCCTTAAGAGTTTGGAAAATTTGCATACCTAAGAAGTAATGTAAAATACCTAAATCAGTCATTTGAAATTTTTGTTTAAGTTAAAACTTAATATCAAAAATCAAAGCATCTGAACTAGAAGTGAGAATTAGATCATCAACATAAACAATAACAATGATAATATGATCTTCAGTATGTTTAATAGACAAATTAGGATCATTCTTACTTCTAGAAAAACCTTGAGAAATAAAGAAAGAATTAATTTTAGAATACCATTCTCTAGGTGATTGTTTAAGACCATAAATAGATTTTTTCAATTTGCAAACCAGATTTTCACTACCTTTCTTAACAAATCCAGGAGGTTGAGCCATATAGATTTCTTCATATAAATCACCATTTAAGAAGGCACTTTTAACATCCATTTGGTGAATAGGCCAATTCATTTTAGATGCTAACACAAGAACTAATTTAATAGTAGGCATTTTAGCAACAGGAGCAAAGGTTTCATTATAGTCTAATCCTTCAATTTGAGAAAAAGCTCTAGCAACTAATCTAGCCTTAAATTTACTAATTTCATTATTAGCATTCAATTTTGTTTTGTATAACCATTTACATGAAACTATATTCTTGCCATGAGGTAACTTGACTAAGTCCCAAGTTTGATTAGCAATTAAAGAGTCATATTCCTCTTGCATGGCCCAATGAGGTTGAGAGTTAGCTTGATCAAAAGACTTAGGATCATTAGAATTCATAATAGTAGTCATCAAAGCATAATTACAATAATTAATCCTTCTATGTTTAATTCCACCAAATCTAGAAATGTAGTCATCACTTTCATTGATTAAGTTTTGAGCCCATTTAGGTTTACGTTTAGTTGCAATGGAATCATCACTAGAGGAAGAATCATTATCAATAAAAGCATCATTAGTAGCTACCTGAAAATCATTACTTGTAGAAGCAAAAATAATAGGTGGTGCTTGAGTTGAAGGGTTAAGAGGAGGAGTAGGGTTAAGAGAAGGAGGTTGGTCCTCCACCAACACAATTTTAGTGCCACTGAATTCTGCATCATATGTAGTAGAATAGTCATGGACTCCATTTTTTGCAATACAAACATCTCTAGAAACTTGAACTTTGTTAGTAGTGGAATCATAAACATGATAACCCTTAGTGTTTTCATCATAACCAACAAACATATAAGGAGAAGACTTAGCATCTAATTTATGCCTTTTTTGTTTAGGAGTATGAACATAAGCAACAAATCCAAATATTTGTAAATGATGTAAATTAGGTTTCCCACTAGACCAAGCCTCTTTTGGAGTAATATCCTTGAGAGGTTTGGTAGGAGTCCTATTAAGAATATAAGTTGCACAAAACATGGCTTCAACCCAAAATTTATAATGCAGATTCTTAGCATGCAGCATGCATCTAGCCATTTCAAAAATGGTCTGATGCTTTCTTTCTGCCACACCATTTTGCTATGATGTATAAGGAATAGTAACCTTGTGTTTAATTCCACATGATTTCAAATAAGAGTGAAAAGCATTATTCACATATTCATTTCCATTATCAATTCTGAGAATTTTAAGTTTAAAACTAGATTGCCTTTCAACATATAACTAAAATTCAATGAATATATCAAGAACTTGATCCTTTCTATGCAAAAAATAGATCCAAGTTCGTCTAGAAAAATCATCAACAAAGGTAAGTGCATACCGAGAACCTTGGATGGAGTTATTCTCCATAGGGCCCAAAAGGTCACTATGGACAAGATGCAACTTATGAGTTGCCCGCCATGATTTACCACTTGGAAAGGGCTCCCTATACATCTTACCACTCATACAACCAGTATAAGCAATCTTAGAAGGAATAATGTGAGGGAAGCCATCAACCATATTGCTTTTTTGCATTAAAGTAATATAATCCGAATTTAAATGGCCAAGTCTTTCATGCCATATATTGAAATCAATGGAAGTATGTAAAGAATATCATGAACTAGAAAATTCATGGAATTTAAATAAATTTTCATTATCCATTTTAGCATGAGCAATCACTTGTTTAGTTTGAGGATCTATGACATAACATGTATCTTTATAGAATTCAACTTTATAGTCCTGACATAACTATGAAATAGAAAGAAAATTAGTTTTCAGATCAGGTACATACAATACATCATGCAATTTACCATTAGGAATAGTTACATCACCTAAACCTTCAACCTTACAAGTCTAATTATTAGCTAACTAAATAGGAATGCTAGCAATATCAGGTTGCAGAGAATCAAAAATTTCTTTATGAGAAGTTACATGTTGTGATGCACCACTATCAACAATCCACTCTAAAGGTCTACAAACATTAAAGCTACAAGTAAAAGCATGACGAGAAGTGGAACCATTAGAGTTACCTTTTTTATAATTTGATTTTTGATTATGGTTATTATTGTTCATAGGTTTTTTATCATTTTGCTTTTTAAAACAGTTATTGACAACATGTCCATCTTTGCCACAATAAGTACAATGAGGTTTGGAATTTGAATGATTCTTTTGATTATTATTATTGCAATTGTTATTATGATGATTGTTATGGTGATTGTTATTATTGTTAAATTTTGCATGAGATTTATTGTGGAAATTAT
The DNA here is from genome assembly GCA_028749045.1 of Cupressus sempervirens. Lineage (NCBI taxonomy): Eukaryota > Viridiplantae > Streptophyta > Pinopsida > Cupressales > Cupressaceae > Cupressus > Cupressus sempervirens. Next base: position 728,326,676 of record CM053785.1, read on the forward strand.
TAGCATTATTGTTATAGTGTTTGTTATTATTATTATTGTTTGAATGAAAATTATTATTATTTGAATTTTGAGACATAAATGCATGTTCAGTCGATTTAAGGGTACCAAACTGAATTAGCTTAACTTCTTCCTATCTTAATAAAGTTTGAAAATAACATAAGTTAACTGAGTAGTTAAAGTAGGAATAGCAAGCTGTGCATGAACATTAGTTATAAACTGTTGAAATTGTCTAGGAAGACACTTTTTAAGAATAAGATGAATTAAATGAATGTCATCTAACTGAACACCTAAAGCAATAATTTGGCTTTTAATAGAATCAAATTTTAACAAAAATTGATCCATACTCTTAAAATCTATATACCTGAGATCTTCAAGTTGATCCTGCAACTGTATTTTGCGGTATTCATCTCCACTGACATACTTGGTTTGCAAAATTGACCAGGCATCATGAGCTTTAGAATAGTGTGCAATTAACACATATAAATTGGAATAATGGAAATACCAATTAATCCTAAAGATTCTTCATTTTTAAGTTTCCAAGTATCTTTTTCATCTTGAGTAGCCATTGAACTAGGTTCAACAGAAGGATCAGTGGCTATCTCGAACAAGTGTTTAAAACAAAAAATAAACGAAATGTGAGTTTTCTAGATATGATAATTAGTATGATTAAGTTTTATTTTTGGAATTAAGGTTGACATCTTTACGACAAAAAAAATGTCCCCCCTAGTAGAAATATGACTTAAAAAGATAAACAAGAATTAATTAAGTTAAGCCTTGCTAAGAGAACTATGATTAAGTGTTTGAAAGAACAATGATACAATCTTGCAAAATAAGACGTTAGAATATAATGATTGAACTTGAAACAAAATAATAGAACCTTGCAAGCAGATTACTAATAGTTAGAAACTAATTGTTACAGATTATTAGTAATCTGTAACAAAGGAATAATGCAAAAGCTTTTAGAAAGACTAAATGATAATTACTTAAAAAATAATAATTATTAACTATAATGAAAAAAAAATTATAAAAGATCAAATGAGGAAGTTATAAATTGATTTTATAACTCTACACTAAGACCATTTAAGAAATTATAAGTAAATTTCTTAATGAAGAAAAAAAAATATGAGAAATGATTGAACTAAAGTTATATTTTTTGTTTTTAAAAAAAATACTAATAGAAATATTAAAAAAAAGTTGACCCAAAACACTTAATTAAAAAAATTATTAAAATGTTGGTCAAAAAATGACCAAAGAGATTGAAAGAAACGAAAATATGAAAGATCTCATAACAATCAAAGAAATGATGAAAAAGAATGAAAGAAACGATGAAAAAGAATGGTGCGGGTTAAGAGCAGAGAAGATAACAAAAGAATATCATAGCACAGACTCCTAATTACCCTCCTTTCTTTAGAACTAACCTCAGATAATGCACGATAAGAGTAGAGAAACATCTGCAAAAACAAACAAAAAAATGACTGCAAAAGTAACGCTTCTTTATAGTTATCATCTAGCAGCACGTTCAGCTAACAATATTCAGATTGAAACGTATGAGACAGAATGAAAATGTATGAGGGAAGAACACATTACTTCATGCAAAGAAAATGCATGAAAGAAAAGCTAACACAAATATGATACCATGGGATGGTCACTTGGCCAATACCGGCACCAACAAAGTTCTTCTATGCCTCGCTGCCTTTGTAGTCTTGAAACTGGCAATAAGATAGGGGACCTGATGGTACTTCATCCCTTATCTTTATGGGCGTTGATGCAGAGAACGCTCGGAAAAAGAGAGAAGATGATAATCTTCTTGAAATTAGGAAGAATAAGAAGGGGCTATGATAATCTCCTCATGAAGAGGAGACAAGGAAAGCAGGGTGCCCAACAAGGTCAATACACCGGTGGAAGCAAGATGGAAAAAAATGGGTTACTTCCAAAAGATTGCTGAAGTTAAATCGAAAAAGAAGGAAAGTTTCTTAAAAAAACTTGAACAAAGATTCGAAAAAAAAAATTATAATTCAAAATGGATAGATAAAGATTAGAATTTTTTTATTTTTTTTTCAAATATGAATATGAAATGTTTAAATTATCTCAATATATATTGAAATGAAATATAGAATTTAAAATAGAGATATAAGGAATGATTCAATTTTTTAAACTAATCTATGTGAGTACTAATGTTTGTCTATTAACAAACTTAGAATTATGATTTCCTTCAAGAATGTTAAGGAGAAATAATAGGAGAAATAAAAATTGCATAAATTATAATAAATGAGTGCTAAAGAAGTAATGCTTCTTGTTTTGGTGGCACACTTTCCAAAACAAGAGCCAAAAAAAAAAAAAAAAAAATTGAAAGGAAAACTCTTTGGCGGCAAGCCTTCCAAAGAGGGTTAGTAAACAATGATAGAAAATGATACAATAAAACCTGCACACAAAAGATGTTAGAATGAGCAAACAACCACCACACAAACTTCTTCTCTCAATAACATCTCCAAATAAGGTGTGCTCCAATGAATGGCAACCTTCAACACAAAACTTAAAACAAGGATTAGTAACCAAGCTTTGATACCATGAAAGAAATGATAAGATTGAGCAAGGAATGAGAAACAATCCAAGTAAGTTAAGTGTGAAACAATTTTACCATGAGATAAGCAAAATCTAAGAGCATACACCAAGATGGTTCAACAATGGAGACAAGCATTTATAAGGGGAAAGCAAAGAAAACCCCTTGTGAGTATTATGAATGAAGGCAAATGCTTAGAGAAGAGAGAGAGAGAGAGAGAGAGAGTTGGAGCAAAATAGCTCAATACAATAACATCAAAGTGATGTGTAAAGAAGAAAGAAGGAGGAGCATCTCTTTTAAAGAGATGAGAAATGAGTTGCATGTGTAACTCCCATTTATATGAATGCCACATTCATAATAGGTGTGTGCAAAGTGTCACAATCCTCTGAAGGAGGATGAACTAAATTCCTTAATAAAGGATTTATAAAAATGAGTTGTCCTCACATGTGGAATAAAGGACAAATAATGACATGTCCTCCACATGTGTACAATAGGACAAACTACATTAGGGATCCTTCGAATATCCCAATTAAATACATCCAAGGGAAGATTAATATTTCTAACAAATTATAATAGTGAGACTGTGTCTCATTTTGGGGGTTGTGATGTGTAGTTATCTAAAAATTTAACAATTGATATAATGGTGCCAATGGGGAAAGTGTCCTTACACATTCTAAATTATTGATCCAACCACTAGGACCTATAACTATACCTTGTATACTTGTAAAAAATATTTTCCTTGAAATCTAAAATAAAATCAACCACACACATTTGTTTTGCAACCAAATCATATCTAGAGCCTTCACCTCCACTCTTCAATGTGTATTTGACCATTTCATAAGACTTTTTAAAAACTATTGTCTTTCCAAGATCTTCTTCACATCACTCATGGAAACATGCCAAAAAAAATTTTATAAAATATCACATTGTGAGCACTTCTCATTTAAGAAATAATTTCTATAAATGAAGCAACCATCCTCTCTAGGATATAAGAATCAATCTAATAACAATACTAATGATTTTGGAAGCCTACTAGCACTAAAAATCTCCAATATTTTATTAGCGTGCAAAGTAGAAGAGTCAGAGTGTAATTATTCATGGTGCATATAAAACTCCACATGATATTTGCAACAACATGTATTTCAAATCTTAAGTGACACAATAAAATGGCTTAATTGATTCAAAAGCCCTTTGTGATATATGAAATGGTGGATTAGTCTCACAAATTATTTGAACAACATTGTTTGACTTACCTCTAAATAATGTTTTGAATGTGAGGCACGATCTTACTTACCAATTCTCAACTTCAAAACATAATTTTCATTTGGTGACACTCTTGAGCTAGAGTGCCAAAATTGTACAATTTGACCCTTTACATTATTAGTCAGTTTCCTATTAGAACATGGAAGTCTCCCACAATAAGCCCATGTATCAGTTTGAATAGGATCATCAACTCTCTCTCTTCTTCAAAGTTCTCTACTCAAAGTTGTATGGCTTATGTTCAAGTAAACACAAGTTTGTCTAATAAGTCTCACTTTTCTCAAATGATGACTTACCAAGGAAGTTTTGATAATCCTATGAGCATATGTCTTGCCCTTTTCCCTTCTATTTTTTCCTATGCTATTGAGAGAACTGAAAAGATTCTTCACAATAATGGAATTTCTCTCCATTTTCTTGTTGAATTGAATTTTCAATTTGGATAGCATGGGTCTTAACTTTTGTATCCTTAAAAATTGTACAAAAATTTGGCATTGCTCCACCAATGTCTTGTTGCCAAAAAACTATTCATATAGTTTTTAAACCCACAACTAAATTGTTCTATGTGATCTCTTCCCTTCCAATGTGCTCAAAATGATTTCATCAATCTCTATTAACTACTTTGGTGTTCTATCAAGTTTAGGGTCAGTTGTTTGTCCCTCTTCATTACAAGGGACCTCATTTTGATTATAACGAGGAGATGTGTAAGCTTCATTCACAACATTATCATTGTCATTCTCAATTGTTATATTTTCCCTTCCAAGATCTACATTTGTCTCTTCAATGAATACATTTTCATTAACAATATTGACTTTATTCATATTATCAAATTCAAAGCCATCTTCACTGGAAACTAATTTTATGGGCTCAACCTCATTTACATTTAACATACCTTGTCTCTTTTTATGATAGTTGTTCCTATCATTTTCTCTATATTCTTCACTTCCTCCATTTGTCACCTTCCTCTTCCATTTATAATTTTGTCTACTACTTCTCCCCATAGTGTCAGCGATTCCAGGGCACCTAATCAATTGATTTTACCACTATCTAAAAGTATAGGCCCCAAATTTTGTCTTTTTCCTACAAAAATCCCAAATCCCATTAAAAAGTTCTTGGATTTTAGCATGTCTCGAGTTTGGGTACCACAAACCTTTTTTTTTAAAGTACACTAGTAAAATATTAGATACTCGATACATTATTGCCAAACAAGAGAAAAGAATCACATGGAAAATGGAGGGTGTAGATTAATAGTTGAGGAGCGGTCTAGATTATCACCTCCATGATCCATGTAATCTACAATTTATGTCTTTTTTATTATAATAAATGAGGTCCTAATCAACAATAATATGTAATCTTTTAATTCTCTTTTAGTTTACAAATTGTTGTATTTAATATATATAGTTTATAAGAGTATTATTATAATATAATATATTACATCATATTATAAATGTATATTATATTATATTTATTATATATAGCATATACTAATTAATTTATAGGGTCAAAGGGGGTCATAGGGTACCTTATGATCCATTTTGACCCATTCAATAATAACATATGTTCTTAGGGACATATTATATTCATTCTAATGGATCAAAAGGGGTCATAGGGTACCCCTTTAGACTATTCCATGATAACATATGCCCCTAGGGACATATTATACTCATTCTTATGGGTCAAATGGGTCCATAGGTTACCCTATGACCCTTTTTGACCCATTTAACAATAACATATGTAGAAAGGGATCATAGGGTATCCTATGACCCCTTTTGACACATTCAATGATAACATATGTTCCAATGGGTTGTAGGACCCCTAGGGACATATTATATCTATTCTAATCGATAACATTATGCACATATTATTTTTTGTTGTAATGGATCAAAAGGGTTTATAGGGTACCTTATGATCCCATTTGACCCATTCAACAATAAAATATATTCCTAGGGGGAGTTCAAATGTTAACATCTAATGGGTTGAAAGGGGTCATAGGGTACCCTATGGCCCTTTTTGACCTATTCCATGATAACATATGTCCTTAGGGGTCCTATGATCCCTAGGGGCATATTATATTTAGTCTTATAGATCAAAAGGGGTAATAGGATACCATATGACCCCCTTCGACCCATTAAATGATAAAAAAATGTTTCTAGGGGTCCTAGAACCCCTAAGGACATATTAAATTCATTCTAATGGGTCGAAAGGGGTCATAGGGTACCCTATGACCCCTTTTGACCCATTTAATGATAACATATGTTCCTAGGGGTTCTAGGGACATATTAAATTAATTCTAATGGATCAAAAGTAGTCATAGGGTACCCTATGATCCCTTTTGAACCATTCAATGATAACATATGCTCCTAGAAGTCATTTGCACATGTATATTATGAAAATAGAACCAAGCTAGAAGCCAACTCAAAGAAATGTGTATTTGGTGGATATGGCATTGATGAGGAGTTCATATAGTATCATCTAATGGGTCAAAAGGGTTCTTTTAGCCCCTTCTCATGGATGCAATAAAATTTGGAGCATTGTAGTATTTTATTGTTTAAGATAGTCTTCTTTTTTTTGTTGGATATGTGTTTCCTATGCTTTGAAAAGTACCTTTGGACATGAAACCCTTTCCCTTGTTATAATTTTTAATTACCTTTTTTAGAAACTTAAGGGAAGATTTTTGTCACCATAGGAAAAAGGGACCCTTTTTATTTTACCTAGCAATTAAGTTGCTAGTTATTGGTTCTCTCCTAAAGTATAATTTTGTTCAGTTATATTTGTCTTTTAGGTGTGGGGGGTGTATTTTCCTAGACAATAATTCATTACAATTGGGTCATGTTAGCATGCTAAAAAATGTGATAAAATATATTATGTGGACTCAATGGTATCATTTAAGTAAACATCTATTTGTATCTACATGGTGTAATGTCATTTATTGTAACATACCCAAAAAAAGGAGAGGACCCATAATGTATTTCTTTTTTTGGACTTGTCAGATCATGGGAGATCTAATGGTTGTCATTTTTTACTACTACATGATTCAAAAAATTTAAATAAAGAAATAAAGAAAGGTGTTGACACATGTCTAAGGTGGGACCAAGGGAGAAGGAGAATAAAGTGGTTACATATGTGTTCTAGCAAGCACTATATGTTAGAATCTCAAGTAATATGATGGGTCCCAAGAAACATTTATGAGGAGTCACCTAGATCATCCAATCTTGATAAGATCTAATAGTTGTTGTGTTGTCTCTATTGAGACTTGCAATATTTTTATTCAATGCAATGAAGTATCATTTAGACACATGTCCAGTGGGTCTAATTGTACAAGAAATAAAGGCACTTTCTATGTATGAGAAATGACAAGGAGGGTAGATGCCACTAGGAGAATCCTCGAAAATGATGATTAAATCTTCACCAACTCTATTTCCCCCTACTAACCCCTTTTATCAAAATACATTGCACTCTAAGGAATCTTATTATGAAGGAGTTGAGGAAGAAAAGAACAACCCTAAAACTGCACAAAAGGAAGTGATGTAAAGGTATGAAAAGAAAGTAAGGGATACAATATGCATATGTTATTGATACCAGGCCTCTCCATTATTGGATATCAAAACTTATAAATATTAGGGACTCTTTCAATAAGAATCAAAATGTATTAAGACAGATTTTAGACAAATGGGTCACCAGAGAAGAAGAATAGGCAAATATTTGTGAAATTGTTATAGATAAGCACCACGTTTAGGATTTAATTGAAAGACTTATGATCAAGTAGTAACCATAGTAGAATTTGATATAAATAAGGAGCTATTATAGTGAAGGGTAATATTTTATCTTTCTAAATATGAAAATAAAGGTTTTGATAAAGTTAGAAATAACATGAAGACTTATGGAGAATGCAAAGAAGAATTGAGTGCCTTGCTTAATCAAAATGAATGACATTATAAAAAATACTGATAATGTTTTGTTTACAAAAGATGTTAAAAATATGGTAAGAGTAGAGATAGTTTATAAATATTTCATTTGTGAAATAAAATAGTCGAAGGCAAGATGGAAATATATTGTGATTAAAGAAAAGGAAATTATGGAGTTTAATTGGCCTAATGATATTGTTTATAGTGGATGGGTAACCAAATACATTCCTAAAGAAGAAGACCCACAAGTGCAAGTTGATGATCAGGCTCAAGGACAAGATGAAATAGAAAAAATTTCATCGCCAATAGAGGATGTTATCTAAGAAACAATTAGTAATAGTTAGACAATAGACTGAAGGAAAATAGTAATTATCACAAGAGGGAAGATAGTTATTTGAATAGGGTATCTTACTTTTGTAGTTCACCCATTATGGATACACCTACTTAACAAACATGGAACTGCTCTTGAACATTCAAACTGCTAGCTATATTCCTTATAACTATTTTCTCTTTCTTATTTGCAAAGTCATAGATGTTGACATTTTGTCTTTTCTATAACTATTTTGAATATCCAATTATTTTGAGACATGTATCTTTACTCTCCCATGTCTGAATCATGTTGCAATCCTTTCTTATAAAAGGATTTCTAGGACTGGGATTGATGGTTCAAATTTTGAGAGAAAGTATTATTTTTCATGTTTTTGAGTTCGTCCAATACTATATCGTGTAAGTTTCCTTATATTTCTTTATATGAAAGGAAACTATAACTATAATATATCAATTTTGTTTTGAGTTGTCTTATTTCATAGAATCTGATACTTCAAATATATCTTTCAAGTTAATTAATACAAAAGGAGAAGTAGTTTGAGATGCCCAATTTAGACCTTGTCTCTTCTTATATTGTCTTTAATTTGATGTGATTCAATGAAAAAATGTATATCATTTTATTTGTAATCCATTTTGAATTATATCTTATTTCATATTTTGTTGTTGATCAAATTGATTGGATAAAGACTTAATGTGATCTAAGAGAATTGAAGGGTCTTATAGGGAGATTGTGATAAGAATGACATTTATGATTGAGTATTGATTTTTCTTCATAAAGTGAGGGAATAGATATGAAGTGATGGTGTCAAATTTTATGAGTAGATAACCAAAGGGATAAAATAGTAGTCATGTATTAAAGTTGAGCAAGTCATTGAGACTACATAGTATTTAAATTCATAAATCAAAATCTTTAATATTTCAATTCCTATTGTAGATCTGAAAAGGATTAACCTATACTTGGTTTAGAGAGCTTTAGGATCTTGGGAATTAGCTATCTTATAATTATTATTTTGTCTCTTAATTAGAAGAATTAGAGACTATTTTCTTCTATAATGGAATTTATGATAAAATATTGTTAGGGAAGGAAGTGATAATAAATTCCATGGTATACCCACCTAAATCTTGTAGAATTCAAAGGGAAGAAGACTAAATTTCTTGTCACTTGGTCTAAGTGACATGTTTGGGAGTACTAATCATGGTTTGTAGCTAATTCCTAAGTATTTCCCACATCTCAAATGGTTGTTAAATCTTGTCAAATTAGAAGCTAAGAAAATGGTGACCCTCCTAGGGAAATCACACGACTTATGTTGTATTTAAGAGTATGATGCATATGTCAAAATAGTGTCCTTTCTTGTGCCATAGAGTTAGATTTATTGTTATTAAAAGTGTGTTTTATTGGCTGATGTTTTAATTACTCTTCCTGGAGTAGTATGCTTTATTGTGTGGGGTAAGTGGGCTAGTTACATTTTATATCCTTCGTGGGACTAGATTTCACTCCTTTCTCTAATTAATTCAGCCTATTATAGATTCTTAAGGTTTATCATTAAAAAAGCTTCATTTCCATAGGTTGATGGTGACTCACTCAAGCGCTCTTAACCATAGTTTTAAATTTGTATTTCATTAATATCTTAATGGCTGACAAGAGAGAAAAATATGAAAGTCTACATAAAAGAACATCTTGATATCCCACTACAAACTGATTTACCCAAGGGTAATAAAAAGATCAGGCCTAACAAAAGGGGAGAGTATAGTCATGCCTGACAACCAAGAAATAATGTGGGAAATTTGCAACCTCAAATTGTAAAAGAGAAAATTTTTTCCTCTAAACATTTTGACTCTAATAACACTAATATCTTGGGTGATTTTTTCAACACCCCTTTTTAAGGAGAGAAAAATGCCAAGATAAAGTAGTTTCATCTATTAGATATGTCATATCTCAAATAGTTGGTTCAAGGTGTATGCATAGAGATGGAAACTCAATAAACTCCCAACCAAAAAGATCTCATATAGAACATATTCCTTTTATTGAGAGAAACCTCATAGATCTTAGTGAGACTAAATAGTCAGAATCTACTACAGTCAATACTAGTGATCTGTATGCTGAGCTATAGGTCCTTAGAAGACAAGCTATAGAAAAAGAAGTCAAAAGTAAATGTTTGGAGAAAGACAAAGAAATAGAGACCATGAACACCCTCATGGAAAGTGATAACCTACTTAGTAGAATATCTTTGTTGAAAGAACAAAATAAGATATTAGAGGAAAGACCTACATCCTTAAATTCATATGTATTTGCAGACTTGGGGAATCTGTGATCTAAGTATATGGAACACAAGAATAGGTTTCACATGAAAATTTTAAGTTTGTAAAGGAGTGACTTTATTAGTCAGATCCATTAATATGAGCCCATTGAGAAGGCTAAAATACAATAAATATACCTAATCCTACAACTAAGATTCTAGATAAAGGTAAACAAAAGGCAATTGTTATTCACATAAATGAGCCTACTAGATCTCCGAAGGATGTCCCTATCATGTCAAAAATTGACATAGAGTTGGAAAGAGCTAGCAAGGAACGTGAGAACCTTGCTAAGGATTTGGAGAAGGTTGACAATGAAGCACAAGCTACTAAGATGAAAAAGAAGATTCAATTTCTCAAGTCTACCTCAGGTCAAACTACTAGACAAGTTGCATCTCCATTAGGTAAGCCTTCTGGTATTTCTTACGATCCCTTAGTGAGTAATGTTTGAATTTCTTAGTCTAGTCCATCTTTTCTTCTACTATAATAGGTCAGCAAGTCACTAGACAATAAGTACAAACTAATTTAGTAGTAAATGTTAATGGACATAGTCTTAGTGGTTTTCTGAAATGATATTGTTGAAGTGAAGAATATTGATGAAACTATCATGGAACAATCATTATTTTTCATTGATGTCAAACCTACTACTTGTTCATGAGACAATTTCTTACTTTGTTCTAAATGCTATTATTATTTTTATTGATGAAGAGGATTTGAAAAGAAAGGATAATAAGAGAACTTAGAGAAAGGTTGAGTTATTTGGTGTATAAAGGTGCACTAAGACCAAGAAAGACATTAACGATATAGTTTATTATTTATCTACTTAAGGCTATAATGAAGGGATACTTGATAAAAGACTAGAAGGAGGCTAAGTAAAGAAAAAGTGTCTGCCAAGCCTAACCAAGCAAATAGCACAAGATGAGAAACATTAGTGCAAGTCGAGAAGAAAATAGTTGAAGCCGAGCAGTGAAGTTTAGTATGTGTTGAGTGAAGAAAGCTAGTATGAGTCAAGAAAGTAAAATCTAGTTGGTGTGGAGTGAACATAGTTAGTATGTGTCGAGCACTAGTAAAAGACCTAGTGGATTTCAAGCAACCAAGTGTTGTCTAAGCATCAGAACATAGTGTTTGCCGAGAAAATAGAGTGTTATTATTGAGTGTCATTAAAAAGTGTTAAATCAAAGATTTAACAAATCTAAGCTGACTAAGTTGATTTCTTGAATTATATGAAGCATGTGGAAGATTTCTATGATGAGCTAGTGACACATAATTCAAGATAAATTGTTTTGAGGAAAATTTAAAGATGATTTTAGAGGACATTTTTAGAAGGGCCTAAGATGGAAAAGTGGATAGCCTAAGATGGAAAAGTGGATAGATTCATTGAATCTAACTTAACCCTAGAATGGACAATTGAGGTTAAGCAAAAAAAGACCTAAATTCTCTATTTATAATGATAGTAGGCTAGAAGTAATAGTTGTCATGTGCAAGAACCTAAGCAAGACAAGAAGTCTAGGGTGTTGCTTCATATGGTGGCTGAATAGAAAAGTCTACAATTGGCATACAAAGCAAGAAGGCTTAAGAGGATGATGCTTGAAGGGTGAACAAGCTATTAGAGAAAAAGAGGATGAATGCTAAGAATAATGTAGGACTGAATGTGAGATTTGTGATCTGTAAATGAGTTATAATTGTTGTTAGATCAAGTCTTACTATTACGCTCTATCAATTGTATGAGTTTGGATAAATCCTTTGGATTAAGGTTGACCTAATAGTCATTAGTAAATCCTTTCATTAGGTGACATTCTACTGGAATGTTATAAAGTCCTCTAACAAGGGTCACTCTTAATAGGTTGATTGAAATCCTTTAACCAAGTCACATTTAATAGTGTGCATTGTAACCTTTAACAGGGTTGGCTACTCATAGAGCTCACTTAAGAAGAGTGAAAATTGGTAGCATGTTATTGGTCATTTTTTCCATATTGGATTTCCATGTAAAATCCTTGTGTCAAAATGTGTTATTGATTTTGTGGTTTTGCATGTTTACATTTCTATAAATTTATTTGGACATAGGACAACAATATGCATATGTTTAATGTATTGAATGGTCAATGCATGCATAAGGATAAGTTGTAGTATTGAAAATTTTTATTTGTACATTTGGACATTGGATAATTGATTCAACCCCCACCCCCTCCTCTCATTTATTCTAAAGTATTCCAATAATTGGTATCAAAGCACTAAGTACTTGGGAAGAGAAAGTTTGAAGGTACTTAAAGCTAAAGATCAAGATGTATAGAAAGGAGGTGCCCAAGTTAAACAAGGAAAACTTTCCTACATGGTAAAGTTTGATGAAGCTATATCTAAGAGGTCTTGGAGATTATGCATAGTCAATGATCACCACTGAGCATGTTGATCTAGCTAGAGCCTCAACTTTTGATCAATTGAAACAAAAGAAAGAACACAATCAAGCAATGTTGGAGATTGCATCTACTCTAAGCTACTCAAAGTTTGATGACATCAAAGGATGTGATACTAATTAGAAGATGTGGGATGCCCTACATGTGATCTATGGAGGAGAAAAATATATACTGAGAGCCAAAGCTAAAAGCCTTAGAGGAAATTTTGATGAAATGAGAATGCAAAAGCATGATATTATAGTCCAGTATTATGCAAGGATCAAAGATATTGTTAATGCTATTCAAGGATTCGATGGAAAGATGGAAGATGAGACTGTTATCAAAAAAGTATTGAGAACACTGCTACCTATCTATGCTATTAGAGTCTCTTCTATACAAGAACTAAGTTATGCCCCTAGTAGCAGTCTGACCCTTGAAGGACTAGTTGGTAGACTCACTACTTTTGAACTTTCAAATTTTGATAATTTCAAATCTAGAAATGTTGAATCTTCTTTTAAAGGTAAGCTAACACTAAAAGACCCTAAAGATAAGAAAAAGAAAAAGGCCAAACCTATTGCTAGTGATAGTGATATAGATGATGAAGAGCTAGAAGAACTAGAAGCATTTCTAGATAGGCAGTTTCATAGAGGAAAAAGAAAATAAAAAGGTAAGTTACCTATCATATGCTTTAATTTTCATGAGGTTGGCCATATTGCAGTGAGATGTGCTGACAAGTCAAACAACAAGAATGAAGGAAAATTAAGAGGTAGAAAAGATGATAGTAAAAAAGGCCACAAGGACAAGGGAAAGAAGGCTTGTTACATTTCTAAAGAAGAATTCAATGATGAATTTGAAGATCATGATGATGAAGTTGTGTATATTGCTATGAAGGATGATTTTGATGAAGATGAGGCAAGTGCATTGATATCTTACGTGGAAAAAAGTGATAGATGAATTATTGATAGTGGATGTTCACATCACTTGACTAGAGACAAAATTTCATTACACTTGAATATTATAATGGAAATAGTGTTAGATTTGGTAATGTTGCACCCTCTCTAATTAAAATAAAAAGATCAATAAGATTGACAAATAAGATCATGTGTGACAATGTTTGCTATGTGGAAAGACTTAATTATAATCTATTGAGTGTGTCACAATTGAATAGTTTAGGTTGTAAAGTTGAATTTGATAACAAAAAAGATAAAATCTATGACACTGAAGGAAAACTAATTCAAAATGGAGATCAGACTAGAGGTAATCTATTTTATCTTGATATGAATGATGCTACTTGTCTTGTTGTACAATTTGATGATGTGTAGCTATGGCACAAGAGGTTATGTCATCAAAATTTTGATAATTTGGTTAGTATTAGTAAGATGAAAAGAGGTAGAGGTTTCCCAAAGCTAAAGAAATGAAACCTGATAATGTGGTTTGCAAGTAATGTCAATTAGGAAAGATGAAAAATTATAGTTTTAAAAGTAAGACTCATACTTTAGAATAAATTATTCAATTATTTCATACTGATTTATGTGGACCAGTTGATGTGTGAAGCTACAAAGGTGACAAGAACATTATCCTATTTGTTGATGATTACTCAACAATGATGACAATAATGTTCTTAAAACAAGCATATGATGCTTTTCAAATGTTTAAGTGGTATTTGGAAAGAGTTGAAAAGGAATTTGACAAGAGCTTGAAATGTATGAGATATGAAAAAGGTGGAGAGTTTACATCAAGTAATATTGAAAACTTTTGTAATGACAGAGGAATCAAGAGACAAACTTTTGCACCTAGGACCCCTCCACAAAATAGGAATGTTGAAAGGAGGAAGATATTTGTAATGGATTTTGCTAGAATACTAATGATGGAGAAAAATGTTACTTTGAAATATTGGAGAGAAGTTTTCAGTACAATTGTCAATAGCTTGAACCGAGAACAATTCAAGAAAGGTACAAATTGCACACCTTTTGAATTATGGTATAGATATCACCCAATGTGAAATATTTTAAGCTATTTGGAAGCAAGTGTTATAGTATTAAGGATAAAGGAAATGATAAACTTGATGCTAGAAGTGAAGAAGGTATATTCCTAGGCTATTCCACAAGAAGTAAAGCTAATAAGTGTTTAATTACTAACACTAACAAAGTTGTGGAAAGTGCAAATGTAAAGTTTGATGAATATACAACAGTGCATGAAGATGAACCAAAGAAGGAACCTAAAAATTACAAAACCTTTATCTACTACTATGAAGACATGTTTGCAAATGATTTTAATTCTATAAACCAAGTTATAAATCAAGAAGGATTAGTGATTGTTAAGTCACATACAATGGATGTTGAGTTGTAGTCAGGAGTTGAGTTGTAGTTAGGAGTTGACTTGCAATTAGAAGTCAAATTGAAATGAGAAGCTGAGGTACATTTTGATACTGAGATCAACACACATGAAAGGAATGTTGAGTTACCTAATAGAGAATTTTACAACAACTCTGAAATTGATAGACCCATTGTAGAAAGAACAAAAAAATCAACATTGTCAAAGTATGTCAGAAGACATCACCATACTAGAAAAATTATTTGAGATAAAGAAGACAAACCAATGACAAGGAATAGGTTGAGAAATGACACATGTTTTTTAAGAATGCATGAGCCTAAGCCAATGAAGGATGCATTAGAGAATAAACACTGGAGTAAAGCCATGAAAGAAGAGATTGAGAAGAATAAAACATGAACTCTAGTACCCAGACCAGAGAACAAGAATGTGATTGGAACTAAGTGGGTGTAAAAAAACAAACTAGATGAGAATGGTAAAGTCATAAGGAATAAGACAAGATTATTTTGCAAGGGATATGCAGAAGAAAAAGAAATTGACTATGGACAGACATTTGTTCTAGTTGCAAGATTGGAAGGAGTAAGAACTTTTCTTGCTTACTCTGCATACAAAGGTTTCAAATTTTATCAAATTGATGTGAAGTCAAAATTTCAAAATGGTCTACTAGAAGAGGAGGTTTACATAGTGTAGACACCAAAAAATAGGCGAAGACCTAAATTGTGCAACTTTGATCAATTAGTGCAAATTAAAGAGAAAATTAGAAGAAACACAACAGAATTTCAAACCAAAAATTAGATTAGGTCATTAATTGTCTATCAAATTGACAAGACCTAAATCAACTTTAAAAGAGGAGAAAAAAAATTCAAATTCATAAATGTATTAAATCAATAAAATCATTTATCCTCACAAAATTGAAAATCCCCCTTCTTCATTTTAAAAGAATTTAAAATATCCTCAATTATCCTCAGAACCAAGTTTGTTGGACCCTTCCTCTTCGTCTCTTATGAGATATTTTTAGTTTCACTTTCACCACCAGTCAAAGGTTAAAATCTTGACTCTTACCCCAACCCCTTCTGAAATCCTATAAATAGGAGGGAAATCCAAAAGCCAAAGGAGCCAAGTTTTAGGCATCTATACTATAGGTACATTTTGATTCATCATTTTAGCATTATCATTCTAGCAAATTCATAGCATTTTAAGCATTGTTTTATGTTATTTAGCATCATTCATTATTTTTTTAGTTTATTGCATGACCATTTTAAGAGCATTCTAAGGGTTTTTTTCTACATATAATTTACATTTTAGTCATGCATCTTGCATGTATTCTTGTAGATTTGCATTATAAGCATACTTACATTCTATAACTATCAATAAGATGTTGGTCTAAGAGCTATTTTAGTAGTTGTAGTTAGGGAAACATGAGATGCTCATAGAGATTACATTCTAATGATGATATCTTGGGTTTAATATAGTTCATTGTCAATCTATCTACATTCTACATTAAGGTTTCATGAATACACGATTACACCATGTACAAATTAGCACCCACCATGGGGCTGAACTACAAGCCTCTCTGTTTTCAATTTTTTTCAGTCTAATCTTTTATTTCTAGTATAGATCTATGTTTTTTGTTATTCTCTTGTGTAGATCTGATCGAATACAAGTTCTATAGTGTTTGGGAGGCCTCATATCAGTGAGAACAATATCCCAAAGTCTTCCCCAAATGCACAAGGGCTAGATCTAAATATTTTTAGCACTTCTAACCTATGTTGTAATGCTTTTGAGAGATATTCTTATACTTTTGAACTCTGTTTTAAAACATTTAATCTTTCTTAAGTGCATTTAAATTTTTCTACAATGCATTTACATCTTTCTGTGGTGCTTTTGAAGTTTTTTGTGATGCATTTATAGCTTTCTGTAATGCATTAGACTATTTTTGAAATGCATATAAAGCATCTTAGAGTGCATTTTCCTTTCTTATAGCTCATTTTCTAAATGAAATAGTGCTTACAAAACTTCCTGTAATGCATATGAGCATTTTTGTAGTGCATCTAGTAAAAATTACAGTATCCTAAATCTAACTTCTAGATTTGAATATTGTTTTCTTACAAGTCCCCCTCAAGTTAATGAAAAGCTTTCAGATTGCAAACAACATGCAATAGGAATGAAGACCCTCATAAATGTTCCTAGCCTTTGCTAGCTCTAAATTAAGTAAGTGGACCTCGACTCTAGTTGATTTAAAGTGTGGCATTTCTAAGTTCCAAACATAGCTTAATAAAAATGAACTCAATCTTGCTGATCTAAAATAGAAGTAGGCCTATGCTCTCAACTCCTTTGAGTTGATTAGAATACCTAATCATCTATGAAGATTAGTCACAATTGAATGGGGAAAGAATCCACACATAGCCTAACTAAGAGCCCCTCTGTCTTTAGTAGTATAAGGGTTGGTAATCAAAACTTCATGTATGTTGTGTTTGGGAAGCTAAAATAGTAGGGATATGCTCTCGCTCTCCTTGAGTGATTAAAATCCCAAACCTGTTTGTGATTTCCATTTCCTACTTTCCATTAGGTAGGATTATTTTTCCATAGAAAGGCTACCTCTCGAGTTTCCTTAGTAGGGCTAGTGAGAGGGATTGCCTCCTAATCTTGCATTCTCAATTGAATGCAAGACACCTATGTTCAAAACATAGCCTTCCTCTAATAGTCTCATAAGGGATTGTGCCAAACCTCCATAGCATTTGTGGGAAGCTCTCTATTACAAGAGAGGTGAATCCAAACATAAATTATTAAACACTAAAACTCACTAGTCACCGGCTTTAGATAACCTTGTTAGGAAGCCAGTTTCTTCCATTTTCTAGGGTGTGTGGTTTTATACTTTTTTTTGGTTTTACTATTATTGTGCTTGGAAGTGCTTTGAAAACTTAATAAGAAACACCAATATAGATCACTATCCTTCAATAAAGACAAACTTTAAACTGGTATCAAGAGACTAAGTCCAAGATGAAGACATTGATGAACAACCCTGAAAGTAGTGCATATACTACATAAAATAGCACTTTTGAACCTTCCTATAACACTTCTAATCTCTATTATATTGCATATTCCTATCAAAAAACACATCTAAGCCTTTAAACAACACATTTTTCTAGTGAGACAGTGCATTTGAATCATTAAACATCACATATGACAATTAGAGTAGTGCATCTAAGCATTTAAACAACACATATGATCAATTAAATAATGCATTTGACCATTCCTATGATACATCTAAGAAAAAACATAAAATAGAGGCCATCTGCATACGTGATACTTGTGAACAAACAACAAATTTGGATACCCTTTTCCTTGCTAGTATTTTACAAAGTCTAAGAAATTCCATATCTGACCAAAAACATCTCATCAAAACAAGAAGAACTAAAAATGTCATTATCAACCCAAAAATTATCATTGCTTCACTTTGTACATCAAGCTAGAGACATTCAAAGAGACACATCTGTCCTGTTACTTGACTTCATGATAGTGAAACTCATCCTATCAACATCGACAAATGCTTTCTTCAACTTAGCTTGTTACTACAAACAAATTGTATTCAACAAAAACCCTCACATTTTGAAGGTGCCTAAGAACTAAAGGAATTCAACTCACATTTCATGCTACTGCATAAAACTAGTGTAGCTATAAAATTGAAATGATCACCTATACAAGTGAGTGCTAGAATAGCTAAAAGAACCATCAAGTGCACAAAACCTCTTAATCTCCTCAAACCTATTACAGCAACAGATTGCTCACAAAATGTAATTATTCACAAGTCACCCTTGTTCAATAAAAACTTGGAATCCATGGCCATAATGGGTTCATCTAACATATGGGATGATAGGAGTATTGAAATTAAAATTGAAGACTTTCAATAAAATCCTAAACTTGTTGACATCATGGACAAAATACTTGAGAAACATAAGGACCATTATATACTAGCATTAGCACAACAAGGTGCAAAATTTCCATTAGACTTTGATGTGACCAACTTGAAATGAGATGAAGAAGAGTCACCCCTAGATGTTGTCACACAAAAACTACAAGACCTACAAATGGAAATGGAAAGAATAAACAGAAGAAAAATGCAACTTGCAAAATTTAGCTGTCCTCTCCCCTTTGATAAGAACATTACCTTCACACCTTTCCCAAAAAATGTACAAAGACCAAAGTATGATAAATATTTTGGCACGTCAGATCCAGAGGACCACTTTAAAAAATTTTACACCTTGAGTATAGAATTTGTCCATGACACAATGTACCTGATGCGATTGTTTCCTAGAAGCCTTCGAGGGCAAGCCATGGAGTGGTTCTCCAAGCTACCCTCCAATATCAAAACCTTTGAACAATTAGCTTCCATGTTCATCTCTCAATATTCCTACAATATCGAAAGGGAAGTTATAATGATCAACCTATGCAACATGAAACAACTTCCTGGTGAGTCATTCAAAATGTTCTTACAATGGTGGAGACACACATTCACTAAGTATCACAGAGACATACTCGACAAAGAGAAGACTGACATCTTCATTAATAGACTCTCCAAACTAATAAATTACTAGCTTCAACTCCAAGGGCCTAAGGATTTTAAAACTATCTTAGAAAATGTTGCTAAGGTAGAAGAGACCTTACTAAACAATGACATTATTAAACTATTAAAAGATGGTAAAGGCTTTTAAAATAACTCCACATAGACTCATAATTCCTTTGATTGGGTGATCAATAGATAAAATTCATGGTGGAGAAACAACAAAAACATCATTAATAATGGGATGGTTGAAGCCAACCATGTTAAGACTCAAACCCAATCCCATCTAAACCAATTGTATCTCGTTGTCAATAACACTAATCCAAATTCACCCAACAAGACAAAAGCCATCTATTCTATTGACATAATATAGAAACTCCCTTAATGTCCAACCAACAAGTCACGTATAATCAAGCTCTTCCTCCCTGCAGATATCAATCTTCCAACATACCCAAGGAGTATACTTCTATCAAGGTGTCTTACAAAAGTTCTTTGCAAACCCTCTTGGCTGATGAACTCATTGTACTTCTTAAGGCCAAACCATATGAACCCCAAGTCAAGCCAAAATGGTGGAATAAAAAGCATGTTTGTGCCTACCATCAAAATAGGGGGCATTTAACAAATAATTTTTTTTGCTTAAGGGGCAATCCAAAAATTAATCATTGATGGGGTCATCGAAGTAAAAAACCTTAGTAATAATGAAGACCATATGGCCTTCAAGAACCCCTTCATGAGTCATGAAAAAGGTGAATCCTTCAAAGCCAATCAAAACACACCCCCTCATGCTAAGGTTAATTATGTGCATCATTACCACAATACCATCAACATGATTTTTAGCTTTGATGATGTCATGCCCAAAATTTACTGTAAAAACACAACAAATTTTTGTTTTTTTTGAATAGCTATGTGTTACCTTAATGCATCTACTCAAGATACTTGCTTAAAAGTTATGTCTACTTGATCTTGCATGTTTTTAATCATTTGATAGATTATGATCCTTATGTTCGTTGATAGGAAAATACAATCCTAGCCAGTGCCATGTTCAAATGATTCAGGTTAAACAATAACTCATGCTTCCACAACATCATTGCATTGTCAACACAAGTTGTCTAATAGTTTCATGATCCTAGTATAAATGTTCATGACATTAACATGATATAAGTGATTCTTTAGTGAATTTCTTCCCCAAAATACTTGTACATACATACTACGTTTTATTTTATCTTATTATTGATTATTGCAATTACCATTATGCTCCAAAAAGGTGGATGATACTGAGCAAACTCAATCCTAGGTCAAGTTTATGGACATCCATGTATAATGATGAGGCTAAAATAATGACACCTATATCAAACTCGCCTTCATACTTGAGGCATGCTGATATTAAAATTCTAGTAGTGTCCGCATCTGTTTAATTATGTGATATAAGGATTGCTTAGATTTCACTTAGTGTCAAATGTCTACCCTAAATAAATGCCATGACGATCGATTACTAATCCACACTTATCTCCACTTCCATTGTATACTAGTTCAAGAGTACATCTATGTGCACACATTTGGGATGTTCTTCCACCCATAATAATTTATATTCCACTGTAACACTAGGTATTTATTTTTTTATACATTTTGTTAGTGTTTGTTAATAGCTAAGAAAATTTATGTGAAGTATTATTCTATTACACCTTAATTATATGATTATATTAATCTTGTTCAAATGTATTATTGTAAACAACTAGTTTCTTTTATCCTTACGATTTCATTATGCATCCTATTAACAAAAGGAAAAAGAGTTTACTCTAATTGAATTAGTCATATCTATAATATAAATCTACTATAATTAATTATTACCACTTCTTTTATTTATTATTTATTTATTTATTAAATTAGTAAATGAAACCTATTAATAAATGGTTTATCACTAATACTAGAGTACCCCACTAACTTAATCCTATCTACTTGCTAATGCCCAACCACAATTAAGCTCTCACTAATTTCCCACTAACACCATTATCAAGACCCCATTACAACCCCTAACATGGCTTTAAACTTTATCACCCTCACCCTAGACATCTACCTATCATGTCCCATCCAAGGACCCTTGTTTCAAATGCCTAATTTACACAAAACAAATTTGTTCCATGCCTAAATTGCTAATTCTTAAGCAAGGACACATGATGCATCCATTACTCCAAGGAAAAAAAAAGTGGGGAACAAGGTACTTAGGAAATCTGACATATGTCAGCCTTGCCCCAATTCCCATGCCATCTTAAATGCCTATGAAGGTGGAGCGGTCTATTTTCAAGTTGATGTATTAAAAAAAAAACTAAACTTTTGGACTTGACTTGAAGTCCTTCCCATGTTGGCGCCCAGTGAAGACACACTGCCCAAGTCTGCCTGTGACATGTGCTCACATGATCCAAGGGAGGGAAAGGCTTATCTCATGAGTCCCACGGATTTACTCTTGCACGTCCCCTTGGGCTGATCTGACCATACTGAGGGTGACGCCTTGGTAGGATTGGTCACCAATAGGATTTGTCATGATATTTATTTATTTATTATTTTGTTTGCATTCTATGTTTAATGATTATTTAATTTTTTTATTCTCTATCATTTTTGAAAGTGTTATGAGTGGGTTTAGTACAACTCTTAGCATGTTGTAAGGGAGTCACATGTTTTTTAATTTATATGGTAATCCCCTTAACTCATAGGTTCCTACTAGGGGTACTAAAGCTTATTCCTATATTATTATATTGGCCTGTATTAGCTAAGAGTCACACTTCTTAATTCCCATACAAATTCCAAAAACTAAAAATGTATGTACAGGCATGCTTTCTTATGGAGACTCATCTATTGTTCCTTCCTTTAGATTAATGAGGTTATTGGTTTGGAAATGGGTGATTTTTTATTATTATTATTTCTCTTCTTCAAAATTGCAATGTAGATGTATAATAAGCAATTCCATTCAAAATCACCTTTGACATGAATATTAATCCATGAAATGTATCTAGAAAAAGATAAAACACAAACTAGTTAATTAATTCTACTCTTCCATTGATAAAATTGACTGACATTCCGTATTTCCCAAAGAATAACTATGAGAAATCTGTTTTAAATACCATCTCTTAAATCAATTGATAAATTCCAAAGAGCAAGATACCAACAATGCATGGTTAATTTCTTGAGTATAAGTTATCCTTAAAGAGAAAGCAAAAGCTTCCTTTACATCCTTCCTAAAAATGTTATGATTCATAAAATTCTTTCCAATGAAATCCAATTAGATGCTTGTTACTGAAACTACAATACAATTATATATGTAAAACTTCTCATATTATTTCCTCTACATATCAGATGGTAACAATGGCACAATATCTTTACATTACATTGAGACAACACAATAGACTTTCAAAATGATATCCACTTAAGAAGACATGAACATTGAACTTTCTTTACACACTTAGATCTTCTCCACTTGAACAAGGGATAAACCCCAATACTTCATGGCATGCCCCTTCACATAACCTGCAAAACAACACAAAACTTGGAACCATGGAGGCTCACCTCCCAACCTAGGCTTCTATGAAGCCACCCACCGAGCAGGGGAAACAAGAACCAAACATGTTACACACATACTTCACCAACCTCTACATAAATACACATCACAAACACAATCAAAACCCTCCCATGGTTTGCACAATGACTCACCATTGGAATCATAAAACGTTGGGTGAAGGTGGGCTCTTCAAGGAGGAGAAATTATAACAACATATATATCATATTGCCAATGCATTTTGCCTCTCAAGGCCATCACAACATAAAGAACATATTGCCACTGGATTACCTCTCAAGGCCTTCAAACCACCATCTTCTCCTCATCCACCAAACCTCCTTATACCTCCCAAACAACAAGATTCATGGCCATGATGGAGCTCATGCTCCATGATAATAACAAACCTCATCATGAGGTAAAAGAAAAAGATTTCTTTTCTCACCTGCAATGTCAAGCCCAACTTGTGCCCTTCACCCAAGGCTTCTCTGCCCTCCCAAGGGTGAGTGAAGCCTTCACACCCATAATCACAATCAACACCCACATTCAACATGAACAACATCAAAACAAATGAAGAACAAAAAAACAAAACCAAGAAAGGATCTCCAAAAGCACAAAACACATTCACTTTCCATTCCAACAAAAACAAAACCAAGAAGGTGAACCAAGAATTTTACAAGAACATCACACATTCTCACATTGTCACAATACATAATCAATGCTCATAATGCAACAAGAACACCACACTTTCACACAATACCCAAAAATCCCTATCACAAGATTTACAATGCAAATGCACACTCTATTAATGAACTCTCACACTTGCAGATTTGTTTAACCATGCTAAAAGCAAGAAATGAGAAGGAAACAAGTTTTGAGACACCAACCTTGGTCCAAGCTATGGTAAGGATAGTTGTAGTAGAGCTCCCTTAATCTCCTTCCAAAACCTAACAGTCTCTACAATTAGAGAGTGGGTAGACACCCCACTAGTTTGGCCAGGACCCCCTAATAAAGCCTTCTCACTAACTTATTTTAGCAAAAACACTAAGCCACTACTTCTTACAAACTTGTCTCCTCTAACTTTTCTATTTTTGACTAAGTGGGAACATGGGGAAAACACATATGACAACTCCAAATTCGAATTGATGGAAGAATGCATGGGTAAAGGGGCCTCCTAGGATATCTAGGCACTCACATGATCAAAATTAGGTCCCTAACATGATGTACTATCACATGGGTAACTTATTTTCACCTAAAAGACACTTTGGGATCACCTAATGACCCCTCAAAACCCTAGTCAAGTCCAAATTCGAATTTATTATGATTGAGACCCATCCTTCCCTTGTCAAGTGGGTTTGAATTACTTATTAATAGGGTAATTAGTTTTAGGGTAAATTGCCACCATGGTCCAACCCAAAATGACACATCAATCACATATAAAATTCACAAGTGTCAAGTGACACATAAAGCACATTCAACTTACCATGACACACTCCTAATGCACCTAACTTATGATTAAACATTTCCTCATGCAAACAAGGTTACATTACAAAAAACACATTTTCACAATGAGGCATTTTTTTGAATCTTCCAAAGATTCGCCTTGGTTAAACTATGTTCACAAAGGTTTGGAACTTGTTTCCCCCCAAAGTATCCATGGTTCCACTTCCTGCACATTCAACTTGAGCATCAGTAGTCCGAGAAGGTTACATGAATAAATATCATAAATGTCTATAATTTCAATCGTTACATAATCTTATTAACATAATTCAAATAAATTTCCTTTCCTAATCATTTCAAGTAAATCATTCAAAATGTTAAAATATTAGGATCTACATATCAAAATCAAGTCAAAATATGTCTATGTATCATAACTCATCATAATCGAATTAACATTTATCTGCATACCGCATTAAATCTTAAATCATCATTATCAAATTAACATTTATCCGCACTTACATCATAAGCCATTGTAGTAAAATTATCATTTATCTACGTATCATAGATCATCGTAATCATCATATTATAATCTAATTTTATCATGTCATTAAGTTGCATCCATATGTGTTCGATTATTCCATTCACAATATAAGTTTTGTTGTGCATATCGTAGAAGCAGAACACTACTATAAGTGTCAAAATCAAGTGATAAAGTAAGCCATTGTCCTACTAGATCTTTAATAATGTCAAATATCCAAATACCAAATATAAATAATGAATTCCAAGCATTTCTACAATTTAGCCTCTATCAAAGCAATAGAAAAGGTCTAGTTCATGAACAGAATCATTAATTATATAACTTAGGCCTTAATGTGCAAACATAAACATGGATCATCAAAATGTAGATATTAAAATACCAAACTAAAAGTACCACAATGCAATTATGTCATCTATACTAGGGTAGATTGGGTGAGGTCTCACAGATGACATCGTAAATGTCATCATAGTTAAAGATAAAAATAAAAAATAACCCTCAAATGTCATTACTCAAGGCCAGGCCTCTAAAGTTTTCCTACCAAGACCTGTGACAAATCTTGGTCATGTAGTTGCAAGTTCCTCCCTACCTTACAACCCAGTCAACCAATTACTTAAGACTCCATTCCATATTTCCATTTTTGAACTATTGCAAATCTCCCCAGAGCATAAAGAAATACTCACCAAACCCTTAGTGCCAAATGAGCTAGATGTGAGTAGATTTCAAAACATGGATAGCAATCTAGTTACCCCTCATTGTGGATCTTTTTTAGCCCAAGATAACATGTCTATCATCCAGCCACAAAACTCTCCTTTGCATATTAAATTCTTTATCCATAGAAATAGAGTTAAGAGAACATTGGTTGATGGTGGAGAAGGACTCAATATTTGCACACTCAATTTAGTAAGAGTCCTAGGATATATAGAGGATGTTTTTGATCCAAGAAAGAAAATTACCATCAAAGCTTATGACGATGAGGAAAGATCCTCCAAAGGCATGGTTATTTTTCCAATCAAAGTAGGACCAATTGTGAAAGAGATTGTTTGTCAGGTCTTAGACCTACAATTAACTTATAACATCCTATTGGGAAGGTGGTGGATTCATGATGTGTAGGATGTTCCCTCCACCTAGCATGAGTGTATTAAATTTCCTTACATGGGTCAAGAGGTGACCAGACCCAAAGACCAACACATTGCCCAATATTGTAATTCCCTCATCCCTCATAACAAGGAAGAAACTAGCACACTGATAGATGATATCAGCCAATCCATAGCTACAGATACTTCATGCTCTACCAAGCAAAGCAACAACCACTCATCAACATTAACTAAGGGTAAAGAGAAAGTTGGTTGTTCAGATCCTTAAGTTCCTTCACCATCATCATCTAAAGACCCTAAATAGTCACACTATGAAGAAATGGATAGATTGATGAAATAATTTGATAGAAAGTGTAAATTGCACCACAAAAGGATGGGTGAGTACTTAGTCTCCCTATTTGATCCCCCACTTTCTCTAAGATCTTATGGAAAACCATCATCCACCAAGCCTTATCATGCACATTTTATCAAAGCAAGTGGTGCACCTCCAAACTCACTGGAAGAAATCAGTCAACAAAACATGGACATCTCCCCCCACCTACATAGAAAAGGTTTTGATCTAATGAAAAATATGGGATACATGGGAGATGGCCCTTTAGGGAAAGGGACATCATTGTTGAACCCCTAGTCACACAGTTTAGGTCCAACAAGTCCAAAATAGGGGTAGGGTATGGTGTACAAGACTAGACACAAACCTCTTCTAAAGCTCATCCTAAGCATATTGATCCCTCCTCTTGCACCTTGGTGTGGGTACCTAAACAAAAGGATGATTATATCCTGACAATAATTGGCATCATAAATGTGAATCTATCCCTCTCATGTTTACATCCCACAAAAGAACCATCCATAAATACCTCTAATTACAAAGACAGTGATGATTCCACTAAAGTGTAATTTGAATCATTATTTGAGGATTTTTTTCATGATAAGGAATGTGACGTTCATATACCCACATCTAACAGTTTTAATACACAAGGAACAACCTCTAGTCTAGGATCCACTTCACTAAGAATTGGGGTACAATAGAGCAGCTTAGAAGATGATGAACATGTTGAAGGGTTTCTATTTCAAACCCTATTCCTTAACTTCTTTCCAATAGAAGTTGAGGATGACTTCTATGAGCCTCTTGCAAGCCTTACTTTCCTTGATACTCTAGGAGGAGCTCATGTCATTAATCTCACTAATATAAAATATGAGCCCTCCAATGAAATTATGTCTTTAAACCCCACTGAACCCTTTCCATATTATGAATCGCTTTCCCTAGTCCATCCCAAAATCATTAATTGGGATACAACTGACCCTCAACACATCCCTCATTTTGACACTGACTATGAAGTATTCATCTACCTTAACATGGTTGAACCATCTTAGTAACAAAGAATAGAAGAAAGGCATATAGTCGGGTCTAGTATCAATCACCTCAGTCACACTAAAATAGGTCAAGCATTCCACAACCTTAATGATCACTACCAAGTTGTGGTTGATCTCAAGAAAAAAAATAGAAACAAATAGAAGTGATGCGTCCCAAGGTGAAAACCCAACTATGGCACCCACAAATGGGGTAATTGATACCTTACCTAAACACTCCAAGGAAATATCTTCTATTTTGATTGAACCAATAGAACCAGTCAACATCAACACAAAGCAAGAACTAAGGGTCATTTATTTGGCATATCCTTAAGCACTAAGGAAAGAAAGGCATTCATTCACTTATTTGAAGAAAGATAGATAAATTTTGCATGGTCATAAGCAAACATGCCTTGCTTAGACCCGACTTTAATCCTCCATCATCTCAACATTTCTCTAGAGATCAAGCCAGTCAAACAAAAGCTTAGAAAGAAAAGTGTGGAGTTAGAAAAGTTGATCAGCGCCAATTTCATCTAGCCCTTGGTGTATGCATCATGGATATCCAATATTGTTCCCATATCAAAGAAGAATGGTAGCATACACATCTACATTTACTTTCAAGATATAAACAAAGCATGTCCCAAAGATGATTTTCCTCTTCCCAACATTGACACCATTGTAGATTTGACAATAGGTCATTCCATGTTTTCAGTCATGGATGGATTTTTAGGGTATAATCAAATCAGGATAGCACCAAAAGATCAAGAGAAAATAGCTTTTACTTGTGTGTGGACACATTTTGTTGGAATGTGATGCCCTTTAGGCTAAAGAATGTTGGCCCTACCTATCAACAGGCTATGATCACTATATTTCATGATATGATGCATATCTTTATGGAAGATTATGTGGATGACATTCTAGCCAAATCCCATAGCTAAGAAGATCATCTCCCCATACTGGCCAAGATATTCACCTACCTAGAAGCATTCAAAGTTAGGCTCATTCCCAAGAAATGCACTTTTAGCATCAAATCAAGCAAACTTCTAAAATACATTGTCTCGGACAAAGGAATAGAAGTTTACCCAGAAAAGGTACATGCCATAATCAGTATGCAACCTCCAAAGGACTTGAGTTAGTTACACTCTCTTCAAGTAGGCTTCAATTAGTTCATCGGTTCATTTCTCAATTGGCAAAAAAATGTATACCTTTCACACACTTGCTCCACAAAGATATAAATTTTAAGTGGGATGATCAGTGTTAAGAGCCTTTTGACCTACTTAAAACCTACTTGATGAATCCACCCATGTTGGTACCTCCTGTGTCCTCAAAACCTCTGTTATTATACATTTATTTAACATATAAATCAATCAAAGCCCTCCTAGCCCAAGAAAATGACCAGGGAAAAGAACGAGCCATTTATTACATCAGTCGTACCCTAGTCAACTATGAGCTCAATTACTCTTTTATTGAAAAAGCTTGTCTAGCCATAGTTTTTGCTTCCCAAAAGCTATGTTATTATCTTCTAACACACAAGGTCAAGCTCATATCCAAAATTGATCCTCTCAAATATCTTCTTAGTAAAATGGCATTAATGGGTAGACTAGCCAAATGGGTGATGATCCTAAGTGAATTTGACATTGAGGATGTTGATAGCAAGGTAATAAAAGGATAGGCCATTGTCGATCAGTTGGAAGACTACCTATAGAGATTTCCAACCCTATCCTAGATGACTTCCTAGATATGTACATTCTTCGAATAGAGCCAGTAATGTGGAAATTCTATTTTGATGGTTCCTACACACACCATGGATCAAGTGTTGATATTTTGTTCATCATGTCACTTAATGCTACTATCCAAAAATCTTACAAACAACTTTTCCCCTACAGCAACAACATGGTAGAATATGAAGCTTTGGTCTTGGGTCTCAAGCTAGCTTTAGAATGGAAACTAACAGCACTATAGCTTTATGGAGACTCCCAGTTGGTCATCAATTAGGTCACCAACATTTACTAGACCAAAGATGAAAAATTATTTCCTTATAAGCATATGGTCGACATCCTCAAGGCATGGTTTGTTCATATTACTTTTGAACAAATTCTAAGAGAGAAGAATATAGTAGTGGATGCTATGGATACCTTAGCCTCCTTACTCCAACTCTTGGAGCAACATGACTGGTATGAGTTCTTAGTGGAAGAGGTGGTTCAACTTGTGTTTATTCAACCTGATTCCCTTATCATTTTCCACTTAGATGCTTTTGATTGCCTTTGGTATAACCCATCATCACCTACCTCTGCAATAGTACCATTTCATCTAACCTTTCACATAACCAAAGACAAAATTTCATTCGATAAACCTCACACTACACTTTGGTGGTTGATAGGCTATATAGGAAGGGTCTTGATGGTACTCTATTTAGATCTCTTGAAAAAGATGAGTCTAGAGTTGCTCTGCAGGAAGTCCTTGCAGGGATTTCTGGGTCACACTCTAGTGGGTTCACACTAGCAAAGAAGATTCTTAGAATAGGATATTTTTGGCCAACCATGGAAAAAGATTCTATTGACTATGTGAAAACTTGCAAAAAATGTCAAATCCATGGTAATTGTGTTCACACACTAGAGCTCAACCCTTTGGCCACACCATGGCCTTTTTATTAGTGGAGCTTTGATTTGATCAGAGCCATCCATCCACCCTCCTATAGTGGACATAAATAGATTATCACCACCACAAAATACTTCACCAAGTGGGTCAAAGTGACACCACTTGTTGATTCTATGGGAAAATAAATCTGTTCCTTCATCCTAAACCATATCATTTGTCGGTCTGGCATCCCCCATGCCATTCTCACAAATAATGCCCTATACTTTAAAAATCAAATAATTGATAAATTATGTGAAAAATTCACATTATATGCCACTCCTCATCAATTTATTATCCCTAAGGTAATGGTAAAGTAGAGGCCACCAACAAAACCATTATCAAAATCCTTAAAAGAATCATCAATGATATTGTTTGAGATTGGAATTTACAACTAAATGAGTGTTCAAACATCTACTAGCATGACACCCTTCTCCTTGGTTTATGGCTATCAAGCTATTCTTCCTTTAGAGGTCAAGATCTCATCCTTAAGAGTCACCCTTCAGGATGTCCTATCAGATGAGGATTACAGAGTGGCCCATCTAAAGTAGCTAGAGTTGTTAGAAGAACATCAACATGCAACACATGACCACCTCAAAGTGTATCAAAATAGGTTGTCAAGACATTAGAACAAAAAGGTCAAACCCCATCTTTTTTAGATTGGTGACCTAGTGCTCCGAGAGAAGCCTAAGAACCAAGCGGCAAGGGAAAGAAGGGAAAATAAGAGGCCAATTGGATTGGTCCTTACATTATTATGGAGTCCTTTGGGACTAGTACTTATAGACTTTCAGATTGTGATGGCACAAACCTAGTAGAACCAATCAATAGTATCCATCTCAAAAGGTTTTATGTCTAGCACTTTGAGAAACACACAAAAATACCAAAAAAAAAAACCAAAAAAACTTTTTAGAAAAGCTATTTTAGTACAAAAGAAGTGAGAATGCCACCTTTGGTTTGAAAAGGGGTGAGAGATAGCACCTTTGGACTTCCCTGAGCAACACAAGTCCTTCAATGCTGAAAAACAGTCAAGACAACCCTCAAGCAACCGCCTCTGGACAAATTTTTCTAGTTTGAGGCTCATCTAGCATAGTCAAGTTAATTTCACACATACCCAATTGAGAAACACTTGTTGGTTATAGTTTTGTGGTCTTTTCGCATCAAATGTAGTTCACAATAGTAGAAATAGCCAGTATGATAGCAACAAAGGGGAGAACAAAAAATTGTGAGAAATAAGGAGTCAGATTATGTATTAAGATGCCATAGACATGAATTGTAGGAAAATCAATGCACATCTCAGCTATCCACATTGACCAATGATTACTGATGTTTATTTTAGCCCCCATTCGACCTATTTGATGTCCCACACTCCTTCCATTGTCTCCTACATAGCTATCCATGCCCATTTTTTCTACCTTTTGACCCATTTTGGTCTCCTTACCTCTTTAGGTGCCTCACATAGTCCTGGATACCCCCATATTCTAATAAATCTCACTAATATCCTCATTCCACTCCCAAAAATCCCAAAATCATCTAAAAATATCAAAAAAATCCAAAAATTGCCAAACATTATCAAAAAAATTCAAAAACCATCTTAAAATATCAAAAACATCAAAAAATTGCCAAAAATAATCAAAAAAACCCCAAAATCATCTAAAAATATCAAAAAAATCCAAAATTTGCCAAAAATTATTAAAAAAATTCAAACATCATCTTAAAAAATTAAAAAATCCAAAAAATTGCTAAAAAATATCAAAAAAATTCAAGAATCATCTAAAAATATGAAAAATAATTTAAAAAAATCTTAAAAAATCTAAAAATTGCCAAAAAAATACAAAATAAAATCCAAAATTTGTCTAAGATCACCAAAAAAAACCTCAAAACTGGCCAAAAACATTTGAAAAGGGATCATAATTGTCCAATGTAGCCGTGAATGCTTGAAACAGTAACAACACCCCAAAATTCCTATCAATTCTGCCTAACTCCAGCTCCAATAAGCCATATAACATTTTGGTATTAAGAAGTAGCATAGTAATGTCTTGAAACACCTCATTGGGCTTTGGAAAATCTGGGATAATGCGAATTGCACAAGAGACGTCGATCGAATCTCCTCTCTCCCCCTCTTGTAAAGAAAAATAATTCCCAACGGATCATTAATCTTGTTTATGTGTAGTGGCCACAATTGGTCTAGCCCCCTTCAACAAATATATCAATGCTATCCTAAAAGCCCAGATATTTGTCAAAATCTTTCATCCTCTCCTAATTGGGGGCATAGAATAAGTAAGCATAAGTGTGAGAGCTTGGCTCCCCCTCCAACACTTTTTCAGTCCCCAACACCTTTGTTTAGGCCCCTCAAGTGCCTTTTTCAAGGCCCAAGTGTCCTTTTTAGGACCCCTCAAGCACCTTTTCAGGCCTCAATGCCTTTTTTTGGGTCCCTCAAGTGCCTTTTTCAAGGCCCAAATGTCCTTTTTAGGACCCCCCAAGCACCTTTTCAAGCCCCTCAAGTGCCTTTTTAGGCCCACAATGCCTTTTTCAAGCCCCTCAAGCACATTTTTCAAGGCCCAAGTGTCCTTTTCGAACCCCTCAAGTGCCTTTTTAGGCCCAAACACCTTTTTTAGGCCCCTCAAGCACTTTTTTCAAGGCCCAAGTGTCCTTTTCAGACCCCTTAAGCACCTTTTTGGGCCCAAATGCCTTTTTAGGCCCCTCCAGTGCCTTTTTGGGCCCAAACACACTTTCTTAAAGCTTTGTTTTTCCTTTTCCGAGGCCTAGATGTTCTTTTTGGGCCCCCAACACACCTTTTTTGGTAAAAGTTCCTTTTTCAAGGCCCTATTTTACCTTCTTGAGACTCGAGTGTCCTTTTTGGGCCCCAAACACCTTTTTATAGGCCTCACGAATGTTCATCTCAACACACACCTAGAGGAATATCCCAACATTGGCCTATAATGGCTACTAATATACACTAAGTTATTTTTTACACATTGTAGCTCCCCATATATTATGTAAATTTGTATTCTTCTTTCATCATGAGACCCCACAAACAATTTGCCTACCAGTAATGGTTTGCCTTACTCTACGGATTGTATTGTTCCCACTTTTGCAAAGATTAAAACCATTCCAACATTTGCCACAAAACATTAAAAGCATCCAAATATATTCCACAAAATACCAAAAACAAAATATGACAATGCATTACAATCAACATCATTTCTCCCTTTGATTACCACAATAACAAGTACAAACTTTTTATTCTCCTACGATGACAATGACAATGTTACATTTTAACAGTGTCTGGCAGATCATTTATTCTAGCCTCCTAGGGGAGGTGGCAAGATAGGGTGTCCAATTTATGGTGTCTCTTTTGACCTAGCTCTAAAGGATGAAGACCTTGGTGTCAATCCTCTATATACCCACACCACATCCATGGGAATTGAAAACCTCCTGCCATGTAATTGTGCATTCAGTAGTTATGTAAATTCCCTATCTATGAACTACATCTCTCGTTGGTCCTCATTCAAGAATTCCTAATAATAACATCCCATCCAATAAGTGGTTTCCCAATGTACCTTTTTCGTTCAGTGCATTTCTATGAACACATTCTCCATCAACTTGTTCACTCCTGATGTAGCGATCACTCATTGGGCCACATCCCACTCCTGCTGCATTTGATCAATCACCATTCACTAGCATTCCACATCTACTTTTTCCTCACCCAAATGCTGCTACAATTGTCTCACTTTCTCCTCACTTAACAGTAACCACTCTTGCAACTTTAACTCTAAGGAATTTTCCTTCACAATCGCTTCCCTAAAGGACTCATACTGCGACTGCAATAACACCAATTCATTCTAAGTTCTCTCTAAACCCACTTGCACCATCTTTAGCAATTCCTACAACTGTTGATCTAGTGAACATTTTTCCCACATCCTTACATCATTTCCCTACACTCACAAGTGCTCCACATGTAGTTCCATTTCTAGTGATTGCACCCATGCCCACTCTGCATCCACCATCGCTTATAGCAATAGTGCCTTTGTTTGTGCCCCATCTTCCCATGCCTTCTCCATCAATCCTAGCAAAAATGGGACCTCCTATTCTTCATTCTCTAATTTAACTCTCTCTATAGCTAACATTCTTTGTAATCCCTCCACATCCTATGATGATTGATCTCTAGGCATGGCTCACCCACATTTACACCACTCCTTCCTCCTTCTATTTACCCTTGTCCTGGTGTCCCAAGGCTAATCAAACCAATGTGTCCCACTCATTACTTCACCCTAGCTAACACCTCTTGCATCCTTTGGAGCTTCTCCCATAGGCTTTTTAGGAGATTTTATTTCCCCCACCACCTCCTCTGCTCCTGACATACTCTTCGTCTTCCTAGGTGGAGTATTCTCCACCTGCATCATTGGCCCATCATCCAATACCACCTGCAATACCTGTTGCACTACAGTCCCCAACAACATCATCAATGTAGACAAGGGAATTTCTTTTTCCCTCATCTCTACCTCTTTGGGTTGCACCGACCCTTGTCTCACTTGACTTGTTTCACCTAATTCCAAAATTAATGTTTGTAGTTCTAACTGATCCACCAACTCCTCGAAGGTTCATTGTATGCACTTCACTCTTATCCCTTGCCTCATCCACCTACCCTAGCTAGCCTCACCCTCCAATTGTGACTAATTTGGTGAGCCTAACATGCTTTCACTTGCAGGTTTCCTACAAATTCTCACTATATCCAATAGCCATGTTCTCCTCTTCATATCACCTTGATCTATTCCCATGTTATCTACCTACTTATAGCCACCACTCACCCAAGCCTTGTTCTTTACTAGTCTTCCACGTATCTACTCTCTGCATCCATTCATACTGGTACTTGGTACACTTGACCCTTAGCTTTGACATTCAGTCACCCGCATTCTCGTTGATACAAATCACTTGATAGAATCCGATGCTAAATCATTGTTGACAAATCCCATACTTTCTTATCTGCCTGGTACAATAGTTTCTCCCTAGAAAAACTAAATAAACTTGACACTATTACACATAATTAGAAGCATTCTTGGTCCATAAATAATGTGTTTTTTACACTATCATGTACTACTAGTGCCTTGATGATGTGCTTGACTAAAGGTATTAGGATGAAGCCATGATATTTTATTGGTTCTTCACTATTTAGCTCCAGTGATCCTTGGGTTTCACACATTATTGTTGTCCACTTATAAGTGCCTCCTCTTGTATGGAACACCATGTGTACCTCAACCAATTTTGTGCACTATCTTAGGTGAGGTCTTTTATCTAATGTGTGATTGTTTGGGTGCCTATTTTTATTATTCTATGGCCATAGCTTATGTTTTCTAGTAGTTGTCATGTTTTCCTATACATTGTTTGTCTTTTTTGGTACTTCTTGATGTGACATAGTATTCATATCACTATAGTTGAGCTAGTGGTGGTTGTACTTACACTTTTTATCACATGTTTTATGATGACAAATATTTTGTATCTCTTTAAAAAGTGACAATTAGTTGCAATCATCTAGTTTGCATTTTCATCTTGGGTTCCTTGAAAATAATTGGCCCATAACTCAAGATTACACTAGATGATCTTCACAAACATTAGTTAGTGAATTCATGACTAGTTATTGAATAATAGAAAACAACATCAACATCAATATCAAGATGAGCTTCTAGCACTCAACTATCATGGAATTTGTCTCTTCATAACATTGCCACCAGCATTACTTCATGTTTTCACATTTTCATTCTGCTTATTTTATTGTGTGGCTTTCAAATCTCAGACAATTTTAGTCACTATCAAATTTCACCACATCATCTACTACATTGCGTGGCTTTCAAATCTAAAAAAATCTCATTCAACCATATTCCATTTCATCTTTCATCCTAATTCACTACATCACCTTTTATCACACTTCATCTCCTTTCATTTCACTATTTCATCTAGTGCATCAAGTGGCTTTCGAATCTCAAACAATTTCATCTCCTCTCCATTTTCATTCATCATGAACTCATTCTCTCATTTTTCATCCCATCCCATTTCATTTCCTCACATATTCCAATTCATCTAATTTTATCTACTTTCCCTATTTCACTCCATTTGTGACTTGCATTTCATCTTTCCTCATCACATTAATTTCTTTAATGCATATCATCTATTCATTTTGTGGCTTTTGAATCTCAAAATTTGGCATCCCACCTCATAGCTTTCGAATCTTAGACAATTTCATTTCCTTCCACTTTTCACCTTCACTCACACTTCATTTGTCACATTACATTTTATCACATTTTCATTTATCTGTTCATATCATTTCTTCCCATCTTCGCATTTTTTTATTCTCATTTTATCATTTTCAGTTCCATGACACTTTGCCACACATTTGTTCATCTACATTTTTATTTTTATTTACATATCATTTCTTTCATTAAACATTTCATTTCATTGCATTACCTATCATTTCAAAACATTTCACTTCTTTCATTAGCTATTTCATTTCATTACCTATTTCATTTTACTTCATTTCATTACCTCCTATATCATTTCATCACATATCATTTCTTGCCACACTTCTCCAAAAAATTTGTTACATTTTGTTACACTACCACCGCATTCATCCCATTACAATTCATCTTTCATGATTCATTCCATTACATTACATTACAAATCACTTTATTACATCACATTACATCTCATTACATCATGTTACATTACATCATAGATCATTTCATTATAATGCATTTCTTTACATTCCATTATGTCCAATTTCATTACATCAAATTTTATTTTACCACATTTCATTTCATGTCATTACATTCATATTATCACATCACCTTTTCATTACATCATTAGTAACATACCATTTATTCTAATCATTATTCATATGTCATGCCACATTAATCATTCACATATATATACACATTCGCAATCACTACTACCATATCCATCAAATCAAACCATCACATGCATACATGAGTCCATGATACAACAAGTGCCATGTCTAAACATCAAAAAGCTTGAATATCTCATAAATCAAAAGATCGAACAATACATCAAAAGGTCATCAACATCAACATGCAAAAGGTCATCAACATCAATTTACAAGGGTCCTCATCATAAATGACATAAATGATAAGCCAATAAAATGAACACAAAAGCTCCACAAATTAACCTTGTGTCACACCACCTACATCATCTATTTGTTTCTGATCCAAAGGTCCCTACTCACTGGGGGCACTCCTCCCATCTTGAATAATTGCACACCAAACAACAACATTAGTTTTTCATTACAAGTGATCATCTTGCATCAACCAAATCTCTACATCTAGCTATTTAGTAAATGGTTCTATCTTGAACCTTTTATTCGTCCCACTCTATATCCTGAGATGGACATATTAGTTTTTCCTACTTTGAATCTTGAGTGGGGCATTATTTTCTATCTATCCAACATCACCTAATTGATTTTACACATCACTCTATTGAAACATGTTGTTGAACTAGTCATTTTTCCTACTCGGTATCCTGAGATGGATAGGTTCATTTTCCCTACTTTGTATCCTAAGGGGGGCATTATTTTCTATCCATCCCATATCATTTGATTAATTCTACCCTACTATACCATCATTTGTTCTTATTAACATTTTTAGAAATAAAATTGGAATATCCATATTCTTGTTTAGAACATCCATCTTTCCAATTTTGTTTCTAAGGGGGTAGTATACCTATATCAACTCGAGGCATTCAAGCTGGTGCATTAATATTTTTTGAAACATCAAAAATGTCCTACCCCAACCAAAAATTTCAAGCATCAAGTCTACCAAAACTAGGGTATCCAAGAAAAAACATCAAAACATCAAAACATCAAATCAACGATAATGAAAACATCAAATCATCAATTATCAGACATCAAACCATCAATAAAAAAGCACCACGACAACTGCAAAATATGAAAATATCATTGAATAGACATCCAATCAACAGAAGTTGACCTAAAATTAGAAAATCAAGATAGTCTTTAAACTAATATGCTTCACATAGTAGCTCAAAGAGGGGCATTTGTAGACACCCAAAAATAGGTGAAGACCTAAATCACGTAATTTCAATCAATTAGTGCAAATTAAAGAGAAAATTGGAAGAAACACAATAGACTTTCAAATCAAAAATCACATCAAGTCATTAATTATCTATCAAATCAACAAGACCTAAATCAAATTTAAAAGAGGAGAAAAACAATTCAAATTCATAAAATGAAATTAAAAAAAGAAGGAAGAAAAAGACAAACTATTGAGAATAAATAAGACATTTATTAAATCAATAAAATAATTTATCCTCAAAAAATTGAAAATCCTCCTTTTTTGTTTTAAAATAATTTAAAATATCCTCAATTATACTCAAAACCAAGTCTTTTCGAGTCTTCCTCTTAGTCTCTTATGAGATATTTTTAGTTTCACTTTCACCCACTAGTCAAAGGTGAAAATCTTGATTCTTACCCCAACCCCTTCTGAAATCCTATAAATAGGAGGGAAATACAAGAGCCAAAGGACCCAAGTTTTAGGCATTTGCACTATAGGCACATTTTGATTCATCATTTTAGAGTTATGATTATAGAAAATTCATAGCATTTTAAGCATTTTTTTAATGTCATTTAGCACCATTCATTGTTTTGTTAGTTCATTACATGATAATTTTAGGAGCATTCTAAGAGTTGTGTTCTACATATAATATGCATTTTAGTCGTAGATCTTGCATGTATTCTTGTAGATCCACATTCTAAGCATATTATCATTCTAAAAATGTCACTAAGATGTTGGTCTGAGAGCTATTTTAGTAGTTGTAGTTAGAGAAACATGAGGCACTCATAGAGATTATATTTTGATGATGATATCTTGGGTTTAGTCTAGTTCATTGCCAATCTATCTACATTCTACATTGAGGTTTCATGAATACATAAATACATCCATTCATTTTGTGGCTTTTGAATTTTAAAAGTTGACATCCCACCTCATAGCCTTCAAATCACAAACAATTTCATTTCCTTCCATTTTTCACCTTCACTCACACTTCATTTGTCACATCTTTATTTATCTTTTCATATCATTTCATCCCATCTTCACATTTTTTGACATCCTTTTTTTTAATCCTCATTTTCTCATGTTCCATTCCATGACACTTTGCCACACATTCATGCATTGATGTTTTTATTTTTCTTTCCAAATTTCATTTCATTTCATATTGTCACACTTTCATTACATCACATCACAACAAGTTTCATTTCATTCCATATCATTACATTGCCTTACATTAATTCTTATTCCATTACATACCATCCTATTTCTATCATGTCTCATATCATACCTCATTACATCATATTAATCCTATTTCCTTGCCATTTCATCCAATTTCTTATTCACTTACCAATTTCTTTTCATTTCATTGCATTAGCTCTAATGATTTCATTACCTATCATTTCAACACATTTCATTTCTTTCATTAGATATTTCATTTCATTTCATTACCTCACATATAATTTCATTTTATCAAATTTTAATTACATTTCATTACATTACCACCATGTTCACCCAATTCATTTTTCACAATTCATTCATTCCCTTATATTAAAAATCATTTTATCACATCATGTTACATTACATCATATGTCATTCCATTATATTCCATTTTATTACATTCCATTACGTTCAATTTCATTACATCAAATTTTATTTTACCACATTTCATTTCATCTCATTACATTTATATTATCACAACACTTTTTCTTCACATCATTAGTGGCATACCATCTATTCTAATCATTTTCCATATGTTATGATACATCAATCATTCACATATATATACACATCTGCATCTATTCCTACCATATCCATCAAATCAAACCATCACATGCATACATAAGTCCATGATATAAAAAGTGGACACATCTAAACATCAATAAGCTCGAATATTTCATTAAAAAAATAACAATTAGACAATACATCCAAAGGCCAAAATCCACATGAATATCAGATAAACTGCACCAACAAGAACATCCAAATGATCACATAACATGAATGTCAATAAAACAAGGATCAACTAAGTACATCAGCATAAATTTCCAATGAGCATCAAAAGAATAATCATACATAATGATGCATAAGGACATGACACATAAGGTACACTCATCCATGCGTAGGTGCCTAATCTTATAGTCCCTGCTCACTGGGGGCACTTGTATACTCTCAGGGCACCTGCCCTATCGCATCTGTCATCAGTGCCACATCAACTATCTAACTCATTGAGGCCCCATCTATCCTTAGTGGAAGTGGTGGTGGTGGTGGCCTTGTGTCATCACAGCTATAAATGCCTGAAGGGTACTCAACACCTCACCCATCTGAACCTCTATGGCACTCA
Organism: Cupressus sempervirens; assembly: GCA_028749045.1. Taxonomy (NCBI): domain Eukaryota; kingdom Viridiplantae; phylum Streptophyta; class Pinopsida; order Cupressales; family Cupressaceae; genus Cupressus; species Cupressus sempervirens. Next base: position 728,367,309 of record CM053785.1, read on the forward strand.
TCTGAGACTCCATATTTGTAGATCCCCCTAGCCTCTTTGGTGGTAGTTGTGCATCTGGTGGTGCTGGTTGTTATACCTAAAACAATACATTGGATGAAACATGTTGTAGCCCCTATGGTTGTACTCAGGTAGATTCCTAATTGGTGCTTGTACCAATGGCCTTTGGCACTAGACAAATTGTACATCCTCTAGAAACATAGCCCTCACCTACTCTGCTCTAGCCCACTTTGCCCCTCTATCTCACTGACCATCTCCCATGCCCCCCAACCATCCCTCCTCTCTCCCATGCACCACCCCAACCTTAGATACCTCTAACTCTCCTTACACCCATGAGTCCCTATACTGGGCCTCGTACCACTCCCTTATGTAGTAGTACCACTGCTACTTGGCCTCACCTCCCTCGTGCTCTACCCACCTTGACTCTAGCCTAGTATCTCCCTCTACCCCTCTCCAAACCATCCTCATCATAATAATACTCTCCCCCACTTGATGGCTCATAATCCCTAGAATAGGCTCAACCAGATCTATGTAACTAGGGAAGGGATGCTCCTAAAACCACTATGCATAATCTCCCCCATCCCTATATGTGCCACCCCATCCTGTAAGGCCCATGGTTGTGGCATGTCTATCATCTACAAGAAGGCCTCTAGAAAAGCCTCATACTCTATAGTCGTCCCCCATACTGCCCTCTCTGACTATACCCGGGCATAATGTGTTGTCCCTTATGACATGCCCTATTGCCAACGAAACTGTCTCACCACCCGCTTGAAACAAAACCACTCTATCACCATAGGAACCTGACCAAGAAAATACCTCAGACTAAAGAAATACACCATCTCATCATCCTCTTCCCATGGCTCAGTGAATCTATAAGGTTTCCACATGACATCATCAATATCATCCAAAATTTTCTACCAATACTCTGTCTTGCCCAAATGGGGCTTCATGATCACACCAAAATAGGTATACATGTATGGCATACCCTGCAACTGCCATCACACATGCACTAGATGAGTAATGGGAAAATGCTCCCATGTCCATAGTTATAAAAAAATCACCTCTACTGATAATGGCAATGTGTCAGAATACACAACCTGATGTAAATCGTGATAAAAATAGGCCAAAATCTAGCTACCCCATGTAAATCTATGTGGCTCATTGTTCATATCCTATATCAATTAGCCTCATCCAACTAGAAACACTCACCCTCGATAGTCTGGCAATAGAAATCCCCCTATCAAACTAGCCGAAATTGTCAACAATGCATCATACTACAACATCTGAAACCACAATACATTGTCATCACCAATTTTCTCATCCCCAAATAAGTCTCAAAAAGCAGCATCATCACTAGTCTTATCATAATAAACCAAATCCCCTACAATTAGGATCCAAAATATCCTGTATACATCCTCAAGAGTTATTATCATCTCCCTCATCGTCAAATGAAATGTGTTGTGGTTTGAGTGCCACTGCTTGGCCATAGCTATCAATAATCCCCTATTCACTCAAAATTGGGGCATCTATAACAAATATGTCAACCTATGTCTGTCTATCATTACGTGATTTGTACCCAACAATTGGCTCACTACCTCTAAAGACCACGGATACAGTCCTTGTACCATGAGCTTTCACCCACACAACTATTTTTCATCAAGACAAACAAAAAAATCAATTTTTTTCACAAAGTGATCATCATACATCAATCTCATATATCTAGCTACCTCGCTACTAGTTCTATCTTGGACATATTGCTCCTCTTTCTCTATCATGTGTTATACTTGCAAGTCTTCCCTACTCTATATCTTGAGTCGGGGCATCACCTATCTATTATTAGATTGATCCTACAATATCACTTCACGAATACCTAATTACTATTGTTTACTCATTATGATTATCTCTAGCTGACAAACTTAGACTCTAGCCTTTTGCATTATCTTATGTTCAATGGAGACCCTCCACCAAGTTTTTGCACTTCAACAATCATATGCATTATTTCCTAGGACACATGCATTGTTGAATCAATTAAAAGTGTTAAAATAGGAAAATATGTTGTTATAACATTCCAAAGTTCTATTTCCCACATTGAAAGTGCTACAACATGCCTCACTGCTATTGAAATGATCATATGTGCTATTTGACATTGCATATGTGCTATTCACTTCATAAGCATTAAAATATTAACCGAATGCACTATAAGATATGGTAGATGAGCTCAAACTTTTAAATGTGCCACAAAAATGCTTATATGCACTATTTTTTTACTATATGAACTAATTTGCCTCGAAAATAGGTTTTTACATGCACTATTTCATCCTATGTATGTGCTAAATGACTATTTGAATGGGCTAAACTATTTCAAATGCGCTAAAAAAAGCAATAAATACACTAAATTACCTAAACTATCACATCTTTCACAAAAAATTTTGTGAACTTAAAAAAAACTTCAGGTACACATGCAAAATATTAAAAATAGAGGATCTCGATGACTTATCGGGGCACCGTAGTCTATTGGATGCTCATACCAATGACCCCTCTCAAATCTATGCTCTCGTAAAGAGACCATCATCCTCACCAAATCAGAGCTCCAAATCACCAAATGCAAAAGGAGAGTGTGAAAATGACAAGGGTAAAAGGTCTTGTTGACCTATTTAACCCCCCTAAGGGGCATTTATATCACTCTTTCACCCTATTTACCCACCATTAGAATCTTTTTCTCACTCTCATGAATTGGGTATTGTATCAAACATTTTTTTCTGTCAAATTTCCAACATTTCAGAAATAAAATTGGAACCTACTTAACTTTTGCACTCCCATATTTTCTTCCAATTTTATTTCTGAGGGAGTAGTATATCTATACCAGACTAAGGCCCATTCAAGTTGGGGCATCAAAATTTTCTAAAACATCAAAAACATCTTTCCCCAACCAAAAACTTCAAACATCAAGTCTACCAAAACCAGGGTATCCAAGAAAAAACATCGTAACATCAAAACATCAAATCATCAATGATTAGACATCAAACCATCAACAAATAGACACTTCGACAACTAAAAAATATGAAATTATAATCAAACAGACATCCAATCACCAGAAGTTAACCTAAAATTAGAAAATCAAGACAGTCTTTGAACTTATATGCTTCGCATATTAGCCCAAAGAGTGGCATTTGTAGACACCCAAAAATTGGCGAAGACCTAATTCACACAATTCTGATCAATCAATGCAAATTAAAGAGAAAAATAGAAGAAACACAACAGACTTTCAAATCAAAAATCACATCAAGTCATTAATTATCTATCAAATTGACAAGACCTAAATCAATTTTAAAAGAGGAGAAAAAACAATTTAAATTCATAAAATGAAATTCAAAAAAGGAGGAAGAAAAAGACAAAGTGTTGGGAATAATAAGACATTTATTAAATCAATAAAATCATTTATCCTCACAAAATTGAAAATCCCCCTTTTTCATTTTAAAAGAATTAAAAATATCCTCAATTATCCTCAAAACCAAGTCTACTAGACTCTTCCTCCTAGTCTCTTATGAGATATTTTCAATTTCACTTTCACCCACTAGTCAAAGGTGAAAACCCTGATTCTTACCCCAAACCCTTCCGAAATCCTATAAATAGGAGGGAGATCCAAAAGCCAAAGGACCAAAGTTTTAGGCATTTGCACTATAGGCACATTTTGATTCATCATTTTAGCATTATCATTCTAGCAATTTCATAGTATTTTAAGCATTACTTTTATGTTATTTAGCATCATTCATTATTTTTTTGTTTCATTACATAATCATTTTAAGAGCATTCTAAGAGTTGTCTTCTACCTATAATCTACATTTTAGTCATAGATCTTGCATGTATTCTTGTAGATCAACATTCTAAGTATACTCCCATTCTAGAACTGTCACTAAGATGCTAGTCTGAGAGCTATTTTAGTAGTTGTAGTTAGGGAAACATGAGATGCTCATAGAGATTACATTCTGATGATGATATCTTGGGTTTAGTTTAGTTTTTCATCAGTCTATCTACATTTTACATTAAGGTTTCATGAATACGTGATTACACCATGTACAGATAGAACAACCAAAAGGATTTATTGATCCAAACAACAAGAACATGGTATGTAGATTACAAAATATTCATATGGTTTGAATCAAGCTCCAAGGGCATGGTATGAGAGGCTTCAAAACTATCTTGTGAATATTAGTTTTGAGAAGACTGATGATAACAACAATTTGTACTTGAAGAAAGAAGGAGGTAAAGGGATTTTACTAGCTGAAATATTTGTTGATGATATCATATTTGGAGGAAAAAATGAATTGTATAAGACATTTGCAAATGAAATGAAGAAAGAGTTTGAGATATCTATGTTTGGAGAGATAAAGTTCTTTTTTGGACTATGAGTATATCAGATGAAATATGGTATTTACATCATTCACTCCAAGTATGTGAAGCAAATATTGAAAACTTTTGGTATGGAGGATTCAAAACATGTTAGTACTCCTATGGTGATAGGAAACAAACTATCCAAAACTGATAATTCTACTGAAGTAAATCAAACATTATACAAGTCTATGATTGGCAAATTGTAATATGTAGTTTATAGCAGACTTGACATTACATTAGCTGTTGGGATTATTGCAAGGTTTTTTGCAAATCTTAAGGAGAATCATTGAATGGTTGTTAAAAGAATCATGAGATACTTGAAAGGAATAGAAGAATATGATCTATACTACAAGAGAAATTATAAGTTTGAATTGGGAGCCTATACAGATGTTGATTGGACAAGAAATGTTGATGACAGAAAGAGTACAAGTGGAGGAGAATTTTTCTTGGGAAAGAGATTGGTCACCTAGACTAGTGAGAAACAAAATTGTATATCACAATCTAATGTTGAAGTTGAATATGTGGCTACTATAGTGACTTGCACAAATGTAGTATGGATCAAATAGTTACTTAAAGGAATGAAGGAGGAAATTACTGAACATGTAGTACTTTATTGTAATAATAAAAGTGTCATAAATATATCAAAGAACCTTTTGATGCATACAAAGACAAAACACATTGCAATCAAGTATCATTACTTCAGAGAGTTGGTTGAAGACAAAGAAGTGAGAATGAAATATGTGAATACAAAAGAACATATAGTTGATATATTCACAAAAGTTTTACCTAAGGATGTACATGAATATCTTAGAGGTAAACTAGGGGTGATACCCCTATCCAAATCTACTTATGAAGCCAAAGTACTGCCCTACATCAACTGAGTTGAATGACATATTTTACAAATTGATGCAATGGATCTTACTTTAGGACCTTCCTAAAGTAAGGAAGGAGTTGAAATAGAAGATATATGGTCACATGCAAGGTGATAGAGGGAGAACCTAAATTGATTATATATTCATGTATATATGACAACTCTTTGGCATTGTTGTCAAAGACAGAGATATAAGAAAGAGGGAGATGTAAGGCTAAGGGATATATAAGAGAAAGAGGGAGAGATTACTAAGAATATATTGAAGGAGATATCAAAGAGATTAGAGATTAGATGAAGGCACACATATTTATAGAGGGAGAGATTTCAATACAAGGTATAAAGTTTCTTTTTGGTATTATTGTTGGTATTATTTTTCCATCAATGCCAATGAGGGATTTTTTTAAGTGAACAAGATTGATACAACCGTCATGGAATAATCATTATTTTTTCATTGATGTCAAACCTACTACTTGTTGGTGAGACAATTTCTTACTTTGGTCTGAATGCTATCATTTGTTTGATTGATGAAGAGGATTTGAAAAGAAAGGATAACAAGATAACCTAGAGAAAGGTTGAGTTATTTGGTGTATCAAAGGGGCACTAAGACCAAGCAAGACATTGATGATGTATTTTATTTTTTATCTACTTAGGGCTATAATGAAAGGATACTTGAGAAAATACTAGAAGGAGGCTAAGTAAAGAAAAGTGTCTACCATGCTTGACTAAGAAAATAGTGCAAGTTAAGCAACATTAGTGTAGGCCAAGCAGAAAATAGTTGAAGCCGAGCACTAAAGTTCAGTATATGTCGAGTGAAAAAAGCTAGTATGAGTTGAGCAAGTGAAATCCAGTTGTTGCCAAGTGAAGAAAGTTAGTATGTGTTGAGCACCAATAAGAGACCCAGTAGATGTCAAGCAACTTAGTATTGGTCGAGCATCAAAACATAGTCTTTTTCAAGAAAATAGAGTGTTATTTCCAAGTCCTAGTAAAAAGTGCTAGATTGAATATTTAACAAATCTGAGCCAACTAGGTTGATATCTTGAATTGTGTAAAGTGTGTGGAAGATTCATGTGATGATTTGGTAGTAGTGTATTCAAGATAAACTATTTTGAGGTGAATTGAAAGAGGATTGTAGAGGAAGTTTCTAAAAGGAACTAAGATGGAAAAGTGGGTAGATTCATTTAATCTTACCTAACCCTAGAATGAATGATTGAGGTTAAGCCATAAAAGACCTAAATTCTCTATTTATAGAGATAGCAGGTGAAAAGAAATAGTTGTCATGTGCAAGAACCTAAGGAAGACAAGAAGTCTAAGGTGTTGCTTCATATGGTGGTCGGATAAAAGAGTCTAAAATTGGCATGAAAAGAAAGAGGGATTAAGAGGATGAATGCTTGAAGGGTGAACAAACTATCAAAGATGAAGAGGATAAATGCCAAGCATAATGGAGGACTAAATGTGAGATTTGTAATATGTAAATGAGTTGTAATTTTTGTTAGATCAAGTCCTATTATTACTCTCTAACAAATATATCAGTTTGGATAAATCCTTTGGATTAGGGTTCACCTAATAGTCATTAGTAAATCTTTTAATAGGGTGACATTCTAAAGGAATTTTCTAAAGTCCTCTAACAAGGCTCACTCCTAATAGGGTGATTAAAATCCTTTAACCAGGTCACATTTAATAGTGTACATTGTAACCTTTAACAAGGTTAGATCCCCAATGAGCTCACTTCAAAAGAGTGAAAATTGGTAGCATGTTACTAGTTGTTTTTTCTCAAATTGGGTTTCCACATAAAATTCTTGTGTCAAAATGTGTGATTGATTTTGTTGGTTTGCATGTTTACATTTATGTAAAGTTATTTTAACATAAGACAACAATATGTATATGTTTAATGTATTGAAAGGTCAATGCATTCATAAGGATAAGTTGTAGTATTGAAAAGTTTTTTTTGTAAATTTGGACCTTGGATAACTAATTCACTTCCTTTCTCAGTTATTCTAAAGTATTCCAACAAGTGGAGGTGTAGGATTTCAAAAAAGGCCTATATACATGGAAAGGTACTAGCAAATATCCTTTGTAGGAATCCCTAATCATGCCAATCATGTTCCAAATGAACTAAGGATTAAGGTAACAAAATTCTTTGGTAATAATATTGTCAATGGAGAAGATCATATTAGAAATTTCATTGACATGTTGAATGATAATGAAGTAGAACATGAGAATGTAGTCATAAAGTTATGTGTGTATTCACTCATCAAAGATGCTAGGGATTGGTTTAGGAGACTCCCTAATAATAGAATTAGTTCATGGGATAATTTTGAGAAATTTTTCCAAGAGAAGTATGGGGATAACACCAATTCTAGTTTTGCACATGAGTTTAATAACATAAAAAAGGACCATGATGAGTCCATGTTTGATTTCAATGTTAGGTTATGATGGAGTTCTTTCTAGTAAGGAACATATCAAGTGGGTTTAAACCTGATACTAGGAAAAAAAGACAAGGGCAAGCCTAAGGATTAGCTAAATCCATATTTTTAGCAAGGCTAAATCCTGGTTCTAGGCCAACATTAATAGAGGCATCGAGACTCACTTCACTTTAGGCTCTGCAAGGACAAGATGGGAAAACCTAAGGGATTGATCATATTAACTTGATATTCTTCTCTACAAGACTATCCCCTATAGTAGAAATGGTCAATATTCTTCTATAATTTGCTGACAAACTTCCTGATCATAGTAGCTAGCTACAACCAAAAAGTAGTAGAAAATAAGAAATGACCAACACTTTTAGTTATTAGAACATAAAAAGGTAAATTGATATTCAATTAAAGATTTGGATCTCAACATAACCCAAGTTTTCTATAGAAAAGAACATACAATCTCTAAACTATCCAATCCCTTATCCATTGGGGATCAACTAAACCTTAACACACATATGAGCACCTAAAATATACTCATATATTCAGACATTTGATCTATCTATTTAACTTACAAATAGACATCAATCTTTAACCACCTTCCCAAGACACTGAGGTGCAAGCTGTGGGATCCACTCAGACTAAGACCACAAAAGGAGAGCCCTCACAACAAGAAACAACTCTGAGGAGGAGTGATAAGGGGAAGGAGGTAGTAGAACACACCCCTTCATCCTTGATATGTAGGTCTTTAGCTGAGCACATACCAAGATGACTCCAAAAAGAAATAATGAGGAGTACCAAACCTCAATTTTGTGCTTCAAAGGAAGACATTTTTGAGATTGTAGACATTTTGAATAAACCTGAGTCCCTGTCACACAAGACAAGACCATTGGCATTTTTTACCAATACACGGGACCAGGAATTATTTTCACAAGTGGTTGTCCCTCCTAAATACATAGATGGGGAAAGCCTTGGTCCCCAAGATTATCAATTGAAAGATGTTATTTTGGGAAGACCCACTCGGGATACAACTCAATTAATGGTGACCATGGGAATAAAAGAAGTCTTTAGGAGCATGGAGTAGGAAGAGGTTAAACTCCAAACACTTTGAAGTTAGATCAAGATCGTAAAGGGATATTTAGCTGAAGTAGTTGGTCCTCTAGATCTTGAGGACCCCGAGGAGACATTGAATACTATACTCAGAGAAGGGAGAAGTGTACAGTCAGACCCATTTTTGAAAGCCTATCAGCAGTGGTGGGACAATTTTGAGGATAAAGGAATTTTGATAATTTAGGGGAACCTAAAGTTACTATAGGCTACATAGGAGAACATGAATAAAATGGTAGCAATTTTGAAGTAGGACTTTACCATTATGGATAAGTAAGGGCCTAGAGTAAGGACTTACAAACTCTATAAACCATAAAGGGACAAAGGCACCAAATTTTGATTGATGTATATATAGGAGAAGAGTTAGATATGATTGATGATTAGATTGAGAAAATAGTGGATAGCAATAAGGTAATAAAAACATTACATGTGGAGATTCGTCGGCTCAAGGACCAAGCCCAAGAGGAAATTTTGGAAGTAGAGAGACACTATAGTGATCCATGCTTGGATATTTTTTAAGATGAGGAATGAGAAAAGTTGTTTCCTATTGAGGTAGTAGTGGAGAATTTTAAGAAGATTTTTGAGGAAGCTTCTAGTGATGAGGATATCCATCAAGCCTTCAAGATAGAAGAAGCCTTGTTAGAATTGGATACCAAACTTGGGGATTTTTATGACACCTGAATTGAGGTAGATAATTAAAGATAGAAGGTCAAGGAAAAATATGAGGCTTTAAATTTACTAGATGTGCCTAAAATTACTAAGATTATAGAGAAATTCAAGGGCAAACATCCAAACATAGCTTTGGGATGAAGGGGAACAAAACCCAGAAGCCAGAATTCCAATTTTGACACTTAGTAAGAGTTTGAGATTTCATACCCTATCAAGGTCCATAGGTCCATAGGTTTGCATGTCCATAGGTCCACTTTTCCAGAAGTACATCGATGGTTAACTACCAGTTCCAAAAATAGAGCTTTTTGTGCATCAGAAATGCATTCTGTTGATAGTTTAACTCTGAGAAATGCCCAGTAAGTGACTAGCTTCCATTTTTGGCACTTCCAGACACTTCTGCTTTGATTGAAGGATTTCTTATTCTTTCCCCTCTCATAAATTCTTTATTTTTGACATGTAAAGGCTCATGCATCTAATTAATGAATATAAAATGGATGGAGTCCTACTAAGCACCACTTAGATTGTTAGTTTGTATATAATTAGTTTGTTTTATTGATTAAAAGCATTTTATTACATGAAGTATATTTCTCACTCTCAACACAAATTGAGGTGGCAATTTCTTATAGATACTTCGTTGTAATAAGTAATTAGGGCCACCATTATTATGCAATAAAATTATGCTTCTGGTGCTCGCATTTGGAATGTAGTGATTCTTGCCTAAAAGTGTCATCATTTTGTAAATTTTGTTCATGAGATTGTGATTGAGCCAAAGGTTTATTGCATTGTTTCCGGTTGTGTGATTTTTTAATTCTAGTGTTTGCTATAGTTTTATGAATTTTGTTGACATATCTAGCTTGAGAAGAAATCATCGAATTGTGCTTGGATAACTTTTGTCTTGCATGAGTGCACTTTCTATGGCCTTGGATTTGATGAGAGGTGAAATATCATACGATCATTTAAAGTTTCTCACCAATGATTGCATCAATGGAATCTAGGAAGCATTGCTCCTATTTTCATTAGTTACCTACCGATTTCTTTGAAAGTTTAACTCACAAACGTGTTGTTTTCTATGGCTTATGTCTGTTAGGATTTCAATTTTATGTTATTTTCTTTAAAGTTTCGTTATTTTCTTTGCTAACCCCTTGTTAGAATAGGAATTAATACTAGTTGCATTGTTAGATTGCATTCATTTAAAAAAGAGAAAATACAAAAACATAGTTCTTTTGTGTGTTGTTTTGAAGTAATGTGCAGATTCTTCATTTCATCTGAGATCAAAATGAACCAGCAAAAGCCTCCTCATGAACAATCACATTTATCTTCAACTGAGTAGATTTTAGTATGTTGCAAGACAACTACAGAACCTTGGAGTTGATTCAAAATATTAGCTTTTCAAGAGAGGAATTCACAAGAATTCCTGCCATTTAGCATCGTGCATAATGATAGCTCAATAGAAGTGGTGCTAGAAGGAGGGGCCACTTTTGATTCCCAAAAAAGAAGAAGAAATTTTCCAAAGTTTCAAAATTCTACACTTTTGTAATAATATGTGCTTCTTATAAGTTCAAAAAAATTTCTAAGTTTTTCATAAATTTAGGTGCACAACTCTGCAAGTCCCCAAGATTATCAATTGAAAGAGGTTATGTTGGGAAGACCCACCCAGGATACAGCCCAATTGATGGTGACCATGGGAAATAAAGAAGTCTTCAGGAGCATGGAGCAGGAAGAGGTCAAAGTCAAAAAAATTTGAAGGTAGATCGAGATCCTAAAGGGATATTTAGCCGAAGTAGTTGGTCCTTTAGATCCTGAGTGCCCCGAGGAGACATTGAATACTATACTCAAAGAATGGGGATGTGTATAGTCAGACCCATTTTTGAAAGTTTGTTAGTAGTGGTAGGAAAGTTTTGAGGATAAAGGAATTTTGATAAATTAGGGGAATGTAAAGTTATTGGGCACTACATAGGAGAATGTGAATAAAATGGTAGCAATTTCGAAGCAAACTTTAGCATTATGGATGAAGTAAGGGCCTAGCATAAGGACTTACAAACTCTGCAAGCCATAAAGGGGCAAAGATACTAGATTTTGATTGGTGTATATATAGGAGAAGAGTTAGATATGATTGATGATTAGATAGAGAAAATAGCAAATAGAAATAAGATAATGGAAACATTAAATGCAGAGATTCATCGACTCAAGGACCAAGCCCAAGAGCGAATTTTGGAAGTAGAGAGACACTATAGTGATGCATGCTTAGATATTTTTGAAGATGAGGAATGAGAAAAAAAATTTCTTTTTGAGGTAGTAGTGGAGAATTTTAAAAAGATTTTTGAGGAAGCTTCTAGTGATGAAGATATCCATCAAGCCTTCAGGACAGAAGAAGCCTTGTTAGAATTGGATACCAAACTTGGGGATTTTACTGACACCTAAATTAAGGTAGATAATTATAGACAGAAGATCAAGGAAAAATATGAGGCATTAAATTTACTAGATGCGGCTAAAATTACTGAGATTATAGAGAAATTCAAGTGCAAACATCCAAACATAGCTTTGGAATGAAGAGGAACAAAACCCAGAAGCTAGAATTCCAATTTTGACACTGAGTAAATTTTTGAGATTTCAGACCCTGTCGAGGTGTACAAGTCCACAAGTGTGCAGGTCCATAGGTCTGCATGTCTACTTTTCTAAAAGTGCATCGACAGTTAACTATTAGTTTCAAAAATAGAGCTTTTCATGCATCGAAAACACATTTTGATAGTAGTTTAACTCTGACAAACGCACAATAAGTGACCAGCTTCCATTTTTGGCACTTCCAGACACTTATACTTTGATTGAAGGCTTTCTTATTTTTTCCCCTCTCATAAAATCTTTGTTTTTGACATGTAAAGGCTCATGCATCCAATTAATGAATATAAAATAGATGGAGTTCTACTAAGCACCACTTAGATTGTTAGTTTGTATATAATTAGTTTGTTTTATTGATTAAAAGCATTTTATTGCATGAAGAATATCTCTCACTCTCAACACAAATTGAGGAGATGATTTCTTATGAATACTCCATTGTAATATGTAATTAGGGTTGCTATTATTATCCAATAAAATGATGCTTTTGGTGCTCACATTTGGAGTGTAGTGATTCTTGCCTAAATATGTCATTATTTTGTGAAATTTTTTCATAAGATTGTGATTAATCCAAAGGTTTATTGAATTGTTTCTAATTGTGCAATCTTTAAATTCTAGTGTTTGCTATAGTTTTACAAATTCTATTGATGTATCTAGCTTGAGAAGAAATCATCGAATTGTGCTTGCATAACTTTTTTTCTTGCATGAGTGCACTTTCTATGGCCTTGCGATTTGATGAGAGGTGAAATATCATACAATCATTTAAAGTTTCTCACTGACAATTGCATCAGTGGAATCTAGGAAGTGTTGCTCATATTTTCATTGGTTAACTACCAATTTCTTTGAAAGTTTAACTCACAGACATGTTATTTTCTATAGCTTATGTCCATTAGGATTTGAATTTTATGTTATTTTCTTTAAATTTTCATTATTTTCTTTGCTAACCCCTTGTTAGAATAGGAATTAATACTAGTTGCATTGTTAGATTGCATTCATTTAAAAAAGAGAAAATACAAAAACATAGTTCTTGTGTGTCTTGTTTTGAAGCAGTGTGTAGATTCTTCATTTCATCCGAGATCAAAATGAACTAGCAAAGGCCTCCTCATGAACAATCACATTTATCTTCAACTGAGAAAATTTTAGTATGTCACAAGACAACTATGGAACCTTGAAGTTGATTCAAAAGATTAGCTTTTCAAGAGAGGAATTCACAAGAATTCTTGTCATTTAGCATCGTGCATAATGACAGCTCAACACGTTCTTAAACACAAAACATTACAGATGATAGGGGAAGGATATGAGAATCAGAATGAAACTAAGAAAAATGAAGCTCTTGTATTGATCTCATTGAAATCAATACATATGTGTCATGTGGTGGAAGCTCATCGTCAAAGTACCCAAGAGTGGGACCCACAACATTTAAAATTTGAATTTTCATCTTATGATGTTATGATGATGACTAATTGCATCATCTTATCATCAATTTTTTGCGCTTATGATCTTACGATGTGTAGTATTATCGTAATTTTGTAAGCCTTTAATTTATCATTCCCAACTATATGATTTTGGGAAATTTTGTAATATCTTACCTTGGAAATTGTCCTCTTACATTTCTACACCCATTGTAGCATCATAACTCCACACACCAAGGCCTTTTGATCTCATGCCTACACCATCTTTGGCCTTACGATCTTATGATCTATTGTGAGATCGTGGCCTCTAAATTTGCCTCTTTTGATCTCTCGACTAGCCTTATGGAATGTGCCACATGGCACTCCTAACTCCTACACAAGGCTAGTCAAAACTTTGTTGACCACACTATCCACTTGGCCACAGTGGCCCCACCACATGAGAGCTTGGCCTTTTAAGACACATTATGATTGAGTGCTTGGGCATTAAAATGGTAAAACCTCCCACCATTTTGCCAATGTGGGATTAAGAAATTAAACCTATGCCTCCATTTTGCATAGCACAGAGAGTGCATCTAGAGGAGGTTAAAAGAAACAAGAGGCATGTAGAGCTATTTTCCCTCCTTCAACATTGTGGAGCTCCCTAAAAATGTGGATATTTTGTTCCTTGCTACCTTTGCTACCAACATGGATGTTTTGTAGTGGTCTTCCCTACTTGTGGATTTGCACACTCTACCAAAAATCATGGAGCTTTTCTTCCCATCTTGGACATGGATGCTCTGTCAATGATGTGAACCACTCTTATATGTTGTGGTCTCCAATTTTTGTATTTTGTCATGGAGCTCCCTACAAATCCCATGCAGCTCTACCCCTCTGATGTTGTCTTCTGCATGTACCCTACTTTAACATTACATCTCCCCACAATATGTTCAAATTAACACTAGATCTTCATGTTCCAGCTTCCCCTCACTCAACTTCCATCTCCATCTCTACAATAAAAAAGCCAATAACATCTGATTAGATGAATTTGAATGTTAGGGAAGCAAGGTGCCCAAATAACAAGGGTTGAAATGGTGAAGAGGACCTAACATTCACATTCACAATTCAAAGACTTTGAGAAAGACATCTACAAAATTTACAAATTGCATCATCTGAGAAAGCATCTTAAAACATTTTTGGGACTTTCCATTTACTTCCCTTATTCTTATGAGTAGACAGGAAAGTGGTATTCATCTCAAATTTCAACAATAAAGATTAAACAAAGAACCTTTGGATGTCAGTGAATTGGTCTAGTTACCAATATACATGAGTACTCACTTAATAAAACACCTTATGATCTTGGATGATAATATGTGAATCACCACCACATTTTTGTGATCAAAATAATTATGACTTCTTCAAACACATCCAATCCTATCAATCTGGTGAAGTTAGTCGGGCCCCAAAGTAGGTCCAGCTAAAAAAATTTCTAATTGAAACTCCTAATACCTTGAATTAATCCACTGAGACCTTGGTATTGACTGAAATCAAGATCAAGCACTAATTGATCATTAAAACTCTTTTCACATCTTATCTGCAAACTATGATTTTCTACTAACAAGGTCTGTCAGCTAGCTTTAAAAATGGATCCAAACAAATAGCTAAGCTTTGAAAGTTGAGATGTTGGTTCTTTGTTCTGCATTCTTGCATCTAGTTAGATCTTATGTCATGATGACACCTAGATAAAAAGATATTGACCATCAAAGTTGCCTAGTTAAAACTATCTGCAAACCAAGATGTTAGAAAACTAGAAAGTGTGTTTGGTTTGAGCCTTAAAAACATGGTAAACAGATACTTGAGGGTACAAAAACTAGAGAATTAGTTCATTTCCATGAGGAGAAAATAATTCTATGATTTGGGCTCATGAAGAATAACAAGACTCATTTGGAAAGTGCACAAAGTGGCTACTTAGAATTTTCATACTAGAAACACTAGCATAAAAGTGGTTTTTTGCAAATGGAATGGCCCTAGGAAAGTGTGCAGACAGATTCATCAAGGTTTACAAACTGGCACACTTGAAGTATTTTTTGGAGTAAAATGTAGTTGTACAAACCATTTGATCTAGGAAACCATGGATTTAGAGTTATAACATCGTGAATAGGGGTACCAACCAATTTGCATTTTATGACACTAGTAAAAAGTTATAAATTGATTTCTGAATTGCATTTGCAAACTGACCAAATAGATTTGTCACAAGTTCAAATCTAAAACATAGCAAGTGTGTGACTTCTAGAATACAATGCAAAAGGAATTTTATCAGTATGGTCAACTAGGTAAAAGTTATAACTGGTCAAATAGGGCCTTTTGGATTTCTGAGAAATATGCATCAGCATGATAGAGATAAGTAGCCAACTTTGAGGGATTCAAAACCTAGTCAAAACATATCAAAATGACTCAAAATATGGAACATAGGTTCACTAATATGCATAATAAACAAATCCAAAGTGGTGAGTCATGAAACATTACTAGGTACAAAATATTCAAATGCAACCTGGGCCTTTGTTGTTGTTTGACACTTAGGCAAAAATGCAGAATTGAACACCACTCAAAACATAACTTCTCAGAATGACTCAAAATATTATTTTATTAATATAGGACACATAGATATGGTGAATGCATGGTTTTAGAAACATAAAACACCTCTTAGGCCTCAAAATGATCATTGGGTGTACAAGCAAGAAAATACATTATAGGGCTCAAAGTGACTCAAAATTTGGAATGGTACTCAAAATGGGGAAAGAAAATTTGAGTCCCATCAGTTGCTCTATTTGGGGATGCATGCCCCTTTTAGGCATGGAAAGAATTTAGATCTCTAAAGGAATAAGATCACTCCCAAAAACTTTCTTGAACAACTTAATGAAAGCAGGAAAACCTATTCTAATTGTACAATGGTCCTGGGCCACCCAAGCTTCTCAAAGCTTCTTACCTCTATCAAAAACATGATTCTCATTCACATCTCTCTAAGGTAATATGTAAGTATCATTTACATCAGTTTCACCACGCACATCAGATCTTCTCATTAGCAGATTAAGTGAAACAAAACCATTCTCATAGTGCATATAAAAACTTGAATCATTTTTCTTCATCTTGCTCACTATAAAAATGTATGTCAGCATGCTCTTGAATACAAAAATTAAAATGAGAACCATCATGAACATATGATGAATGCATGCTATCAAGAGGAAACACAAAGTATTCATATTCCACTTTGTTCACCAATTACATACGTCAAGAGAATGCAACTCACCTTGTGTATTCAAGTGTAAAAAATACATAAAATATGATCCCTGACTCTTTGCAATTATATTACTGATCAAATCAAATTTACCACTTGCTGAAAACTCTTCACACTGAAACAACTTGTCAGTCACCAAATCTGAAAAACTATTCTAGAAATGTTGATCCAAAATATTTTGATTATAAGCCAAATCTTCATCTAACATACTATTAGAGGGAACATTGAACTTTATAAACTTACCATCAGGCTGATCATTACAAGATTTGTCAATATAAAAAGGAAACTCAAAATCAGCAATATTATTTTCACTATTTTCCTCTTCATCTCTTGAAGGATCAAAACTTATTATAGTGCAATCACCAACATGAGAAAGAGTTGAGGTTGTAGCAAACTTTCCTTCAAACACATGCCCTACATCTAACAAGTCATCATGTGCACATACATTTGAGGTACTATCATATGCACCTCCAAAGTTTGATAAAGATCTTTTAGATTCTGTATCTTTTTCCACATCAAACATTGGGGAAGTGACTTGACTAAATGAAGAAACATTATGAGGGAAAATATGAACATCCTTAGATGTACTTACAAATTTCTCAAACTCATGAGCCAACAAATCTGAAATCTCATCAGGGATCAAGAAGATTTCCTCATAAATCTTCTCTTGGCTATGATTATTATCTGGATGACATAAAGAACTCATAGTAGCAAAAGCATTAGTATGACAATCAAAAAAATCAAAATCATCACTACACTCATTTTCATCATGGGAATCATTACTTCTACTGTTGTTAAAAGCTTCTTCATTCTCATATTCATTGTCATAAGACTCATTTTAAATTTCATATTCATCTTCTTTATGCTAGTTGCAATCCTCTGATTCATTAAAAGTTGAATCCATCTCTTCACACTTAGAAGAAAAATTATCATTATTTACGGATTCATTATATTCATCATTACC
Source organism: Cupressus sempervirens (assembly GCA_028749045.1). Classification (NCBI taxonomy): domain Eukaryota; kingdom Viridiplantae; phylum Streptophyta; class Pinopsida; order Cupressales; family Cupressaceae; genus Cupressus; species Cupressus sempervirens. The sequence goes on from CM053785.1 coordinate 728,385,016, forward strand.
TTGACTTTCAGCACATGTATTATCATTATTAGAAGACATAATATGAACTCTATTATTATCACTTTCCATCTCCTTAATGAATCTCTCGGCTCTTGTAATCTTATAGGTGATGGCCAATTTACTAAATCAGGCACTAGAATATTAAGGAAAACACTAGGTAGGGAAGATTCCTTTGGTCTAGAATACAAAGGCATCATACTAATTACTGATTTAAACTTTATATAAACTTGTTCAACATTTATACCTTGAATTCTTGCCATTTCCCCTTTGACTATATTGACAATCATATTGTGCACTTTCTTATTCAACATAGCAATATTATTAGCCATAGTTTTCAAATTTTTAGAAATTGGTAGACTAATCTCATACCTGATGTTTGAATCCATCTTAAAATAAAAACTTCACCTATTTCTTTAGTGCTGAAAATCACTGAATAAAGGTAATAATTTTTAACATTCAACTTTCATTAAAATGGAAATCATGAAAAGTAAAATACCTATAATGTTGATGCAAAAACTTTCTTCTACTAATTCTCGTACAAGTGCAAACTAATCCTCTTTCACACACTGATCAAAACCTTATAGAGATGCCACCTCCTTTAAGAGGACAAATAAATCATAGCTATGATTTACTTTTAAACATTCAAATTTCTTACAATAGCAGAAGCAACAACACTAAACTTTAATCAAGAAACACTTCTTTTCCAAGAAAATATCAAGAGTTTCAAATTTTCCTATACAATTGAAAGTCCTTCAACTTTTAAACATGGAATTAACTAGGATACGATGGTCTAGAAATAGAGTCACCACTCACAAACATGAGAATATTACATAATTTATCACTGGACAAAATCTGAACCAAACTTTCAATGGTGGGAGAAATACAAATCATCACACCACTCTTATAGATTTACAATCTTGAAAAACAAAGAACAAACATGCTTGTTCGTTCTTGACTTTGAACACTATAACTCTTTGAAAATACTTACTGGCTGAACTGATTGATGATAGAAACACTAGTAACATTGCAATCTTCATTCAATCTTTGGATGTTATGGATAAAACATCTTTGGGAGGCATGAAACTTCAGCATGACCTTGTTGCTGATAACAAGCTTTGCACATGCCTTTCTTGTAATTGTATTAAATCACCTTTCAGATTCAATACTCCCTAGTAGATTCTCTATTTTGTTGGAGTTCTTTCCAGTAAGGAACATATCAGGAGGGTTTAAACCTGATACTAGGAAACAAAGACAAGGACAAGCCTAAGGCTTAGCTAAATCATATATTTAGCAAAGCTAAATCTTGGTTTTGGACCAACATTAATAGAGTCATCAAGACTCACTTCACTTTAGGCTCTGCAAGGCCAAGGTGGAAAAACCTAAGGATTGATCTTATTAACTTGATATTATTCTATGCAAGACTATCCCCTATATTAGAAATGGTCAATATTCTTCTATAATTTTTTGAAAAACTTCTTGATCATAGTAGCTAACTACAAAAAAAGTAACAGTAAATAAGCAATGACCAACACTTTTAGTTCTTAGTACATAAAAAGGTAAATTTATATTCAATTAAAGATTTGAATCTCAACATAACCTAGGTATGCAATAGCAAAGAACATGCAATCTCTAAGCTGACCAATCCCTTATCCATTGGGCATCAACTAAACCTTAACATACACATGAACACCAAAAATATATGCATATATTCAGACATCTAATCTATCTATTTAACTTGCAATAGACATCAATCTTCAAGAAAACTCTCATACTTATTGTAAAATCCTCTAGGTGAAAATTGCAACCTTGTCAATGTAAACAAGCATTTACTTGGCCCTTTGTTTCAATAGCAAATTTATCCAGACATAAAACCTTAAGGGATTTCAATTGGTTTAAGCTCTTCATTCTTAAACACTGTAGATGACAGGGAAAGAATATGAGAATCAAAATGAAACTAAGGAAAATGAAGCTCTTGTATTAATCTCATTGAAACCAATACATCACCTTTATGTCAAAACTTATAAATTACAAATTAAATAACTTTATAGTATAAAATGCTTCAGAAGAAATACACTACTGTTGTTCATAATAGAGGAAAATACTGAGAAGAAATGGTATCAAAACTCTAAAACTGGAGCCAACCTTGTGATCTCACTAGTCATAAAAATTGGAACCCCTACAAAGAGTAGAGAAGAAATATATATAGAAGAGAAGATATTTCAAGATTTGGAATCTAAAATTGACATGTGTCCCACTAAAATTGTCTTCATTCTAATGTTGTTGAAATTGATCTTCCTTCATTTGCCTACAATTAAAACCATAAATTGATGTAACAAAATATCTGATATATCCCCTTAAAGTAATCAACAAAATATCCTCTGAAGAAAATATAAGATACACATCATATCTATGCTAGAGCTTCAAATCTAATCTTGGCTTATCACTTTTGCTTTTTGCCATGAAATTCAACTGTATTGTTGAAAAAAGACTTCATTGCTTCCAATTGCCTCTAAAAAAATCAAATTATCCCCCATAGCTATTAGTGAAATCAAATATGATCAAAATCAGATATCAATTCAAACTAAAAACATCAAATCAACATTTGCATTAAGGAGCCCTCGGAATCACAAATCTACCTATAGCTATTGGTGGTGAATACCTGTACCAAAATTGATTGCAATAATGGAAAATTCATCTCTTCTCACTTCCAACGGTATATTACATTACATATTTTTGATAAAAATTGTGCCTCTCGAGTGTATTTGAAATTTTCAGGCCTATGCCATGAAAATGACAATTAAGATTGAAAATTTTAACAAAACTATATAGTATCAAATCAAATCTTTCAAATTTGAATTTCTAATGTGTTGTTTTAATCTCTAGACTTGATTATTTATTCCTCATCTTATTTTGCCAATCCATATGCACCATGTGGTGGAAGCTCATTGGTCAAAGTACCCAGGAGCAAGACCCATAACATTTGAATTTTGAATTTTCATCTTATGATATTATGACAATGACTAATCATATGATCTTATCATCAATTTTTCCTTCTTACGATGCATAGTATTATCTTAATTTCATAAGCCTTTAATTTGTCATTCTAACTATATGATTTTGGGCAATTTCATAATATCTTACCTTGGAAATTGTCCTCTTACAATCCTATCCCCATTGCCCATCATAGCATTGTAACTCCACACACCAAGGCCTTTTGATCTCATGTTTACATCATAGTATCTTACACCTTCATCTTTGTCCTTCTATTCTTATGATCTGTTGTGAGATTGTGGCCTCCAAATTTGCCTTTTTTGATCTCCTAACTAGCCTTCTAGAATGTGTCACATGGCACTCCTAACTCCTACACAAGGTAAGTCAAAAAATTGCTGACCACATTGTCCACTTGGCCATAGTAGCCCCACCATACGAGAGCTTGGCCTTTCAAGTGATGGGTGTCTTTCAAGATACATTATGATTGAGTGCTTGGACATTGAAATGGTAAAACCTCCCACCATTTTTCTAATGTGGGATTAAGAAATCAAACCAATTCCTCCATTTTTCATAGCACAAAGAGTGCATCTGGAGGAGGTCAAAAGAAACAAGAGGCGCATAGAGATTTTCTCCCTTCTTCAACACTATAGAGATCCCTACATATGTGGATTTTTTTTCCTTGTCACCTTTGCTACCAACATGGATATTTTTTAATGGTCTTCTCTGCTCATGGATCTACACACTTTACCAAAAACCATGGAGCTTTTCTTCCCATCTTGGACATGGATTCTCTATCCATGGCATAAACCACTATTGTATGTTGTAGCCTTTGATTTCTACATTTTTTCATGGAGCTCCCTACAAATCCCATGGAGCTCTACCTCTTTGATGGTGTCTTCTACATGTTACCTACTTTCACATTATGTATCCCCACTCTATGATGAAATTAACACTAGATATTCATGTTCTAGCTTCCCCTCACTCAACTTCCATCTCCATCTCTATAGCAAAAAGGTTGATCAGATGAATTTGAATGCAAGGGAAGTGGGGTTCCCAAATAGCAAGGGTTGATAAGGTGAAGCAGGTCTGACATTCACATTCACAATTCAGAGACTTTGAGAAAGACATCTCTGAGATTTAAAAATTCCATCATCTGGGAAAGCATCTTAAAAGATTTTTGGGACTTTCCATTTATTTCCCTTATTCTTATGAGTATAGAGGAAAGTGGTTTTCATCACAACTTTTAACAATAAAGATTAAATAAAGCACCTTTGGATGTCAGTGAATTGGTTCAGTTACTAATTTACATGAGTACTCACTTAATGCAACACCTTATGATCTTCAATGATAATATGTGAATCAACACCACATTTTTGTGATCAAAATAATTATCATTTCTTCAAATACATCATATCCTATCAATCCAATGAAGTTAGTTGAGCCCCAAAGCTGGTCTAGATAAAAAAATTTGAACTGAAACTCCTGATACCTTGAATCGATCCACTAGGACCCTAGTATTGATTGAAATTAAGATCGAGCACTAATTGATCATTAAAACTCTTTTCACATCTTATCTGCAAACTATGATTATCTTCTAATAGGGCTTATCAGCTGGCTTTAAAAACTTATCCAAATAGATAACTAAGCTCAAAAAGTTGAGATGTTGGTTCTTTGTTCAACATTCTTGCATCCTATCAAATCTCATGTCATGATGACACTTGGATCAAAATATATTGATCATCAAAGTTTCCCAGTTAAAACTACCTACAAACCAACAGGTTAGAAAACTAGAAAGTTTGTTTGGTTTAAAAGGATGCATTTGGCAAGTGCATGAAGTGGGCTACTCAAAATTTGCAAATTGGAAACACTAGAAGAGAAGCATTTTTTGTGAGTGGAATGGCCTTGGGAAAGTGTGTAGACAAATTTTTCAAGGTTTATAGACTAGCATACTTGAAGTATTGTTGGAGTAGAATGTAGTGGTATAAACCATTTGATCTAGGAAATCAAGGATTTATGGTTATAATATCCCGAACAGGGGTACCAACCAATTTGCATTTTATGACACTAGTAAAAAGTTATAAATTACATTCGGAATCACATTTGCAAACTAATCAAATAGATTCATCACAAGCTCAAATCTAAAACATATTAAGTGTGTGACCTCTAGAATGTAATGCAAAAAGAATTTTATCGATAGGTTTAACTAGGTCAATGTTATAAGTGGTCAAGCAGGGCCTTCTAGATTTTTGAGAAATATGCATCAGCATGATAGAGATAAGTAGCCAACTTTGAGGGATTCAAAACCTAGTCAAAACATATCAGAATGACTCAAAATTTGGAACATAGGTTCATTGATATGCATACTAAATAACCCCAAAGTGAAAATTCATGAAAACTTACCGAGTACAAGATATTCAAATGTAGACTGGGCCTTTTGTCAATGTTTGACACTGGAAAAAATGCAAAATTGAGCACTACTCAAAATAGAACTTCGCAGAATGACTCAAAATATTAATTTATCAATATAGGATGCATAGATATGCTAAATATAGGGTGTTAGAAACATAAAACACCTCTTAGGCTTCAAAATGACCATCAGGTATACAAGCAAGAAAATGCGCTATAGGGCTCAAAGTGACTCAAAATTTGGAATGGTACTCAAAATGGGGAATGCAAATTTGAGTCCCATCAGGTTCCAAAAGGGATGTATAAAATTTTCTAGGTCATGAAGTTGGATTAAAGTGTGTGTCTAACAACATATTTTAATGCATTTAATATCAAGATATCTTATATATTAAGAACTAAATATCCTAAGATGTTGAGGGATGTCTTTAGAGTTGTAGTCAATATTGAGAATAATAAGAGAGCCTTGAGAAAATTGGGGAGGAGAGATGATCCAAACCTATTCAACCTCCAAGGAAATAAGGAGAATGATAAGCCTAGAGTAACAAGAAACTTGAGGATTATAAGATGGACTAGGAGTTAAATTTTGTTAAAAAACATGAATCCTCCAGTAGGAAATATTTGTAAAACAACTAATAGTGATAAACCATAGTTCAACAAAAAATTTAATAGGCAAAACGGGAGAATTTTTTTTTTCCATATACTACAAAATGGAAGATAGTAATGCTATTAATAATGTTTCCAATATTAATGAGAAGACCACACCATATCCATTGCAAAGAATTTCTATGAATGTTGCAGAAGAAGTGCCTTGTGTACAGTTTGTCAATTTCCTCATTACCCAGAATATTGTGTAGTTGCTTAGGTCAATTGTTATATCCCAACAATCATAACCAAATGAAGATGTTAATAAAGAGATTCATGATGATGTTGCTTTCAATTTAGTGAGTGCTAATTGTGAATATGATGATGAGTCCGATATAGAAGAGGTGGAACTAGATGTTAATCATCAAAGAGACGATATGAGAAGTTTTGTCAACAATTTTTCTCTAATGATGAAGAATAGATAGATCATAGAGCATGTAATAAGACATCAAGGACAACATATATTAGTTGGAGGAATCCATCTAAAGAATAAATTGATAAAATTGTTGTAGAAATGGTTGCTCAAATTCAGAGTACTTATAACTTGAGGAATAGGACAATAAATGGTGATGTTGATAATCCATAAAGCACTTTTATCAAAGATATTACTCATAAGATTTTTGATACAGATAAGGGCTAGGACCCATTGATTGTAAAGGTAAAAGAAGTTAAGACTAAAAGGGTGGAATCCAAGAAAACTATGCAAACTCAAAATGCTAATAAGAAGAAAGAAGTTGTTGAAATAAAAGTACTTGAGGTAAAGGCTTGAAAACAAGTTAAATCTACCATTTTCCATCCACAAGAAAATAAAGATATGTTTGCTGAAATTTTCCCTTATGGTCATGTATATATGTTGTCCATGTTATCACATATTATCGTCAAAGTTCCTTTATATTACATGTTTAGGATTGAAGAACATTAAAAAAAAAGGCCCTAGCATGGTTCAGAGGTGTTGGGAGGGATATTATTGTTGATCATAAAGAGCTTTTAGGAGAAAAAGTATTAACCCCACCTAAAACTAGAGAAGAAGAGGGGATAGTATCACAAATTCCCCCCATTAATCTTGACAATTCTACAGCACCATATATTGAGAATATAGTTCCTTTCTTCTTAAGATTAATCATAAATGGAAAAACTATAAATAATTGTATGATATATTTTGGTGCCTCAAATAGTATTATGCCATTTAAAACAATGGATTCCCCACTCCCTTGTTTTGAAAGTAGACACTAAATAAGGGAGGTGTTATGGTTTAGATTCTAGAGAAGTTCATGTCATAGGAACCATTAGTGCATTACCTCACAAATTGGTTGCATACCCTAAAAATGATCTTACCATGAGTGTATTAGTGGTAGATATTGCTCCCCAATATGGTATGTTATTGTCTAGGAAATGGAGTGCTACTATGGGTGGTAGTTTGTAGTGTGATTTGTCTTTTTCTACGTTTCACATTGGTGATAAAGCTATTAAAATAAACAGAGAGCCTAGAGTCACCTATATGGTTAAAGAGAATGTAGATCATGATGCAACTTTTTTTTTGGATACTGACATAAATGCTTTTAGAGCTGAAATGATTGTTCTAGCAAAAGAAAAGGCACTCATACCAATACTACAAGAAGTCAAGAAATGTTCAAGAAATGTTGATTTGTGGATTATATACTTTGATGGTGCTAATTCAAAAGAAGATGTTTGTGCTAGAGTGGTTCTCATTTCACTAGAAAACAACAATTTTCAGTACTCTTTCCCTTTGAACTTTACATGTACAAATAACATTGCAAAATATGAAGCACTTATTCTAGGTCTCAGGTTAATTGTTAAACATGGGATAAAGAACTTGTATGTGATAGGTGATTCAAAGATAGTTTTATCACAAATCTAACAATCATGCATCAAAAATAAGAGGTCGAAATAGTATAGGAATGTTGTTTGGGATGAGATTGACACTTTTGAGTCATTTGGAATAACTTGGATGGATAGAACTAATAATAAGGTGATATATTTTTTGGTGAATGCAGCAATCAAACTAGATGATATCACCTTTGTAGGAGTTTCAAAAATTGAAGTGCAAACTAGGCCATCTATTCCTAACAATATAGAAAACTTGCAAGTATTTGAAGATGATATAGATATTCTTAAAAAATTAAATTGTGTCGGCAAGTATCATGGACAAGATGGACTGCAATGCCCTTGTTCAAACTAAAGATGGAAAGGATACAATCTTTGGAAATGAGGTTATATAGCTCAAGACAAACTAAGTACCAAAGGGACTGGTTGTACTAAAGAGTATTTTTATAATCAAGATAGAATTCAATCAGATGTCAAGGACAAAAAAAAAAAAAATGGAGGAAATAAATCTTGGAACAACTGAGTCCCCTAAAAAAGTGTATATAGGTAAGATGTTATCTCCTATCATAATAAAAATTTTAATTGAGTTATTTAGGAAATTTAGACATGTTTTTGCTTGGTTGATGATTTAAAGGCTTGTAGAGAAGATCATTTTAAGCATGTCATCCCTCTAAAGGAAAATGCTAAACCTTTTAGGTAGAAGAAAAGACTAATAAATCCCAATTTAACCCCTAGAATGCAAGAGGAGGTGATGAAACTTAGAGATGGGGGTATCATAAAGCCTATCAGACATTCCACATTGGTCTCAAATCTAGCAATTGTCAAAAAGAAAAATAGGGATATTAGATTGAGTGTAGACTTCAAAAATATGCATATCCCATCCCTAAAGGATAACCATGGGTTTCCAAACATTGAATTTATATTGTAAAGAGTAATTGGTTCTGAACTAATACATGTGATGGATGGATTCTTTGGTTATAACCAAGTGTTAGTGGATGAAGTTGAATAATAGAAGACCATGTTCATTATTCCATGTGGAATATATGTGTATGTAAGAATGTCTTTCAAACTCATCAATATTGGGGAAACTTTTTGGAGAGTTGTGGATGTGGCTTTTGTTGATTTCATAGAAAAATTCATGGTAGTACATGTATGCAAGACAACCTAACATATTAGGGGCATGCGTAAACAAGAAAAGTTAGTTGTACATTTATAGAAATGATTCAAACAAGATCAAACTACAACTATTCTACTTCAATTTTAAAACTATGCAACCAAAAGATTAGAATCCTCATGCAACCTCAAAGCAGCTCAACAAGGGTGCCCACAAGAGGCCTTGTTGATGTGCTCAATAGTGAGGGATATGGATGTGCTCTTCCAAACACAACTATTTGAATCCAAAAATGATTTGAAATGGCATGCAAGATGTATGAAGCTAACTAGATATGAAGAGAATTCTTCAAACAATGGTTATGGATACAACCATGCTCAAAGCATCCAAGGATTATGAATATGGATGCAAGAAAATTAACTAAGTTAACCATGCAACAAAATGAAACTAGAAACTACCAAAGATTAGCAAAAATAAATAAAATTACTAAAGAGTTCTAGAATTACACTTGCATGATAACAATGCAAATGAGGGAGATGATAAATGCTTGAGACAAGGGCTTATTTATAGGTTTGAGGAAGGCCTTGGGGAGGTGGCATCTATGTGATATCCACATAGGTTCCACAAGGGAGACACATGGGCTAAGGAGACAAGCCATGCAAAGGTCAACATGAACCTTTCTGGTGATTGACATGGCTCAAGGTGTGCTCACACATGTGTCAGCAACCTTGGAGAAATGAAACTAGGACAAGTGTGTAAGAGTGTAAGAGGCTTTTTGGATAAAATAATAAAAGGGAGGCTTTCTTGGATTTTGAGTTGCTCACATATGTGTGATAAAACACTTAGGGACTAAAAGGTTCTTAGCAAGGTGTTTAGGATAACTAAGTGGGATTAAGTAGTGGGTGGGCTTAGAAGGATGAGAGTGATGGGTGATAGACTAGGTTTTAGGTGGGATTAGGATTAAATTAAATAGGATTTAATTTAATCATAGGATTATAGAATTTAATAATGTGGAGGGAATTAAATAAATTAGAATTTATTTAAAAGGGGATTTATGGAGCACTATGCATTAAACAGATTTAACACATTAGATGGGAAGTATTCAAATTAAATTTAAATACATTAGGGAAGTGAACCAATTTAATTAAATAAGTAGAAGAATATGAAAATTATAATTAATAAATACATAATCAATTATAGTGTCAAGGGAAATATTAATAAATTAATATAGTGTTTGGGACAATTTTAAGTGTCTATAGTATATTAGGATGATTTGACTACCTACTTCAAGAATGTAGATGATCATCATAGAGATTTGGAGGAGATCTTTTTGAAGGCCTTAGACTCCAATGTTTCTCTTAATCTGAGGAAGTGTGCATTTGGAGTAATTGAGGAAAAACTTTTGGGGCATATAGTATCCAAATATGGGGTAAGAATAGATCTTGAAAGGTTATCTCTATAGATGAAGTCCCCAACCCCAAAAATATGAAGGGAATTCAGTCATTTTTTAGACAGGGAAACTTCTTAAGAAGATTTATAACAAATTTTGCTAAGATTAGTAGACCTATATCAAAGATGCTCAAGAAGGGAGCATAAATCAAATAGGATGAGGAGCCTTCAGTTGTATTTCAAAATATCAAAGAAGCAATTAAAAATGCACCAACACTGAGAAGTCTTGATTATAATAAGCTCATGCATATTTTTTCTTTTGCCTCATTTCATATTGTTGCAATAGTATTACTTCAGAAAAATGAGGAAGGGTTTGAACAACCAATAACCTTTTTTAGTAAATCCTCCAAGCTACAGAACTAAAGTATGACATTAATGAGAAACAAGCATATTCTTTGGTGAAAGTGATTAAGGCTTTTAGATGCTATCTCATTGGAACAATAATTATTGCCTTTGTCCCTAATACTGCAGTCAAAGATATTTTTGCCCAGCAAGAAGTATCTGGTAGGAGATGCAGATGGATAAATAAAATACAAGAACTCAATATTGATGTTCATATTACTAAGTTGGTAGGAGTCAAGGGTTGGCTAAATTGATGGCACAATCTAACCTAGATGCAAATTAGATTATCCAAATGGATAATGATTACAAATCTTACACATGTGACATGGATTCTTGCATTTGATACAAAGACATTATTCAATACTTGCAATGTATGTGTGCACATTCTACAATGAGTAATAATGAAAGAAGAGCATTGAAGCTTCAAGCCATCAAATATGTGATTGTTAGTGGTAAAATTTGGTGGAGAAGCACAAAAGGTGTGCTTTTGAAGTGTGTAGACTAGGAAGCTATTGTCAAGATTTTGGATGAGATGCATTATGGTGTGTGTGGTGGTCACTACATGGAAAAAACTACATCTCATAAAGTGATCAGGACTAGATTTTGGTGGCCTACTTTGTTTAAAGATGCTCACACATTGGTTAAGAAGTGTGATCCATATCAAAGGTTTGCAGGCAGGATGAAATTCTTAGGAAATTTACCTCTAAAATATATAGAAGTACAAGCACCCTTTCAAAAATAGGGTATTTATTTCATACAAGAAATTACAAACAAGTCAAGTGGGGGTCATTCTTGGATTTTGGTAGCTATTGAATATTTTACAAAATGGGTAGAAGCTAATCCAACAAGGATATCAACTTGCAAGGTGGTCAATTCTCTTAAATGAAATCATTACTAGATTTGGATGACCAAAGAGGATTGTAAAAAACAATGCCATGTGTTTTAGGTCTAATGAATACATTCAATTCTATGACAAGTATAGTATAACTAGGTCTACCTCTTCTCCACACCACCCTCAAGGGAATGACCAAGCAAAATCTAGTAACACAAGAATTCTAAATATCATCAAGAAGGTTTTGGATGATAGTAAGAAGGCATGGGATTCTAAGTTACCATTGGTGGTATGGACTGACAGGGTGACAATTAAGAAAGGTATTGGGTCAGCCCCTTTTGATCTAGTTTATGGAATCCATGCAAGATTACCTTAGAATATTTTAATTGGAATCTATAGGTATATCCAAAAGTATGATGATGATATAACTAATAATATGCAAGAAAGGTTGGATTATCTCATTGGATTATATAAGACCAGAAGATAAACATCAATTAGAAATGCTTAATTGTAGTTGCAAATGAAGCATATTTTTGAAAAAAAAAAAACCATCAGTAGAACATTTGAACCAAATGACTTGGTATTGCTATGGAATGCAAGGAACAAGGATGAAGGGAAACATGGGAAATTTGACCCTATCTGGTTTGGACCTTACTTTATTGATAGTAAATGGGGAGAGGGATCATATATTCTAAAGGAAATCTTTAGTGATTTTCTTGAACTGCTAGTTCATGGAATTTTTTTTAAAAGGTACTTCTATTAAGAGGTATTATTTTATTCCATGAACAATAATTAGCATTGTGTTTTTAAGTTCTATAGATAGTTTTTTTCCTCCTAAAAGTAGTCTTGTAAATAGGTGTGCCTAGTGTTCTCTAAGTTCTAATGCTTATGGTCTACTTCTCCCATAAATTCTAGATCCTTGTATGAATGTAAAATGTTCATCATCCCCAAATAGAGCCATTGTTAGCCCCCTTTTAGGGATGCAAGAAAACCTGGAGTGCCATAGTATTTTCTTGTTTAAGATAGTCTATTTTTTTTTGTTGGATCAAAGTTTCACGTGCTTTGAAAAGTACCCTAGGACATGAAGCCCTTGCACTTGTTATAATTTGAAATTACCCTCTTTAAAAACTTAAGGGAAGGGTCTTGTCATCGTAGGAAAAGGGGACCCTTTTATTTTTCCTAGCAATTAAGTTGCTAGTTATTAGCTCTCCCCTAAAGTATTATTTTACTAAGTTGTATTTGTTGTTTAGGTGCAGGGGGTGTATTTTACTAGATAATAATTTGTTAAAATTGGTTCATGTTAGCATGACAAACAATGCGATAAAATATATTATGCAAGCCCAATGATATTATTTAAGTAAACACTTATTTTTTTCTAGGTGGTGTAATGTCATTTGTTGTAACATACCCAAAAGAATAAGTAGACTTATAATGTATTTCTTTTTTGTACCATTAGATCATGGAAGATTCAATGGTTTTTTTTTTGTCACTACCACAAGATGTAACAAGTTTAATGAAAGTGGAAAAGCAAGGTGTTGACACATGTCTAAGGTGGGACAAAGGGAAAAGGAGTATAAAGTGGTTGCATCTATGTTTTAGTGGGAACCACATGACATAATCTCATGTAATAGGATGGGTCCCAAGAAACATGTATGAAGATGCATCTAGACCGTCCAATCTTGATAAGATCTAACGGTTGTCACATTGTCGCTATTGGGAATTGCAAGATTTTTATTCAATGCAACAAAGTGACATTGAGACACATGTCTAGTGGGTCTAGTTGTACAAGAAAGAAATAAGTGGATGGTCATTTTCTAAACCATTAGATTTAAGTTGTTCTAAGGGTTGTCGCTTGGTTTCTTTGCAAATTTGTAAAGATTTGAGAAAATACAAAAAAGTGATGGTTAGACACATGTCCCTCATGGAGGCAGTGTCTAATGTAGAAAAAGTTGTAGTTTTTGACAAATGAGTGAGTGACACATGTTGTACACAAATGAGTGTGGAAGTCGCCTAGGAGAAATCAAGTGTGTATTTTGGAGCTCTAATGTGTTTGAATCTGATGGCTATCATTTTGCCACTATAAAAAAGTACATAGTTTTTAACAAAAGTGACATATCAACTTTCCATCATCTGTCCAATATGGTCCTATTTGTAGAAGCCTCATGTTTCCTTCACTATTATTAGGTACGGTGGTCATGTTGTCATTATCAAGAAATACACACTATTTAATTTTTGTGACAAAGCTATAATGTGCCACACATCCTAGCAATTCAATGGCTAGACAAGGGCCTACAGTATTGAGGTAGATTATATTTGCCATTATATCATTGGTTTGACTTTCTTGTCAACCTAAGAAAAGTGATTCAACATGCATAAACTTAGTTAGAGATATAGATTTGCATTTTAATCAATGGTCTAGTTTCAAAGTTGATCACAACTCTTTTCAAGCCCATTGTCTGTGATGTTGATGGCTAATTAATTTAAAATTTGAACATGTTTTATGATATTTTATTATCCCTAAGTGATTTGAGGAGTACTTGGTTGAAATATAATTAATTTACAAATACAAATGCATGTGAGACAAATATACAGTGCTGGAAAAAGTTATAGAAAGAGCTAAGGTTTTGCAAAATATATTGCATCAAGCATAGACTCAAAAGTAGTAAGTATTATTGCCCAAACTCATAGATACACTCCTAAAGGAGAAGTGTGGGTAAGGCATTTTGTAAGCCCTAGAAAATGCAACCTCAAAAATATTTCTTAGGGAAGACAATTTATCATGAGAGGGGTGTGCACAATGATTTCTTAGAACAACTAGATATGTCTACAAATTATTATGTAAAGGGTACAAAGATTGTTCTAAATTCACTATGCTTGCAAATCATTAAGGGCTTATCTGATAAGGGAAATTAGGTTAGGGATGCTAGGACAACTACAAGTGGCTAGAATATTTTCAATGAGATGGTTTTCTAGAGAAACCTAGGTGCCCCACATGATAATGTATGGAACTTCAATTTGGTGAAACTAGTTGTACCAAGGTTTTTATGGATTCGTACCTCCTAACCTTACTTCCCAAAAGATATGATCTAATTCTTTGTTTAGTAAGAAGCCATGCTAGGATTGGCTTGTTTTAGATCACATTAGAAGATATTCATGAGGTTTTCATGCTGGAACCACCTTCTATTCTCCATGATACCATAGATTGGGAGAAATTACACAAAAAAATATAAAGCTTAAAAGGTTTATCTTAGAAGTGGGCCCTTGAAGAAATATTTTGCAAAGGTTGGAAATGTAATTTTGGTCCCATGAATGAATCCTACACAATTATTGAAGAAATACTTCAATCTTCATGACCAAGTTGTATTTATGTCCCTATATAAAGTGTTGGGTGATAATGAGAAAGATTATATACCTATCCCATTAATGTATATGATGGTTCAAATTCATCTATATGGGATGGATGTGATCTTTTGTTTTTCCTCTCATCTTGGAAAGGAAATCCATAATGATTTGATTGGAATTGATAAAAGAAAGGTTAACAAACCTTTTGGATGGTACTCTATGTTCATGTGCATGTGCCTTTTTAAAGAGGTTTCCTATTCTGAAAAGGAAATGAAGTTGGTAGAGGAATATAATGGAGAGAAATTTCTTGTCTAGTTATGGAGTGCATATATCTCATGGGACAAGGAATATGCCAATTTTGTAAGATTTGACAAGTATTTTGCCTCCAAGAGGGGCATCTATTTATCCCTTGATAACCCTAGAACTCCTAAAGAATTTTTAGAATTAACTAGGCTAGAAGGGTTTGCTATAAGTTTGAAGGTGAGCCATAATTGGGGAGAAATTGTCCCTTATCTAGTTTCCATAGTTTTCAAAGTATATGGTTTTCTAGGAACTCCTTATCTATTACCTTACTAGGTTCCTCTAAGCATTGGTGTTGTAGAGGTTTTGTGGAAAATTGGAGGATTGGAGGAGGAGGAGTTGAAAAATAGATCAAGAGGTACATTTTTTTCCCAATTACACTATTGCACACCAATTTTTGACCACAAAGGGAGGATGTAAACATTTGGATAAAGTAGTGGAGTCCTAAAATATGGAAAAATCTCATGGTAGGTTCATATATCCTGAGGGTTTTTATGAGATGTTTAAGGTAAGGACCAAACCTAAAGGACATATTTATAAATTTTATTACCTTGAAGATACTATCAAAAATGAATTTTCCTTACAAGAATAAGAGATAAAAAGGGAAAATCGAGGGTAAACAAGAAATCCTTGGATTTTATTAATGTGTTTGACAAAAATTATGATCCTCTAAAAGATGCAAAAATATGGAGTGATAAATTGAATAAATTAATGACACACTTTGCTGAAATCATTCAAGTTCTGAATGAGAAAAGAGTTTCCTTGTTTAAAGCACATCTTGACAAGGCAAGAGAATTGATGAAAATATTTTCCATTACCCATACCATGAATCCTAGATAGTAAAATCTTTAGAGGAGAACTATATATATTATTGTGAGAATAGTTGAGGATGTTTCTATTAAAGAAAAAGAAACATGAGGCATGCCTTCACCTCCTGCAAAAGGTTTCCCTCCCACCTGGCTTGTAAGAGAACTTTGTCAAAAATTATCCCTACTAAATCTAACTCAAATAAATAGAGAATAGAAAAGGGTCCTTCATCAAACCAAGAGGTATATTCACCTTCTCAAACCCCTATGCACTTTGAAAGTGAACAAGGAAAGGTTAGGCATTTGGAGAAATTGGGAAACTAGGATGACATTGTTGTAACCACTATTGAGCTAGAAGAAGGAATGTTGCAAAAACTTTTGATGCCAAATATGGATCTTACAATGGAGGAATTCAAAGATAAGGAGTTGGATATAGTATTAGAATAAGATTTTTAATCATTTCTATTAGATGATGGTTTTTTTAAGTCTAGGGATTTTATTCAATTTTCTTGGAGATCGAGCATGCCAAATTCTAAAGATAGATGTTAGAAGATAAAAGAAGAGAAACCTAATAAAGAGGAATTTGTTATAAGGGATGAAATAAAAGAGGAAATGATCGAGGGATTCAGTAAAATTAACCTAGAAGAGGGAATAATAATGATAAAGCAATCAAGAGTGGAAATCCTTCCTGAATGGGTCATTCCTAGCCTAAGAAAAGAAATGAATATGAGGTTCACAATAGAGGAAGAAGCTAGGAAGACCCCTAGAGGGGTAAAATATAATGAAGAACATGAAACCTTGGTAATATGGTCCTTGCAAAAGAGGGATAATTCTAGAAAACAAGAAGCTTCTAACATAGATTAGGTGGGAAGCTTAATGGTGGTGAGAGTAGGAGAGACTAATAATGAAGAAGTTTCCCTCATGAATAGAGAAATGGTAGAATTTACCCTAGCCACTACTAGGAAAGGGAAAATTTAATTTATCGATTTAAATGTTAAATATGAAAAGGTGTTGGAGGCTTATGATGAGAGTATGAGAAAGATTAATGAAATGAAAAAGGTACTTGTTATATCTAAGAAACAAAAAAGAGGGCATATGCTAGTAGGATGATACTCCTAGATGATAATTGCATCTTCACCAGCTCTACTACCCCCTACTAGCCCTATTATCAAACTCCTTCAAACTCCATTTCATTCCAAGGAATCACATGATGAAGGAGTTGAGGAAGAAAAGAACAAACTTAAAACTACACAAAAGGAGGTGATACGAAGGTATGAAGAGAAAGTAAGGGACAATATTGATTTTTCTTATGTTTTTGATAGTAGGGCTCTCCATTATCTGATCTTAAAGCTCATAAATATCAAGGACTCTTTTTGTAAGAATGAAAATGTATTAAGATAATTATTAGAAAAATGGGTCATCGGAGAAGAAGAGTTGGGTGATATATGTGAAATTGTTATAGATAAGCCCATGCTAAGAATTTAATTGAAAATACTTGTGATCAGGTAGTAACCTTGGTAGAATTTTGATATAAATAAAGAGATATTACAGAGAAGAGTAAGATTTTATCTTTCTAAATATGAGAATAAAGGTTTTAATATTTTTCATTTGGTCATTAAAGATGCAAATAACATGAATACTTATGGATAATGGGAAGAATAATTAAGTGCCTTGCTTAATATCAAAATGAATGACATATGAATAGTGATGATAATGTTTTGTTGACAATTTTTTTTGGAAAGATGGTAAGAGTGGAGATATTTTATAAATCTTTCATTTTTGAAATAAAATAATTGAAGGCAAGATGTAAATATATTAGGATTAAAGAAAAGGAGATTATGGAGTTTAGTTGGCCTAATGATATTGTTTATAGTGGATGGGTAACCAAATACACTCCTAAAGCAGAAGACCCACAAGTGCAAGTTGATGATCAGGCTCAAGGCCAAGATGAAATAGAAAAGTTTGCACTGCCAACTGAGGACGTTATCTAAGAAACAATTAAAGATAGTTAGACAATAGACTAAAGGAAAATAGTAATTATCACAAGAGGGAAGGCAATTATTTGAATAGGGTATCTTGCTTTTTTAGTTCAACCACTATGGATACACCTACTTAACAAACATGGAATTTCTCTTGAACATTCAAACTGCTAGCTGTATGTACCCTGAAATGGTCACCTAGACAATGGGCCCCCATTATTCAATTTATCAAATTTCTTGAATCAATAGTTTGTAATATTTTATTAAATCAATTTAAATCAATTTCCTTGATCAAATTCAAATTTTTTTATTGCTAAAGTTGATCATTTTATCCTAAGTCTTATTTAATTAAAAGAAAATCTTCAATTAAAAGGGAGCAAGTTCTTTTAATTAAATATTTCCTATTTAATTAAAAGAACTTGCTCCCTTTTAATTAAATAAAAATCTGACTTAAATATCTCTTTTTGATGAAAAAGGAAATTTAAAAAATAAAACAATTAAATAAATCTTTTTTTTAAATTATTTTCTCTACACTTAAATGCACATATCTCTAAGTGGGAGTTATCTTTTTCCTCTTTCCACTTTCTTCTCCAACACTCCTCTTTTCTCATTGGTGGAATTTTGTCTCACATGGATCAAACTCTATTATCCCATATTGGTTGTGAGAAGCCTCTCACCTCCATATTTTCCTTTATAAGGGAGAGCCCTCTCCTCATTTTGGACATCCATTATTATGTTATTGTTATGTTGTAGGTTTGAAGAGAAATTTTTGGGAGTTTGAATACTAAAGCTTTTTGTGGAGGACTTCTATCTTTTTTTCTTCTTCTCTCATGCATCCATGGCTTCCATCATGAGGTTTCATCCTTGCATTTGCATATTAGCTTAGATCCATTTTATTTTTTCATAGATTAGTATTGCATTGTTATCATTTAGATTAGTTTTCATCTCCATTTGCATGCATATTGGATCCTTGAATCTCTTATTTCATGGTGTACTTACATGGGCACAATCTAGGTCAAACTAAGGGCCTCCATTACAAACCCTTGCACTCCATGAATAGAGAGCTATGAGCTACCATTTGAGACCTCATTCTTTAGAAATCTTGGATATAATGACTCAGAGAAATGTACCACATTTTAGGCATACATTTTTTGTGCCCACTATGGGGCAACCCACTTTACTTGTTGGTTTGAGACATTTTTAGATCTAACCCCTTGTACAAATTTGTTTGGAGACAAAAAAACCATAGATCTAAAAGATTTGATCATACCTCCCAAATAGCTAGGCATTTTGATTTGAATTTTTTTGGCAAGGTGGTGACATATCAGAGAAGCTTCAGTCCAATTTTCAAAAAATTTAAAGATATTTTCAATTTTTTAGGATTTTTCCTTGAATTTTCATGAAAAATCATTTTTTGGAGAAAATTAGCACATTTCTTGGAAAAAAATTAATTTTTGGAAAGGTCTCTGAATTCTAAACTGAGTTTGTTCTTTGTATTTTGATTTTAGAGATCATATTAGGGCTCAATAATTCAATTTACAAAAATTGGTCTATTTTGATAAAATGGCTCCCTAGGGCACAAATTAAAAGATCTTTTCAAAAATTTGACATTTTTGGAAAGCTCTCTAATTTTTTATAGGGGTCTATTTTTTATATTTAGGGTTTTGGATTTGAATTCATATCATATAGGTCCAATCTTTATGACTAGGTCAAAAATTAATTCAAAAAGGGCATTTAATGAATAGCTTGCATTTAATTTTTACAATGGATCAATGCATGATATGAGATTTCATTTGGGTTATTTTTTTATTATCACTCTTAAAAATTATATTTTTAGATATAACCCTAATTTTGCATAAGTTGGATATATATTGCATATCTTGTGTTTGCTTGTTTTGCTTGTTTTGCTTGTTGCTTTGTTTGTTACGAGTGAGCGTTCAAGTGTAAATGAAAGGTACAAGAAAGAAAAGACGTGTTTCAAGGATTAATAGGTATTTTGTTTGATCTCTATAACATTTTAATTTGGAACTAAAATGAACATCTCATGTGTTTGGCTTGAGTGCTTTTATATACTTTCATAGATTCACACTTCATTTGGTGCTCTAAAATTGGATCTAGATTTGCTCTTACGCATCTATGTTTCACATATTAATTAGGCCCTATGAACACTATTTAGGAGATCTCCAGAGACTGAGCTTCATTTTCTTGCTTTACATGCAAAGTTCCTCTTGACAAAGGATCCCCTTGTAGGTAGGGAAGGATATTTGTTATTATCTCGCTATTCTACTTGGATTTGTCCTCAACATCCATTAGTCCTTTATCTTTTGAGATTGGTGGTGTTTGTTATTGGATTTTCCAAATATTTGGTGAGGTGATTTCAAATTAGCATGTCAAAGAATCTTGTTTGCTATGTTTGGGTGAGATGAAGAAGGTAGAGGAGTATGCTTTGTTCTCTTTTGGGCACATCAAAAACTTAGAACCCTTGAATCCAAACCGAGTCCCGATGTGGTACAACTTTGTGAGTCTTCCTTGGTTAAAGAGGGTTAACCATAGTGAAAATTCCCTTTATTAGGTCAACCACATGGATGGAACCTCAAATGGTAATAGCCATTTTTGACATGGTAGTAGCAACTACTATATAAATGTCCTTGTGGGGGAAATCCTCATGGGTGTAATCTTTTTTTGGGTTGTCAGATCTCCTTAGTATCTCTAATTAATTAAGTTATTAGAATATGTCAAAACCCTTGTGCATTGGGATTGGATTTTGCCCACTCTAGATTGCAAAAGCTACAAAGTTGAACTAAGAACCATAGTGTTGACAAATTTCCTTTTCTAGGACTATGTGTGTGATTGGAAAATATTTTGAGAACATACACAATAGTAGTTCTAGGGATTAGATTGATACTATGATACTATTCTTGTTCATGTGTAAGGTTGCATTGTCCCTTGCTCATTGTTTGAAGACATTTACTTGGAATCCTTGATTTCTATCTTGCATGCTTGGTTCATGATTAAAAATCTATTGATACACCTAGTTGGACATTTAAAACAAACAATATCTGAGTTCCTAAGTATAGACTTTACGATCAAACTGCTTTGTTTTCCTATTATTTTCAATCTGCCTACGTTGATCTAGTTCAGATTAGGCTACTTACCCCATTGTTAGAAGCATGTTTACAACTTGGGTTATTGTACTTTGACCTCTTGAATTAGTAATCATTGATTTCACAAGAGACCTCATTTGGAGTTGGTGAGTTAGAGACTGTCCTTGTTGAGAAAGATAAACCTTGGATTCTTTGATATTATGCTATTACATGTTGCTCAACATTTAAATGAACTCAAATGGTATAAAATTTCATAAAATGACTCTTGTTCTTCTTTCTTCTTCATCTTCCATGTCTTTCTAATCTCTCATTTCCATTCTTCCTCTTCTTCATGACTTCTTGATTCTTTTCCTCCTATTATCATATAGTCTACCTTCTTCTATTCACCCTTTCTCTTCTTCCATGCTTGATTCTTCTTCTTCTAGAACCATGGATCTTGAATATCTTGCTAGGGACGCTTGTTTGAGTACAGATGAACTCAATCTCCTTAAATTTGAAAAATTTTGTTACTATAGTAGATATATGGATGCTAACCTTTTGGCAAAAATGATTGAAAAAGGGAAGAAATCAGGCGTTCTTGCTAGGATCATACACAATATCAAATCACAATATTATTCTTCCAAATATTACTTATCTTCCAAGTCTTATCATGATTCTTCTAAATATCGTTCAGATTCCTTGTCTTCCAAGTCTTATCATGATTCTTCCAAATATCGATCAGATTCTTCATCTTCTAAGTCTTGTCATGATTCTTCTAAATATCATTCAAAATCTTCATCTTCCAAGTCTTATTATGATTGTTGTAAATATCATTCATGTTCTTCATATTCCAAGTCTTACTGTGATTCTTTTAAATATCATTCATGTAGGTCTTCACCTACCTCTTCTTCATGATATCATTCTTCTTCTACTTCTACCAAGAGTCTTATTCCTCTTATTGAGATATACCATAATGAACAACATGAAAAGTCTTGTGATATGCCTATCTATAATTCCTATAGTGACAATGATTATGATGATGATGACTATTATATTCCTATGCGTCCTAAAATTCCTCCTAATATTATGCTTGTGCTTAAAGGGGGTGAGTCACAAATAGATATTGATAATAATCCATATGACTCAAATCTTGAAAATAATATTGATAAATTTTGTGAATAATACCTAAATGATAAATCTACATTTTTTGACAAAGAGAAAGCATTTTTTTTCAGCTGAAATAAAACATCAATGTCATAAGAGTTTCTCTTCTCAAAACCCTCATGCTGAAAATAAAAATTACACTCTTGAGAAAGATCATGTTAATATTGAACCTTTGTCTTCTGATACTCCCCTTCCATCTTCTACTTCATCCACTATCCATATGTCCCCTAAAGATTCTGAGTCTCTCAAATCTTCTACCAATCCTTCATCCAAAAAAGATCCTAATGCTTTTCATGTGGTTCCCTATAGTTATCCTCAAAGGCTGCTTCTTAAAGAAACTCAAGCTAACCTTCACTTAGATGCAAATACTTTTTATAATGCTAAACCTAAAGAGCCTAAGCCTTCATGCACTAAAATGCCTACTTTAGCTAGTCCTTCATCATCTATTCCAAAGTCTTCCATACAATTCCAACATGCTTCCTTCTCCTTAGGAGTGGATTCATTTCAAGAGGACTCTAAAAATGATAAAGAAAAGAATATAAAGAAAGATCAAGATCAAGAACGCTCCATGTCATCTAATTATTTTCACGATGCCTCTGATCCATTTCATGGTCTTTTTGATCCTCCATGCCCTTCCTCATTCATTCTACCACATCTTAAGTCTTCTTCTAAGCAAGATCAAGCTACTACTTACACCACTGAGCTTATTAACAATCAAAATAACCTTAATACAATTGTGACTTCCAAAGATATTTCCATTAAGATTATTAAAAATAGTGTTAGTTCCAATGACGAACCTATTAAAAATCAAGAGAAAAGCTCTACACTTATGTTATCCAAAGATCCTTGTCAAGATCAAAGTCTTCCATCTTCTTGCTCTACCACTCCATGTTCCCTTCCACTTTCTACTCTTCCTAAGTCTTCTCAAGCTTCAAGTACTCCTATCAAATAAGTTTCTCCTATTCAAGATGTTCATGATTCTATTGAAAACCCTAATGCTCACTCTAAAGATGCTAATGTCCTTGATTGTCATCTAGATGTGGATGAACTTATTGATCACCCTTTTGCATCTTCCATGTCCATCCTTGGACCTCCCCCACAAATACTAAATGCTTCACATCTTCCTTCCATCTTGGGTCCTTATGTCCCTTCACTTTCCCCTCCCAATTCTCCTAATTCATCATCCATCTTGGGTCCTTATGTCCCTCCCTCTCCTATCTTTCCTCAAGATCAACGTAGATGTATATCCTTGAATATTTTTCATCCACCCACTTACCTAAACTAGTCATATCATCCTTCTTCTTCCACTAGTCCCAAGTCTTTTGGAAGTAACCTATATGTTCAATACAAGAAAAATAAGCAATTCAAGAATAGAATACCACCATGTCTCCTCTAATTGACATGGGGGAATAAAGTCAAAAGAGATATCTAAGAAAAAAATTATAAGACAAGTATGGGTTCCAAAATCCATCATTAAAGATATTATCTCTACTTCATCAAAAAGAAATGAAAAGAGGCCTATGGCTATATGGATTCTAAAGTCTCTCTTGGAGAGTCTAATGCTAACCAACAATTGAAGTTGGCATTCAAGCTTGCAAATAATTACACTTCACCTTCTTCCAAAAGAATTCTTCCATTCCATGAGCCTAAACTGCAACCTCTTCTATCCACTCACCATGTTCCTTCACATATTCCTTCATTCACATTTTCTACATCCTCTCGTCACCCTTCAAGGTTTGTTTTGATGTTGATTTTTCCTTCATTTCCATTTTTCAATCTCACTCATTTTTAATAAAGCCATATCCTCCATTTTTGTCTTCCATATTCCTTTCCCTATTAGCATCTTTGAGCATATCTTTTCAAATCCTTTGTATATCATGGTTTAAAATTTCAAGGAGCATTATCTAAAAAGCTTGACTTCTTCCAAAAAAATTCAAAAAAAATTAAAATTAAAATTGAAAAAAAGGGGGAAAAATGAAAATTTTGAAAATGTGCCTAGGTAAAAACTTGGTAATCAAAGTACCATGATGAAAACCTGACAATCAGGCATCATGTGTAGTTCTTCTACATCTTTCATCTATTCTATCTTCTCTCTTTGATCTTGACAATGTTGACCTAGACACAAACATCTGGCTATCTTGTGAGCTATCATATGATGATCTTGTTTTCATTCCTTTCATTTTTAGCCTTCATAGCTATTTTCCTCCATTCATTCTAGTCTTTCACTATCCTTTATCCCTTTGGTCTTGATCTAATAAAAAAAGTGTAAAATACGATGCTATGAAACCCCTTGATCTGTCTACTCCTTTGAATTGCATCTTTCCCACTTTTACATTATGCTTTCACGAATTATCCTATGTTGGCCTTTCATTTCTTGTCCAAATGTGCTTTACATGAAAATTTTTTCCTAGCTTGGGTACTCTTGAGGAGTTAGTCCATGAAGATCACTTTCACTTGCTTCATGCACTCCTTGCTTATCCATCATATCCACCAACTTGCTAATCACTCTTGTCCTCCACCTTGCTAGACATTGGGATTGCATGATGTGATCTTACTTGAGAGTTTGGTCCTTGTTTTTTTCTGGGGGCATTGTATATTATTTGTGCATATTTATTGATCCTAGAAAATTCCAAAAAAATGATAT
This sequence comes from Cupressus sempervirens, assembly GCA_028749045.1. Taxonomy (NCBI): domain Eukaryota; kingdom Viridiplantae; phylum Streptophyta; class Pinopsida; order Cupressales; family Cupressaceae; genus Cupressus; species Cupressus sempervirens. Next base: position 728,409,952 of record CM053785.1, read on the forward strand.
ATTGTGAAAATTCTAAAAATTGAAAAATGTCCTTAAAAATATGATCATCTTAGTGACAACCTACCAATAGGCACTTTGATGTATCTCCAAAAAAAAAATTATACATTGCAAAAATACAAAAAAATACAAAAAATTCAAATATTCAAAAAAAAGAAAAAAAAAAGTGCCTTGGTGAAAACTTGGAAACAAGCGCCTTGGTAGCAAAAATACAAAAAAAATATAAAATGTCCTAAAAAAATCCAAGTGGTGAAAACCTAAAAATAGGTGCTACTTGAGGCCTTTGCACCCCTATTTCTTAACGCATGTCCTTAGTACTTAGCCTTCTCCATCATGCCTTGTCCTTGTTTCCTTTGTTTGGAATTGGTCTTTATCTAGAGGGCATAACTATGTTAGCTTTGGTCTCTTAGATGCGTTAGTCTTTAGGACACATTACAAATGGTGTTTTTCAACACCACCCCAACTGTATTTTTTTAATACAACTATTGACATCGAGTGTTTTTCAACACTTATCGATTTGGTCTTACCCAATTTTGTCATGTGATCTTCCCTTCTTGCAAGCATTTGATTCTTATCCTCATAACTCAGTATCAGTTAACACACTTAAATTTTTAATGTAACACTTAATGCTTGACTTATGTCATGATCTTTTATTTGTGTGCTGACTGTTATCGATTTTTGTTGAGTGTCCTTGTCTAATAAATCTCTCCGAGATGCATAGCTAGAGGACTTAGGGCATGGGACATATTTTTATTTATTTTTTTATTGTGGTTTTGGTCTTGAACTTTAGAGTGTCTCTTGTTGTCCCCTTGAAACACTTAGGATATTTGAGCCATCATCCTTGATGGTTTTTCCACAACCATTCTTCTGGTCATCCTAGCATCTATGCCTTGATGTGAGCATGGTTTTGCTACATTAAATTGGGTAAGCTAACATCGAAGTCATCTTAACCTTTATGTCTTTGATGCTTATGTTAGAATCTTTCCACATTCCAATCTAATATAAATCACATTCATATCTTCATAGTTGAGTTTGTGACTAGTGATGATTGTGTGATTTTTTGATGTCTGTAAATAATCGACCAATGATGAAAATAAGTTCTTATACATTCTCCAATGAATGATGAACACCAAATCCTATGTTACAGTTGCTCTTTTACAAGTACACCTTTTCATTTTCATGTAGCTTGCATTATTAGACTTCATGTTAGTTTTCATTTTTTGGCTACATTATGAGTTTGAGAGGGTTTTCTCTTCATCTTTCATGTGGACTTTTAATCAACTATGGTCGATTCTTGATCTTCATTTCCTTATCTTCTTTCGTGATCTCAATCAAAATTTTCTATCTTAAATAGTTGATTGATTTTGGAGCATTCTATTTCTTATGAAAAAAATTTCTTGTCTTCCTTTTGTTTATTTTCATATCTTCCAAACTTCTATCTTCCATTTTCTTTTACCCAACTTCTTTTCCTCTAAATCACCTTTGGGGCATAATATTTCATGCTTGATGATCTACCTCGATATTGTGATTATTATATCTTTCATCTTATGTCAAGAACTTTATCTTTTGTTCGATTTGATCAAATTTATCAATTTTTTATTTCTCCTCTATCTCATTTTGATTTCGATCATAAGGGGGTAGTACTTATCAACTTCAATCTTTGATTCAGTTTTGCCAATTTTATCCTCAACTTTTTTAAGTCAAAATTTATTTGTATTCTTTTTCTTGATGTGTTTTGAATCAACCACACATCTAGGTTGTTTTGTGATCCCAAATCGATCTCACACTTCAATTTCTTTCTTTGACTACATGTGTTCCCAAATTGATCACACATTAGTTAAAGAGGGGCAAATGTATGCACCCTAAAATGGTCACCTAGACTATGGGCCCCAATTATTCAATTTATCAAATTTCTGAAATCAATGGTTTGTAATATTTTATTAAATCAATTTCCTTGATCAAATTAATTTTATTTTTATTTTTAAGGTTGATCATTTTATCTTGAGTCTTATTTAATTAAATGAAAATCTCCATTTTAATTAAATAAAATAAGTCCCCATTTAATTAAAAGAAAACATCTCTTTTAATTAAATAATTCATCCACATTTAATTAATTAAGAGAAAACCCTCTCTTTTAATTTAATTAATATTCCCTATTTAATTAAAAGAACTTGCTACCTTTTAATTAAATAAAAATCTGACTTAAATATCTCTTTTTGATGAAAAATAAAATAAAACAATTAAATAAATCTTCTTCTTCTTTTTTCTACACTTAAATGCACATATCTCTAAGTGGGAGTTATCTTTTTCCTCTTTCCACTTTCTTCTCCAACACTCCTCTTTTCTCATTGGTGGAATTTTGTCTAACATGGATCAAACTCTATTATCCCATATTAGTTGTGAGAAGTCTCTCACCTTCATATTTTTCTTTATAAGCGAGAGCCCTCTCCTCATTTTAGATATCCATTATTATGCTATTGTTATGTTGTAGGTTTGGAGAGTGATTTTTGAAGGAGTTTGTATACTAAAGCTTTTTGTGGAGAACTTCTATCTTCTTGTCTTCTTCTATCATGCATCCATGGCTTCCATCATGAGATTTCATCCTTGCATTTGCATATTATCTTAGTTCCATATTTTTTTTTTAGAGATTAGTATTGCATTGTTATTACATTTCCTTTCTTGCATTTTTTTGCATTGTTATCATTTAGATTAGTTTTCATCTTCATTTGCATGCATATTGGATCCTTGAATCTCTTTATTCATGGTGTACTTGCATGGGCACAAACTAGGTCAAACTGAGGGCTTCCATTACAAACCCTTGCACTTCATGAATAGAGAGCTATGAGCCGCCATTCAAGACCTCATTCTTGAGAAATCTTGGATATAATGACTCATAGAAGTGTGTCCACATTTTAGGCATACACTAGCTATATGCCTTATAACTATTTTCTCTTTCTTATTTATAAAGTCATAGATGTTGACATTTTGTCTTTTCTATAACTATTTTGAATACCCAATTGTTTTGAGGCATGTGTCTTTACTCTCCCACATCTGAATCATGTTGCAATACTTTCTTGTGAAAGGATTTCTAGGATTGGGATTGATGGTCTGAATTTTGAGGGGAAGTGTTATTTTTCATGTTTTTGAGTTGGTCCAATACTATATAGTATAATTTTCCTAATCTTGGTCATATGAAAGGATAATAGAATTTTAGTGTGTCAATTTTTTTTTGAGTTATATAGGATTTGATACTTCAAAAAAAATTTAAAAGTTAATTAATACAAATGGAGAAGTATTCTGAGTTGCCCAATTTGGACCTTGTCTCTTCTTACGTTGTCTTTAATTTTTTATGATTCAATGATAAAATGTATTGAGTTTCAGTTGTAATTAATTTTGAATTATATCTTATTTCATATTTTTTTGTTGATCAAATTGACTGAGTTAAGGTTTAATGTGATCTGAGAGAATTGAAGGGTTTCATAGGGAGATTGTGATAAGAATGAGATCTGAGATTGAGGATTTATTTTTCTTCATAAAGTGATAGAATAGATCTAGTTTGATGGTGTCAAATTGTATGAGTAGATAACCTAATGGATAAAACACTAGTCATGTATTGAAGTTGAGAAATTCATTGAAAATACATAGTGTTTAAAATCATAAATCAAAATCTGTAATATTTAAATTCTTGTTGTAGATCTAAAAGGATTAGCCTATACTTGGTTTAGAGAGCTTTTGGATCTCGAGAATGAGCTATCTTATAGTTCTTTTATTGTCTTTGAATTAGAAGAATTAGGGGCTATTGTCTACTATAATGGAATTTATGATAAAATATTGTTAGAGAAGGAAGTGATAAAAAGTCCATAGTATACCCACCTAAATCTTGCAAAATTCAAAGGGAAGAAGACTAAGTGTTTTGTTAGTTGATCCTAATGAAATGTCTAGGAGTACTAATCATGGTCTGTAGTTGATTCCTAGGTATTTTCCACATCTCAAAGGATTGTTAAAATCTTGTCAAATTAGGATCCAATAGGGTCATAGGGTATCTTAGGACCCCTTAGAACCCATTCAATGATAACATATGTTCCTAGGGGTTCTAGGAACCCTAGGGACATCTTATATTCATTTTAATGGGTATACTATATATCTTATCAAAATTAATTAGTGTTGGAATTACAATAGCAAAGGTAAACTTCTGAGGGGGGGTGAATCAGTAGTTTAAAATTGGACCCATAAAACTTTCACCACACATCCATCTCATGCATTCAATGAGTAAACTAAAATAACATGTAAACGTATAAGCAAATCACACACACATAACACTAGATATGATTGTCCAAAAACCCTCCAGTGAGAAGGTAAAATAGGGGTGGAGATAACACACAAAAATCTTCACTATTGCAATAATAAAGTGTATCCAATGAAGGTTACAATGTTTTGATCATGAAACATGATCTACCTTGTGAGAGGTCTTCCCTGTTAAAGGCTTACAAAGACTGTTAGATCTCATCTTTTTAGAGGATTTCAACACCCTATTAGAAATGTGCCTAGTTAAAGGACTTTAAGTCACAATTAAGTAAGCACCTTGTTAGAGGATTTCATATAGCCTGTTAGGACTATAATGTTAAGAGATTTTAATTGAAATCACGTGTTAAAATGTCTCAGCTTTGATCTTGTGGTTAGCACTTGATTGCTTGATAATAGATCACCTCTAAATTGATGTATCTTCAATCCTTCATGATCAGATGTCTCTTGTTGTATGCTTTTCATTTTCTTTGTTCTACTCTAACTAATTTTGAAATTTTATCTCACTTCATAACTCCTTAATCACCATGAATGTTGTGTTTGTCCATGAAAACTTCTCTTTTCACTCCTTCAATACCTTACACACTCATTGAGAGTTTATGGTTTCATCCTCCTTAAGAAGACTTAGGTGACTTAGGGTTAGGTATGAATCTATGGTTGAGATTCATCCATTTTGCCACTTAACCCTTTCAATTTTCTTATTGGCTATATGTAATTGCATAGGGAATCCAACTAGAGATTCATCCTTATCTCCAAAATATCATAATTCATCCTTAATTTGGCTCAAAAATAGTTTACATAGTTGTTTGTGCCTTAACAAACAAATATGTCAAAACTATTTCACTCGGCATCTGAAGTCTCTAATGCTCAGCATGAGCTAATCTTTATACTATGACTTGGCATCTATAACACTTGACATAGACTATTTACTCAGCTTCTAAATCACTCGGCATACACTATCTATTTGACACTTGAGTGACTTGGCACATGAGTGGCTAGACACTCACTGTGACTCGGCATGGTCTAATATATACATGTTGTGCTCGACATGTATTACTTGTTTGGCATGAACTAAGTAAATAACTTAAGTGTGTTGACACTCACTTGTCAAAACCAATTTGAGATCAATAATCTCCCCCTCTGACATGAGTGTAAAAAACACTTGAGTATTATTGTTGTTTTACAACGCACACCCCATTTTTCCTAGAAATGGGGGCCCCCTACTTTATTTCTTAGCTTTCTAGATCCCTAGACTAGTATTTGAGTCTTTTTTTAGGTTTTTTCCTAATGTCTTTGGCTAATCTGGGTCTCTGCCTAGAAACCTAGATTCTAAAAACTAGGATTCTCGAAGAGAAAGTCATGTTGTTTGGTACGCAAGGATGCACACTAGCACACTCAGAGAACCTCACTAGGTGCACTAGTGTACTGAGTTACATGGGAGAGCACTTTCATCTTAGAATACATGGCTGTGCACCTCCAAGAGGTGTGCCTCTATGCCTACTTAACTTGCCTTCTCCCACCTACACATTCAAAGAAGCAATGTTAAAACACCTAAAAGGTGTGCAGTTGTGCACCTGTCTATGCCCTTTTTCTATGCTTAAAACATTTTTAAAACTTGAAAAACAAAAACATATAAATCTTAAGTCTTGGTGTATAGTAGTGTACCTATCTAGGTGCACTATTATGCACCCTCTATACACCATTCCTCATATAGAAAGCAGAAAAAGGTGCATATTTAGTGCACCCTGTGAGGTGTGCTAAATGTGCACCTATTTATGGCAAGGAAGAAAATAGAGTGCATATTAGAGCACCCCATGAGGTGCACTAATGTGCACCCCATTTTATAAAACCTAATAAAAGGATAAAGGCACACCAGGTGCACCTAAGAGGTGCACGCTCTTTTTTTCTTTTTAGGGTTAGATTTAAGTTTTTTGATATTTTTTAATAGTTTTTGATAGTCAGGGCTTCTGGGTTGTATTTTTGTCATCATTAGGCTTTGACTTAATTAAATATTTTCAACTCTCTGGACTAATATTTTCTTCTTTGTGTAGGTATAAAAAGGCATCCTTAACATGTTGGGGTCATAACTTTTGACCTAGAGGTTGAAAATCAAAATTGTTTACAGCATTGGAAAGAAGAAATAAAAATCTAATTTTAATCCCTAAAATAGCAAGCCTTCAACAACCCAATTTTAGGGGCTGATGAAAGTTTCAACTTAAAATTTTGAGCAGAAGACCCTTGAAAAATCCAATTAAAAAATGCCTAGAAAATCTTGTGAAAAAGTTTCAAAAATTTGATCGTTTTGGATAATATGGATTGCCTAGTCTCCCATCAAGAAAGATAGGAAGTTGGAGTGAAGAAAAAGATAAAAGATACAAAGGTTAGACACATGAACCAGAATAGGTTCCTCATTTTGTGCAACTATTAATGACAAGATTCAACATGGGTGCCTTGGAATTTTAGATAGAGGAAGCAGAAGGAGTTCAAATGTATGAAAGTGTTTGGCTATAAAGAGGGTATAAATCATCAAAAAGGGGAAAAATAAGTACACTAGAGTGCTCCCAAACCTCTTCTGAGAAAAATCCAAAAACTATTTTCAAAACTGAGAAATTTGATTTTTTGGTGAATTGAGCTTCTGAGGTGCGCTGGTGCACCAGGTGCACAAGTGAACTTTTTCAGTAGTGTTCTAGAAGATTTTGAAGAATTTAGAGGTGCCCTGACAGTTAATTCCTAGTTCTAAATTTAGAGCTTTACATGCATTGAAAATGCATTCTGATGGTAGTTTAACTCCTACACACACCTAGTGAAGATGAAGCTTCTATTTTTATCACTTCCAAACACTCCTACATTAACTAATGGCTCTCTCTTTCTCATTTTCTCATGCTTTATTTTTTTTAAGACATGTAAAGGCTTATGCATAGATTTAATAATATAAATAAGGATGGAGTCCTACTAAGCACTAGTTAGATAGTTAGTTCGTACATAAATAGATTTGTTTTATTAGTTAGAAGCATATGATTGCATAAGGATGTCTCTCACTCTCAACACAAATTGAGGAGAACATTTCTTATAACTTCAGGAATGTAATATGTATTCTAGGCCACCATTATTTTGATACAATAATATATGTTGTCGATGCTCGCATTTGGAGTGTAGTGATTCTTGCCTAAGTGTGTTATATTTTGTGGATATATATTCATGAAGTGTGACTGAGCCAATAGTTTTATTGTGTTATTCTGGTTGTGTGATCTTTTAGTTCTAGTATTTTCTATGATTTTACAAATTTTTCTAATGTACTTAGTTCAAGAAGAAATCATCATATTGTTCTTGAATAGCTTTTCGTCTCGCATGAGTGCACTTTCCATGGCCTTGCAATCTGATGAAAAGTGAAACATCTTACAGTTATTGAATTTCCATTAATGATTGCATCAGTGGAATTAAGGAAGTGCTACTCCCATTTTTATTGGTTACCCACCAATCTTTTCGAAAGCTTAATTTGCAGATGTGTTGTTTCCATGGTTTATGTCCATTAAGATTTTACTTTCCTTGTTATTTGCTTAAACTTCTTGTTACCCTATCCTCATTATTTTCTTTAATAACCCCTTGTTAAATTAAGAATTCATATAGTTTCATTATTAGATTGCATTCATCATAAAAATAGAAAATACCAAAAATCATATCTCTTTTGTGGTTAATTTTGAAATAGAAAGTAGATTGATCATTTGATCCAAAATTGGTTCGAACTAGCAAAGGCCTCCTCATGAAAAAAAACATTTATCTTCAACTAAGAAGATTCTAGTAGTTTGCAAGATCACTTGGAACCTTGGATTTGATCCCAGATTAGCTTTTCAAGGGATGAGTTCAAAAGGATTCCTTCCATTAAGCATCGTGTAAAATGATAGCTCAACAAGTATATATTAACATCTATAATCTCATGAGCATATTATATCTTATCTCAGCTTATATAGAAAAATTCAAAATGTCAAAATTTTATAATAACTTGTATATCTCAAAATTTGATAACTCCCCCTGAGTTGATATGTCTGTTCTATATCCAAAATCTAGTACTGTTGGTGAGTAAATTTGATACTCTTTGACTTTGTGTTATTTATGCTTGCTCTTCTCTTAGCTTGTTTTGTCTTTACTCTATCCTTGGTCTTACTTTTGTCTCCCCCTTTTCTTACTCTCCCATTTCTCATTCTCCTTATATCTCTCCAAAATGCTTATTCTCCCTCAAAATATTTCTTCCCCTTTATCTTATTCTCCCCCTTTTTGACACTTATGTCAATGGGCTATAAACTTATAGTGTGTTTGTCTAGAAAAGATTTATGGACATCTAATATCATCTTGAGAGTTGTATCCCAATTCTCACATGTGACATCCAATGACTTTATTTGGATTGCAAGCTCTGCAACAAGGTGGACTAGACCATCTAAGGTAAAAAGAATTGGATCTTTCTTCAGTAGGGTTTCAGCATAGCCTAGTTCCTTGAGTAAAATTTCTATAAGGGGGGTGAGTGTTGCCTAGATGCTAGTTATTTTGGCCCTTATGTTGGCCTCATCTATTGTTAATAGAGCTAACTGACTCTAGGTTTGAAGCAATGTCCTGAAATGCTTCTCACTCTGACTTGGATTCATAGGTAATTTGGCACTTGATGAAGTAATTTGGCTTTCCAAGCTCAAGATCCAACTTCTAGTCTCTTGGGTGAAGAGTAAGGGATTTCACAATTTAGTGTACAATGAGAATATTTTCTCATGTACCTTCTTCACATCCTCAATCTTATTTGCTAATGAAACATGTGTTATTGTTATATAACCTGATATATTTTTATTGACTTTGCTTTGAAACCTTTTTTCTAACCATTCAAGTAATTTGGTATTTGTGTCTAGGTCAGCATCACTCACCTTCTCCACTATATTTTTTCATTTTTCTATTAGTGGCTTGGTCTCATCTAGAGTCGATAGACTAAATGCATCTAAAAAGATGTCTTTAATATCCTGTAGTGTTTGCTTCTACCTATGCTCCCTCCTAAACATTTATTGATGCTTCTTCCTTGCTAGGGCTTGTTGTAATATGCTCATTTTCTATATGGTTATTGTATCATAGTCATACTTGGAAAAATGATTTCTTTTCCAAGGCTCACATCTCCATACTGTATGACTTCTTCTACCTTTGATGAATTTGGGCTTGGCAATGAGATCTGCAATGGTGTAGCATCTATGCTTAGCTTCTGCAAAGTTTGTGTGGAAGGAGTGCTAGATGTTGGTAAGATTATTAGGGCTTGGATGGTCATTTTCTCTTTCATTCTACATGTTTTCTCTATCTCTTTAGTGTTTCCCTATTCTATAAGTCAGTCCATAAGTCAATTTCCATATCTGTGTGGACTTTTTAACAACATCCTCAATATTGTTTTCCAAAATGTTGAAGGCTCTATATTTAGGTGTGAACCTAACTGCATATTTCTTTACAGCCTTAGCAATATGTTCCTTAGATAGTTTAGGCATTACTTGGGCTAGAGATATTTCTCTAATTTGTCTCTCCAAGTCTAGACAATAATGCCATTTTTGTTCAACACTATCATATAAATTCTTTGGCATTGAGTTGCTAATCTCTAGTGGAGTAGTCTTGAATTTTTCCATCATGGCATATATGGCTTCTTACACTTGATTTTTCTCCACTTTACCAAGATTTTCAAAATCAACATGACTAAATCCTTTTACTCAAGGAACTAGGCTATGCTCTATTTTCTCTTCATCAGACTCAACTTGTGAGACATATTTTCTTCTTGGTCTCTTCTGCTATTGACCTCCTTGCTTTTTTTATTTGTCTTTTCCTTATCCTTTTGAGTTTTTTGCATGTATACTCGCCCTTGTAGTAGGTGTAGCAGGCTTGGGCTAACTCGACTTAGCTACCTTTTTAGCTTTAGTCACTGGTTGTGCCTTGGCCTTTCTTTTCCTTGGCTTGACAGGAGTAGGTGCTTCCTAAGCTTCTTCTCCCTTAGCACATTTAGTTTCCTCCTCCTCTTGATATTCTTCTATGCTTTTTGTCAAAGCTAGTGGTGTGTGTGTGTTTTGGTTTCTTCTTCCTCTTCATCTTCTTCTTCTTCTTCTTCTTCCTACTTTCAACTTTTTCACTATCTTCTCCTTTTTCTTCATGGCAGAGGCAATCTTCAATTCCATGGTAATTTTGGACTTATCCATTTTATAATTTCCAAATACCTTTGCAATTTTATCTACCTTTTCTACCAGTAATGCAGTTATAGCTACAAAAGCCTCATACACATTTATTTCATAACCAAGTGGCCTCAACCATCTCACCCTTGGTATATCACCTTGTAAAAAAGTTTAGTTAGTATCCACAAGAAAAAAACCATCATCATAGTTTTTCTCTACTAGTGACACTGGTATTCTGAACCTTTTCTTCATTGACTGTTTGAAATCTTCAAAGTAGCTAGTCATCATAGATTCGAAGCTTTCACACCTAGCTACTCAATGTATTCACCAATCTATATTGCTATTGATCTATTTGTTTTCCATGCAACTATTCAAAATGTTGGAAAGGTGTTTTGCACATAATTGAATATGCATATTAATATGGAACCAAATTTACATTGTGCACTCTTGGTTTTCCTTATTTCTCCAAGGTTATCCATCAATTGTTGCAATTGTAGTTCTGCTAGATCATATGTATGATCTTTCTTAACAATTTTATATCCCATGTCCACATCTATATAGGGCACACTATTTAATCTACTATATTGATATAACTTATGTGATATAACGCTTACAACAAAGTTTATCAGAGGATCAATGATTGTGTTAATTATCATGCCTCTATTGTTCAGATAGCTCTAATATTTTTCTCAATCACCTCCTTTGAATCACTTCTCATTTTCTTAGGTTGATCTAGGGTTGGGTAACTAGTAACCCTATGAATTACCCTCTTAATAATTTTGATAGATCCATTTTCTAGCCATAATGAACCATCATGTCTTTGGCTAAGCACTATCCTAATCTATTATGTCTTGAATGCATTTGGAAAATCTAGGGCTCATGTTAATCCCTTCTTCACTACAATTTTGAATTCTTCCTTCAGTACACCATTATAATAGAGTCTATCATATGCTTCCCCAGTGCTTCTAGTCTTATAGTTATAGCATTTTCTTACATCTTGTACCATTAAAATGTTTGGTGGGATCATCAAAAATGCACTAGAAGGGTCTTACTTGTAAGCAATATCAGGAATAGCTTTGAAAATTGGTTGCTTAACTTCATTATGTACTAATTGAACATTCAAAAATTTCTTTCCCTCTACATTCTTTGAACTTGATGCCATAAAGAGAAACTAGGGTTTACAAAATTTAAATTGTGTAGCTCAGCTCTTGATAAATACCTTATGAAATTTGATGAAATGATGTAGGATCACTACTAAAATCTTCTGCAACTAGTTGGATGGATTTCTAGATCACCTTTTTCTCTACTAACTCTTTTTCAAATTTGAAATGATGAAAAATGAGCTAAAATTAATCAAATACCCTTTAAAAACCCTATAATAAATGTTGAGTACTTACACAATTGTAAGCTCGGCATAAACCAATTTTAGGCTCACTCAGCATCCATTGACACTTCCATCACTCAGCAACCACTACAAGTTTGGCATCAATGAGCTAGTCTGTTAGCTCAACATCTTCTTGCATTTTACTCAGTACATATAGGAAAACTTTCATACTCGGTAGATGATGAGGCCAAATATTGCCTTTATTTCATGATAGTTTAAACACTTTGTTGATACTCTATTTTATTTTCATCAAAACATTTGTGGACCTATGTTTACTGAAACCTATGATAAACCTATGGGTAGATACTATGCCATATTTTGCTAGTATTATATATATTATGCAGTATTTCATATAATTAGCAGAATGTGTGTTCTTATATTTGAATTTAATTTGATAAATGATTATTTGCAAACATGTATCTACATAATAACTAACCTATTAGCGATGAAATTAAAGATGATTGGGTGAAGTTAAAGGTGAACATTGAATATAGTTAATAACATTCAAGAGGAGAAAGAATGTTGAAGTTTAAGTCATGGTGGAGAAGAAATATATCAATACCAAAGTACATAGCTATGAGAATGGAGGAACTTCGAAGACTTGCTATATTCACTGCATTTATGTCAAGTAGTTGTTGTTTAGACTTTATTCTTCCTGCCTTGACCTATTACTCTTCCTTCTTTCTCGCCTGTGGATTAGTAGTTAGTTTGTTTACTTTCCTATTTTTGGAATAAGTGTCAATTTCCAATATATAGGAATCAGACCAATTGTGTGCAATTTTTTAGTTAGTCAAGAAGAAAGAAGAAGAAGGAATTATTGACTTTACAGCGAGTTGTTTTTACGATTCTATGTTTCAATTCCGTGTAATGCATTTCTGAAACATAATGAAATATCTTTTTGGCTTCTATCCTATGTTAGTAGATTAGCATAAGCCAACCAAGGAGGCCCACTTGGGAGGTGGATTAGATTAGAGTAGTATAGATTTATTTTCAAGCATTTCTAGTTTTGCAAGTAGAAGTTGTAAATTCCTTCTTGTAGCATCATACTTTGTGAATGTTCTCACAACATTTGTAAGAACAGTTATAGTAGATGAATTGAGTTGGAATAGGTGTTAACATTTCATTTCATTTCCAGAATTTGTTTCAATTAAGTGTGTTCATTTCCTGCAGCAGTAGTGTAGGTTCTTTTCCTTGCATTTTACTTTCCTGCAACATAGGCATAATGACTCATTAAGATACCTAGTGCACATACTGTGCTAACCATTTCAAGTATATGTCCCTGGGTTGACAAGATTAAATGCACCTCATAGTGGGAAAGATAATCCTTAGATTGAATATATTATTCGTAAGTATGGCCTAGAGCATGATTATTGAATACCTATTGTGAGGTGGACCATTTTTGGCATCATTGCCAGGGATGGTGTCAAGCTAGGAGCATTTTTGAGTCATAGTTTTTAGATAAAGTTTTTTTTAGTTTTCAAAATTTCTTCACCAGTGTGAAGAATTCAATTGCATGCATCAAAGAGGAAGACAATGAGATGAATATGGTAGATTTCTTCCACGGAAGTCTGTTAATGTGAATGAAGAAATTGACAAAGAGGAAGTTGAGTTACCTTTTGAAGATGCAAGTCCTATTTTTCCCATATAATCATCCTCAAGAGCACAACTTTTAGATATAAGTGGTATTTGACCTTTTCCTAAAATTTTAGCTAGTTTTCTTGATGATACTGCCTTGAATTCACTAGTTGTTAATAACCTAGTACCCAATGTCCCTTTTCAACAGCAACCTCAAAATCTAATACCTCCAGTAATGACACAACCTACTTTTCCATTCCCTCTTCCAAGTCTTGTAACCAATGCTAATCTTAAATACAAAGTTCTATGGCCTTGCAACTAAAGACCCTAATACTTTCTTGTTTGAGTTTGATATACTTTGTCATAGTTTTGACTACAACACTGAGGCCCACAAGCTTAAATTATTTCTAGCAACATTGAAAGAGTCTGCTCTATGATGGCTCATGGGCTTAGGAGCTAATGCAGTAGGAACTTGGGATGAAATGCAAACTCTATTTTTGGATATATACAAAGAATATTGCAAAGCATCTAGTTAAAGAGGAGATGATGTCTTCAAGATATCACAGAAGGAGGAAGAAACATTGGAAGATTATGTTTCACATTTTTTGTATACACTATAGAAGAACCTTCAACATGTGTTGTCTAAAGATTCACAAAAGTTAGTTTTTTTTAGAGGTGTAAATGATAACTATCTAGAAGCATTGGGCCTGATGGCTTGTGGTGATGTATATCAAGCTTCCTAGGATGACCTTAAAAATATTTGTCAAAACTATTCAAGGTCAACTATGAAGAAAGGTCGAGGACCTTGTTCTATAGAAATTAAAGGGATTAGCCAAGGTATTATGAAGCTTGAGATATCTAATTTGTTGTCAGATTTAAAACAAGACATTATGAATGATGTTACTACACACTTTGACACAATGACTACAAAGAAGAAACATGCAAAAGCTAAATTACAACTAGTTGAATATTGTCCTCATTACTGGAAGCAAAAGAAGGATTACCAATGCTAACTAGTTGCAAATATGGAGAACCAACATCTTCCAACTGAGTATCTCAAGATTGATGGAGATGATGAGCAAGTATTTTTTGTTGCTCAATGTTGACCATGGGCTCAATGTCAAGGTATGCCTCAAGACCCTTTGCAAAATTCAAATTCATATGGTAATCAATAGAAAAATTGTAATCCCCAAGGTCCTCCACAATATCAACCTAATTGGAATAATGCTAGGCAAAACAATCTACAACAATCTCAATCGCCTCAAAATTCCCAACCTTCCTGGCCTAATCAACAAAGTAACCAATGGAAGAACCAGCAAAACCAATGGAAACAACCTCAAGGGAATTGGCAGTCTACAAACCAATGGGGGGATCTCAATAGTGGCCTAATCAAAATACCAATCCTCCAAAATTACCACCTCTAGTTCAACAACCTACTTTAATGCCACCACCTACAAATCCTCAAAAATAAACACACTTACCTGCACAACCTCAGCCAAATTTAAATAGTCAACAACCATAGCAACCCATGTATAGTATTAATACTTAGCAATACCCTGCCTACACTCTAGATGTTGTAGATATACATCTGAGATTTGGTACAACTTTACCAATGCCCAAACCACCTCTCATAACTGAGATACTAGATACCCCTAGTTGCTAAAGCGGTTGACCCAACCAATGTCACTATTTCAACCCAAGCTCAACCAGAGGTGGAAACTCCTTTTCCAAAAAAGCTTATACAAAAGAAACCTATACAAATAGAGGAACAACCTTTTGATATTGTTGATTAGCTCAAGAACATGCATGTCCAAATACCCCTATTCTAAGCCATTAAAGATGTTTCAATCTATGGAAAAGCCATTAGAAAAGCTTGCTTGAAGAAACTTGGAAGGAAGAAAAAGGACCCCACCACAGTCCATGTTGTGGGGCAATTAGCTGACATTATGTTAGGGAAATTGGTCACACCAAAATATTATGATCCAGGTAGTCCAGTTGTAGATGTCAATATCAATGGTTAGTCCATTAAAAATTCTTTGATAGATCTTGGAGCTGCTATAAATGTAATGACCAAAGACACTCTGAAGAAGCTGAAAATGGAAGGGTTAAGAGTTACTCCAACAATTCTGCAACTTACAGACAGTTCTACTGTTACCCCTGATGGGATGATAGAAAACATAGTGTAACTTTAGACTCTTTAGAGTATCCTGCAAACTTCATGATTCTATCCCCAAAGGTTAATTTATCTAGTTACCTTTTCATACTAATTTGACCATGGTTAGCTATAATAGATGCAAATATAAATTGTAGATTAGGGAATATGACCATATCCAATGGCCAAGAAACAAATAAATTTGATCTATATCCTCCTGCACAACCATTACCAGATTTAAACATATCTGTTTGGCTAGATTTAGGGGATGAGGAAGAAGAACTAAATTCTATAGTATAGCTCATGATGTTACATAGATAGTCTTTTCTAAAGTTGTAGGAGGAAGATTTAGTACTTTAGAGTATTCTTACTAATAGTTGTGTGGTAGAAAAAGATGCATCTGAAAGTTCTGTGTTGGAATTGATCACATATGAGGAATGTGGTGAGAACTATACACTACTCAAAGAACCTGATATTCTTCATCAACTCCTAACATGTGAATTAGAAGTAAGTTCAATCTCTGAAGCTACTACGATAGAGTCTACCACTACTATTGAACTGTCTAAAGGTCATAATGTTCATGTTAATCCCAAATTAACACCAACCCAAATGGAATAGTTAACAGAGTTGCTTCAAAGGCATGAAAAGGCCTTTGCATGGGATTATGGTGATATGAAAGGGTTGATTCTTACATTGTGCACCCATAGGATATACATCAATGATGGATGTTTACCACTCCATCAAACTCAGAGAAGGATAAATCCAAGCCTTAGAGAAATAGTTAAGACTAAAATGCAAAAATTTCTTGATGTTGATTTTATTTATCCTATATCTGATAGTAAGTGGGTGTCACCCCTAGTTATAGTGCCTAAAAAGAGAGGAAAATGGAGAATTTGTGTAGATTATAGAGAATTGAACAAAGCTACCAAGAAAGATCATTTTCCTTTAGCATTTATAGATCAAGTTCTAAACACTCTACCTAGGAAGAAGCATTTCTCTTTTCTGGATGGGTATAGTGGTTATAATCAAATCAGTATTACTCCTAAAGACTAAGACAAAACCACATTTACATGCCCATGGGGTACTTTTGCATACTCTATTTTACCATTTGGTTTATGCAATGCTCTTGCAACATTCGAAAGAGTTGTTATTAGCATCTTTGCTAATATATCACATGATTGTATGAAAATATATATGGATGATTTCACAACATTTGGAGTCAATTTTGAGAAGGCAATGATGAATCTTGAAAAGGTTTTGGTCAGGTGTCACAGACATAATTTGGCACTTAATAGTGAAAAATGTTTCATGCTCATGCAGGAAGGTGTAGTACTTGGTCATTTCATATCAGCTATATGAATACAAGTGGATCTATCTAAAATAGAGGTAATTCAAACATTGCATATAACTAAAAAATCAAAAGATGTAAGATCTTTCTTAGATCATGCCAGATATTATGGACATTTCATAAAAGACTTCAGCAAAATAGCTAGTCCCTTGTATAAATTACTCACAAAGGAAACTGAATTTAGTTGAACATCTGAATGTAATGAAGCCTTCCTAGAGCTTAAGAAACTTCTCACTAGAGCCCCAATTTTACAAGGCCCTAATTGGAATTCACCTTTTCACATATATATATATATATATATATATATATATATATATGCTTTTGACTATGCCATAGGCAGAGTTCTAGGGCAACAATGTCAAAATCTTGAAAATGAAATATATTATATTAATAATAGCCTTCACGGACCAGAGCTAAACTACACTATGACCAAAAAAGAACTATTAGCAATAGTTTATGCCTTGAACAAATTCCATCATTATACCACTGGCTACCCCATATTTGTTCATACTAATCATGCAACAATTAAATATCTCATGAAAAAATATGCTATAATAGGTAGGTTAGCAAGATGGTTATTGTTGCTACAAGAATTTGATATAACTATAGTTGATAAGCCTAGAAAAGCCAATGTTCTAGTCGATTATTTGTAAAGAATCCATCACGATGATAATAATACTACTTTGATAGATTATGCATTTCCAGATGAGCATTTATTTTTACATTACTATTCAAACTCCATGGTATGCAGACATTGCTAACTACATTGCAACAAATAAAATACCAACACATTTTTCTTACAAGGAAGCTGCTTGTAGAGAAATGTTTTCACTTCTCTTGGATAGATAATCTTTTTTTTTATATAGGACCTGATCAAGTTATGGGAGATGTGTAAGAGAAGATGAAATATATGACATTTTACATGCATGTCATAATGAACCATGTGGAGGGCACTTTGCAGCAAAAAGGACAACCTTCAAAATCTGGACAACTGGTTACCATTGGCCTACAGTTCACAAAGATGTAGTTAACTATACATGAAAGTGTGATAAGTGTCAAAGGATGGGCCAACCAAAAAGAATAGATGAAATGCCCCTTAACCCATAGATGGTGTTAACACCATTTGACAAATGGGGCATGGACTTTATTGGTCCAATTGATCCTCCATCCAATGGGAAATCCTATATCCTTATGTGTATTGATTATCTGACAAAATGGGTTGAAGTCAAAGCCATGAAGCATGCTCATGATGAAAAAGTTGTTGAATTTCTATATGAATAAATTTTTACTCGCTATGGTGTACCCAAAGAGCTAGTCACTGATCAAGGTGCACAATTCACCTCTAATCTGATCTTAGCATTGATGAAGCTATATAACATAAGGCATAGGAAATCTAGTCCTTATCACCCTCAAGCTAATGGGCAAGCAGAAGTCACAAATCATGAGCTTGAGAACATCCTAACAAAAATATTCCATTTGCATCATAGGGATTAGACCAGTAGATTATAAGAAGTTGTTTGGGCTTATAGAACAACATGGAAGACTACTATAGGATTCACACCATTTGAGCTCTTATATGGTAATTTAGCAATGCTCCCCATTGAATTTGAACGTAAAACTCTAAGAATAGCATTAGAGTTAGATATTGAACTTCCTGTAGCACAAAGGAAAGTCTTCTACATCTCAATTCTTTGGATGAAATGTGAAAAACTACTTTGGAGCACACTGAAATTATATAAAAACAAAGAAAAAAATGGCATGATTCTCACATTATCAACAAACAATTTCAACTTGGTAATTGGGCACTACTATATGATTCCAAATTTAAAGACATGTCAAGAAAGCTACAGACAAGATGGTTGGGACTATAAGAAGTTAATCATGTCTTTGACAATGGAGCTATCCAATTAACTACCATTGATCCAGTACCTTTCAAATTATTAGTTAATGGTCATAGATTGAAATTGTATAAATGGCCCCAAACAAAAGAGGACTTCCTACAGCAATTTTAGCAGTTGGATTCAAATACACATCAAGTAACTCTTCCTGCAGTTGAAGGTGTTAACCTTCTGACTGCCACTCTTCAACATTAATTCCTTTGTACATGTTCATAATAAGAAATTTATGTCCACACAAATTTCCAAATTTCTCCATTCACTCTATCTACCTCATTTATTTTCTTCCACCCATCCATCTCATTTTATTTCTTTATCTTCCACCCATCTGCCTTCCATGTCATCATTTTCTTCTATTTTCAATAAACACCGCAACTTGCTAATGGATGCTACCAATGCTGATGCAACTTCCACCACCTTTTTTAGGTACATGTGATGATCATTTGACAGGTATAATATTTTCAAATTATTATTCATTTATAGTACGCAGATTTCGTTAATTATATTTAATACTATATTTTGTATATGATAGTGGTGTTATGTCAGTCCCTTACCCATACTAAGTCTGACAAGTGTGGACACTTGTCTATATTTAGCAGGGGGCAAGGAAAGTCACTAATATTCAATGGCATTTCTGTTTATCCATAAAGATTTTTCTAAATCTTCGTATTTCCTTCATTAATGGAATTTAATTGCCATAAGTACACAAGTGAGGTTTCATACCCCTTATTTTTGAATGATTTATCCATCAAGTTATGATGTGACTTATGTTTAAATTTTACATGATCTGAACCCCATTTTTGGAGGATTCTCACACATATTCATGATTTACCTTCATTAAAGCCATATTATTGTGCATAACAATTTGTTATGACATTAATTACCTGTTAAAACAAAGAAATGTGAGTTGATTTTGTAAAACAACAAGCAGCTTGAATTCAAAAGGGAAAAAATAGAGTAGACAAAGAAAGTGTTAAGAAAATGGGTGGACAGTTGTAGAGGAGAGAACTAGTGGAACATGCTCTCGAATGTAGAAGCCATAAGAAGGCTTAATACATGTGGATGGTTAGGGTATTTTTTGAGGTTGAATGCATTTGATGAGGAGGCAACTGTAGAATTCACAAGGACATTTGATGAAGGTGAATCTTCTATTTGGGGTTTAGCAGTGATTGCAACAAAGGAACACATTTCTAAAGTGACTGGGTTGCCTGCAATTGGAGAACATTATCCCAGCACACATGATGCAAGGTCAGCAAGAGCTCAATTTACTAGACTGACTGATCCTCAAATGGACATTACAAAGCAAGGATGCAAGAGAATGTCATTTCTATAGCCATACAATGAATTAGCCATGCATGTTATCAGGTACCTTACATGTGAAGGGAGATTTTCATACTTACATGCACATCATTTCAAATTGCTTAGTTGTATACGACATTATCTTTCAGTAAACATTCCAAATTTCTTGTATAATATGCTCTATATTACTGCGGAAGAAACTCAAAAAGGAAAAGATAATTTTGTTACTCATCGTGCCCTAATTAAATTGCTGATAAAAAGGTTGTTTAGGGATTTATCTCCCATGACATTAGATGAATTTGTACAAGCCAAAACTTTGCAACCCCAAGTTGGCCCTATTCAATAGCCTAGTGAGGAAAATGTAGTCCCTACCAATGAATCAATTGAACAAAATATCCAAGAGGCTAAAGCCAAAAATGCCCAAGAAAATGTGCAAGAAACTATCCATGTTCAAGAGACTATACCTTTACCTGTTCAAGAAACCCAAAAATCTACTTCTAGCAAAGTAAAGAGGAAATGAAAATTGCAAGAAGAAATCTCTGTTTAGGAAAAGGAAGAGCCAACCTTACTGTTGTGAGACAAAAGAGAACTAAGAAAAGTCCTGCAACAACTACTCCTGCAGTAGAGACACCCAAAGGGAAAGGTAGGCAAAAGGCTATGCTACAAGAAGAAACCCCTATAAGGAGAAGCCCTAGGATGAGAGGGCAAGTTTATAAAGATTCTACTTTGTCCAAAATATCTACTAAGGAATCCCCTATGCAATTTGTCTCTAATCACTCTCCTCCCCATCCTGAAATTACAAGCATTCCTGAAAGTCTTAATGAGGAATGTAGGGATGGAATCAAGGAAAATCTATATGATACCCTAGCAGGTTAATCAGATATCTCAGGTAGTAAAGATGAAACCATTCCTGAGCAAGTTCATCCAAACACTACCCTAGTTCCCCATAAATCAACATGGATTACTAGTTTTGTAGAACATTTATGGAAGGAACAGAGGAAGAGGAAAATAAATCATGAAGAAGACAGTGGTTCTATTACACTATAGAAACTCCTTTTTCAATTGTTTGGACATCATATGTTTGTTAAGGCCTTGTGGGAAGAAGAAAGGAAAAGGATGAATAAATTCATAGCATCTCAAGGTGAAGATTTCATAGAATTAAAGGAACAATTAGCAAGTCAAAAGCAATAGATGGATTATGCCCTCAAGTTGGTTGATCTAGCACTTGCCAAAAGTTTATGCTCTTTGTTTAAAAGAACAATTTCTTTTGTTTCAACTGATGTTAACTCTTAAGGATATTGATGTAGAGTTCAAATCAGCAATAGAATTTTATAGTTTATATCAGACTCTGCCATCTTGGTAGCAGAATTTTCTTTGTGAATTATATGTTCATAATTTTGTTATCCCTTCAGAAACTCAATGGAATCCCTTACTTTATATTGGGGATATACATTTAAGAGCCCTCATGTCCTGGATGTCTAATAAAGAAAACTATGACAGGTAGTTGAATAATTACAAGGATGAGGAAAGGTCAGAACCCTTGCCTTTAAGAGTTGAGAGCAGCAAGCCAAATGAAGTTCTCAGGGATTGGTTCACATTAACTTATGGAAAGAAGAATCCAGAAGTAAGGAATAGAATCTTTACTACAAGAACCAAAGCATATGTTGATTATGAGAACTTACCCTACTTTGCCTTCCAAAGAGCTATGACTAGTGTTACAAGTAGATGGGCCAGATTTCTTCAGTCACTTAAAAAGTTAGAACCACATAGCCCCATCAACTTGGAGGCAACACTTCATAGGGTTCCAAAGTATCTAGAGTTAGGGAAGTAGGCCAGACTAGAGTTGTGGTGTCCCCTAATCATGCAGCCTCCAATGCTCTTATAGCCCTTATATGATATTAATGTTGATAGACTCAACAAGCTATAGGAAGATCACAGAAGGGAAGTGTGGGAAAGAACAAGAGGATTTTATTATACCTTCAAGATCAATAGGAAAGGAAGGACTGAAATTGGAGAGTTGAGGTCATTAACTAGAAAGTGCAATGCTTGAGGACAAGCATTAGTTTAGCAAGGGGCAGATGACGAGGCCAAATATTACCTTTATTTCATGATAGTTTAAACACTTTGTTGATACTCTATTTTATTTTCATCAAAACATTTGTGGACCTATTTTTACCGAAACCTATGATAAATCTATGGGTAGATACTATGCCATCTTTTGCGAGCATTATATATATTATGCAGTATTTCATATAATTAGTAGAATGTGTGTTCTTATATTTGAATTTAATTTGATAAATGATTATTTGCAAACATGTCTCTATATAATAACTAACCTGCTAGTGATGAAGTTGAAGATGATTGGGCGAAGTTAAAGATGAATTTTGAATACAGTTAATAGCATTCAAGAGGAGAAAGAACATTGAAATTTAAGTCATGGTGGAGAAGAAATATACTAGTACCGAAGGGCACAGCTATGAGAATGGAAGAACTCCAAAGAATTGTTATATTCTCTGCATTTATGTCAAATGGGTGTTGTTTAGACTTTATTCTTCCTGCCTTGAGCTATTACTCTTCCTTCTTTCTCACCTATGGATTAGTAGTTAGTTTTTTTAATTTCCTATTTTTGGAATAAGTGTCAATTTCCTATATATAGGAATCGAACCAGTTGTGTGCAAGTTTTTAGTTAGTTAGGAAGAAACAAGAAGAAGGAACTGTTGACTTTACAATGAGTTATTTTTACAGTTCTATGTTTCAATTCCATGTAATGCATTTTTGAAATGTGATGAAATAGTTTTTTGACTTCTATCCTATGTTAGTAGATTAGCAAAAGCCAACCAAGGGGCCCCACTTGGGAGGTGGATTAGATTAGAGTAGTATAGATTTATTTTCAATCATTTCTAGTTTTGCAAGTAGAAGTTGTAAATTCCTTCCTATAGCATCATACTTTGTGAATGTTCTTGTAGCATCTGTAAGAATAGTTATAGTAGATGAACTGAGTTGGAATAGGTGTTAACATTTCATTTCATTTCTAGCATTTATTTTAGGTAAGTGTGTTCATTTCTTGTAGCAATAGTGTAGGTTCTTTCACTTGCATTTTAGTTTCCTGCAACATAGGCATAATGATTCATTAAGATACCTAGTGCACATACTGTGCCGACCATTTCAAGTATACATCCCTGGGTTGACAAGATTAAATGCACCTCATAGTGGGAAAGATAATCCTTAGATTGAATAAATTATTCCTAAGTATGGCCTAGAGCATGATTATTGAATACCTATTGTGAGGCAAAATAGTAGAGACATGAAAAACTTAAAGATTTATCTTGGATTCCTACTAACATCTTACATCTTTATTCATGCTAATGTAATCTTTTCATTACTAAATCCTTTGAAACTGATGTACGATATAGCATTTGAATATTAGTCCCACATACCTCTTGATTCCCTAGTTTGATAAGGTGTGATCACCTGACCCATTGGGTGAAGTGATCCCTTCTCCATTTTATGTGTTGCAATCATCTTTATTTTTCCATGTCTTATTGTGCTCATCTCTGATGTGTTCAACATCTGCCTTTCCTTTGCCTTTATCAAATTCACAACTTGGGGCCTTTGACCTTGTTGGATAATATCTACTTATGTGACCAATCTTCAAGAAGTTAAAACATATGGTTTGACTTAACCATCTTTGATAGTTACCACTAAAGTGTGTCCTAATATAATTCTCAGGAATATGTCCATATTCTTGACAATAGTGATAGCTACACCTTGTATTATAATCCCAATTATTAGAGTTGCCATTGTTCCTTACCTTTGTTTACCTATTTGATGACCACATGGGTTTGGATTTGCATTTAAAAGCTCCATGTCCATACTTCTAATAGTTGTAATAATATCCTTCAAATCTTTTTGTATTCATGGTCTTGGTTCTACATTCATGTGCCTAATGACCTTTCTTGTTGCACTTGTGGTAGTGAACCATGTTCTTAGGATTGACATTCTGAATTGTAGTCTTTCTCTTGCACACATTAGTAGTATGTCCTTTCTTACCTTAATTATGAAAATTAGGTTTGGAGTTCTTACCCTTGTTGTTCCTTTCTTCTACACTTTTGGATGATTCTTCTTCTTTAGTGCTTGTATATCCAAGTCCAGATGTATCATTATTGGATGTAGGAGATCTTAGTAATTTCTTAAAGTATTTGATGGATTCATTTGGCTTGTTGAAACTTTCAGCAAAGTCCTTTTCCCTTTTTAGATCATTCTACAATTTCTCATTTTTCAATTTCAATGTAGTTATCTCAATGTCCTTAACATTCAATTCATAGTTGGCATTCATCATTTGAGTTAAATTGCCAATTGCATGTTGGAAATCTTGGTAAGCTCTGTTGAATTCTCTTCCAATCTGTTGTCCAAAATTCTTTTGTTTTCTTCAATCATTGATTTGTCTTCCATAGCTTTCTTCTTCTATTCAGTCACCTCACATAGCAGTATGGCTTGTGATTCTTGTTCTAGCTTGAGATTTCTAATTTCCTCAGGTTAAGCTCTACTATTTTCCATCAAATTTTCAATTGTTGCATCAAATTCATTGGAGTCACCATTAGCAAATAGCTTGGTAGTGTCTATCTCTTTCTATTGTGTGTCATTCTCTACAATAGCAATTTATTTCCTTCTCTTTAAAGACTTGTTTAGTTCTTCTCTTGCTTCATCCAGTTGATGTAGAATGAGTTGTATCTCAATTCCCTGATTCTCAATAATCTTTCCCAATTTGTAGACTTCCATTCAAATATCTTTCATCAGTGTTACAAAGCTTCTCTTTCATAGAACAAGGCTCTAATACCAATTTTTGAAATTACAATAGGAAAGGTAAAATTTTGAGAGGGGGGGAAGGGGGTGAATCGATAGTTTAAACTTGGACCCATAAAAATTTCACCACACATCCATCTCATGCATTCAATAAGTAAATTGAAATAACATATAAACATATAAGTAAGTCACACACACATATAACACCAGATATGATTAGCACTTAATTGCTTGATAATAGATCACCTCTAAACTAATGTATCTTTGATCCTTCTTGATCAAATGTCTCTTTGTTGTATGATTTCCCTTTTCTCTATTCTGCTTTAACTAATTTTGTAATGTTATCTCACTTCATAACTCCTTAATCACCATGAATGCTTTCTTTGTACATGAAAACTTCTCTTTGCACTCCTTCAATACCTTACACACTCATTGAGAGTTTAGGATTTCATCCTCCTTAAGAAGACTTAGGTGAGTTAGGGTTAGGTATGAATCTATGACTGAGATTCATCCATTTTGCCACTTAATCCTTCCCATTTTCTAATTGGTTACATGTAATTGCATAGGGAATCCAACTAGAGATCCATCCTTATCTCCAAAATATCATGATCTATTCTTAAGTCGGCTTAAAAATGGTTTATATAGTTTTTTGTGCCTTTATAAACAAATATGTCAAAATTGTTTTCCTCGACATCTAAAGTCTTTGATGCTCAGCATGTACTAATCTTTATACTATGACTTGGCATCTGTAACACTTGACATCCACTATTTACTCAGCTTCTGAATCACTCAGCATACACTATCTATTCGACACTTGAGTGACTTGGCACATGAGTGGCTTGACACTCCCTATGACTCGGCATGGTCTAATATTTACATGTTGTTCTCAACATGTATTACTTGTTTTTCATGAACTTCGTAAATAACTTAAGTGTGTTAACGCTCACTTGTCAAAACCAATCTAAGATCAACAATCTCCCCCTTTGACATGAGTGTCAAAAACACTTGAGTATTGTTGTGGTTTCACAATGCATGCCCCATTTTGCCTAGATAATGGGAACCCCTTACTTTATTTTTTACCTTTCTAGATACCTAGTCTTGGGTCCAAGTCTTTTTCTAGAGTTTTTCCTAATGTCTTTAGCTAATTTGGGTCTCTACCTGGAAACCCATATCTTGAAAACTAGGATTCTAGAAGACAAATTCATTTTGTTTGGTATGCAAGGATGCACACTAGTGCACTTAAACACATCACTAGGTGTGCTAGTGTGCTAAATTACATGGGAGAGCACTTTCATCTTGCAAGTGTGTAGCTATGCACCTCCAAGACGTGTGCCTCTATGATGTAGAGGTAAGGGTTTCACAAGCACAACCCTTACTTATGTTGATACCAATTCAGTTGGATTAACAATTTACCCAAACTTCTACACCTTTATAAAAGAATGTCACTAAAGAACCATGACTAATCCATTCAACTACAAACTTGGCAAACTTGACTCTTACCCTCAAATGGTAGGTTCACACAATTTTAGATCCATCAGCATGGTAAGGGGTTGAAAAAGTGTTTAAAAGAACAAAGAACCAATACCAATCAGCAATCTACACCCATTTTCACTATTCTATCCTAATAATGCAACAACAAGCTTAGTAGCCCTTCCCAAAGCAATTTGTGCCACAAGTAAAAAATTCACCAAAGGACCCTAGGAAAAAATCATCATTCCTAACACCCTTTATTGAGTTTTTCATACTCCCAAAAAATTAGGTTCTGCTTTCACCTTTTGACCCTCCAAATCAGCAATGCCTCAAAGGCCTAATTGCCCCAGTTAGGTCACTTAACAAAGAAAGTACCACAAATTCAATGAAATGGACCAAAATAATGCATGGAACATCTAGGTTAGGACAAGGAAAAAGGGATTCCAAGGTTTCATTCACTAGCTCAAACCCTAAGGTGTGCAAATCAGCAAATCTCACAATGCAGGAGAGTGTTAGAATTCTTTAGAATAACTAAGAGGGGGGGTGAATCAGTTATTCAAGGTCCAAAATGCACCATTAATACCTTTTCAATGAATCCATACCCTTTTCATCTGTTCAAACTTAAATCATTCAAATAAGCAAATTACTGTAAATCAACATGCAAAGATAAAACATTCAAGATCAACACATGACACAATGATTTACATGGAAACCCAATTTGGGAAAAACCACCAGTAAGATGCTACTTGATTCTCACTCTTCTGAAGTGATGCCCTATTAAAACCCTGCCCTGTTAAAGGCTTACAACACACTGTTAAATGTGACCTTGTTAGAGGATTTCATCAAACTGTTAGGAATGGGCCTAGTTAAAGGTCTTTAGAACATTCACTTAGAATATCACCCTATTAAAGGATTTATCTAATGGCTGTTAAACCAACCTAAGTCTATAGGATTTATCTTACTATTAAAATTGCTAGAAAGTAACAATAATGGTCTTTTGATCTGACATAACTTACAACATACTTTGTAGATTTCATATCACTCTTTCAGTTCAATCCTTATGCTTGGCTTCAATCACTTCAGCTCTGACTACTTGTCTCCCTCTCAAGCTTCGTCTCCTTGAGTCTTCCTACTCATTCTACTAATGCAATCATCCTTGTGGTCGTCTATCCAAATAGAGTTCCTGTGTTATCTTCTCCTTAGCTTATTCTTCAGCATTTCATGCTTTTATGCTTGACCACGGCTCTCTCTTTCACTATCCCCTCTATCCCACTCTATTTTTCCATTAACTAATGTCTTCTTATATACAAGTCTGATTTGCCTTTGCCGCTCAATTCTCTCTCTCTAATTTTAGGGTTTCAAAATGGATTAGGTAGGATACAATGTATCTACCCCATATCTTGTTTTCTTCTTGAAACTTTGCCAGTCTTAAAAATGTTCTACATGTTGTTCTGTGCCACCAACTCATCATTCTTATCTTCCTTTTAATTCACAGATTCCTAGATAACAACTTTGTCGTCTTAGATCTGACGAATCTTCAATTTTCTAAATAATGCAGCAACTCGGCATTATTGAGTTACTGGTGCTCGACACCTCTGTGTTACTCAGAATCATTGAGTTACTGGTGCTCGACACCTCTATGTTACTCGGCATCATTGAGTTACTAGTGCTCAGCACCTCTGTGTTGCTCGACACCTATACCTACTCGGCACTTGGTTCTGCTCGACACTTGAACTTGCTCGGCACATGAACTTGCTTGGCACATGAACTTGCTCGGCACTTGAACTTGCTCGGTAGTTGAACTTGCTCGGCACTTAACTAGAAATGTTCTCAGCTCTTACTAGCTTGCTCGACACTTACTAGTGAACTTAGTTTGAGCTTTACAAAAGACTTAGCTAAAACCTTAGATCTTTGATATGTTTTAGTGTGCTCATTCTTTGTATCTTTTAGTATGTCATCCAATACATTATTTCATTAATGGCTTGACTGATCCTTGTACTTCATTACCACATCATAACTTCAACCTTTCTCTAGGTGTTCTAGTTACATCTTATTGATTGCCTCCACCTTGACAATCAACTAATTGATAGTATTTGGATCACTAAAGCAATTGTCATCCCTGCAATTAGCAAGTTTGACATCAATGACAAAACAATGATTGAGGATATTTTTTACCAGTTCCATATATTATTCCAACAATTGTTCTTATGATCATTTCAATCATTTCCAACAATCTCCCTCTTTGGCATTGATGGCAAACCAAACTGATCAAGTAATCAATTCAGTTACCACCAAGATTGTATTGATTTGTTGTATTTTCACTATTGATAACATATATCTCCCTCTTTCATATATATCTCCCTCTTTCTTTGCATTGATAAGTTTTCTACATATTTCTCCCTCTTTGACATAAATGCCAAAGATGTAGCATCTTTATCATGCAAAATATAAGCTTTGGCTTCTTGTTGTCTTTCTCCCTCTGTCACCATGCTTGTGACTGATTTGGAGTTTCTATTCCTGTTGTCATCCTTTGCATCAACCTATTAATATTTCAATGATTTATTCCTGTTGATGCAAGGCAACTTCCTTATCACCTTAAACTGCTTGACTTAGGGGTATAACCCCCAGCTTGCCTCTAAGATATTCATAGGCATCCTTGGGCAATGGTTTGGTGAAGATATCTACAGTTTGTTCCTTTCTGTGAATGTATTCCAACTTCACTTGTTTGTCTTCTACCAATTCTCTGACATAATGATACTTGATTGCAATGTGCTTGGTTTTTGCATGCATCACTGGATTTTTGGATATGTTTATAGCACTTGTATTATCACAATACAATATCACCGGTTTTGTTACTTCTTCTTTCATTCCATTCAATAGATGTGTGAGCCATACAATGTTTGTACAATTGACTGCAGCTACCACATATTCTGATTCTACAGTGGACTAGGATATACATGTTTGTTTCTTGCTAGTTCAGGTAACTAGCCTTTTGCCTAGAAATAATGCACCTCCACTTGTGCTTTTTCTGTCATCAATGTTTCCTCCCCAGTCTGCATCTGTATATGCATTGAGTTCAAATTTTCCATTTTTTTTGTAGTATAGACCAAAATCATCAGTCCCTTTGAGATATCTCATTATTCTTTTTATTGCTATTAGATGATTTTCTTTAGGATTAGCAGAGAACCTAGCCACTATTCCAACTGCTAATGCTATGTCTGGTCTACTATGTACAACATATTATAGTTTTCCAATCATGGATCTGTACATTGTTTGATTGACTTCAGCTGACTCATCATTTTTGGATAACTTATTCCCTGTGGCCATTGGTGTGCTGACTGGTTTGTATTCCTCCAATCCAAATGTTTTAAGAATTTCTTTGATGTATTTTGATTGTGTAATAAATATTCCATGTTTGAGTTGATGAACTTGCAATCCAACAAAAAAATTGATTTCTCAAAACATAGACATTTCAAATTCATATTTCATTTTGTCAGCAAAACCTTTGCAAAGTACTTCCTTACCAACAAATACTATGTCATCCAAAAAAATTTTAGATACAATAATGTCTTTACCTTTTTTAGCTTTGATGTACATGTTGTTGTTATCATCAGTTCTTTCAAATCCAATTTGCACTAGATACTTGTGAAGTCTCTCATACCATGCTCTAGGTGCTTGTTTCAAACCATAGAGTGCTTTATGTAACTTACACACCATATCCCTATTGTTTTCATCAACAAATCCTTCTGGTTGTTCAATGTAGACTTCTTCTTCTAGTATACCATTTAAGAAGGCAGATTTTATATCCATCTGATAGACTTTAAAATCTTCGTAGGCAGCATATGCAAGTAAAGTTCTTACTCCTTCCATTCTTGCAACAGGAGCGAATGTTTCTCCATAGTCTATTTCTTCTTCTTGAGCATAACCCTTGGATACTAATCTGGCTTTATTTCTGGTAATCTCACCATTCTCATCTAGTTTGTTTTTGAATACCCATTTGGTGCCAATCACATTCTTGTCAGTTGGTCTGGGAACCAAACTCCGGGTTTTATTTTTTCTTATTTGATAAATTTCTTCTTCCATAGCTTTATACCAGTCACCATCTTGTAATGCACCGTATACTGTCTTGGGTTTAGATTTGCTGATCAGACATGATTCATGTCTTAGTCTAGTCATTGTCATTGGTCTTGCATCTTTGTCACCAATTATTTGTTCAGTAGGGTGATGCCTTTTTACATATTTGGATAATCTTGGCGATGTCCTTGTTTCCATGTTTGATCTTTCGAATTCAGGATCACTATGCTCTTCATTGTTAGGTTGTTCTTCATCATGTATGCTGTCTTCTGAATCAGATTGTGCATTTTCTTCATTTTGTAACACGGCTTCTAAATGCAACTCGGCATTCACTGGTTGTGAATCGGCTGAAACTGACACTTGTTTTTGACTTTCAATTTGATTGGAATCATCCTCATCGGCAGTAATTCCTTCATAAGAATATACAAAGGTTCTGTATTCTTCCATTTTCTTTGGTTCTTCAACTTGGACTTCTGTGTGCTCATTAAAGTTTACATTTGCACTTTCCACAATTTTGTTAGTGTTAACATTCAAACACTTATATGCCTTACTTCTTGTGGAGTAACCAAGAAATATACCTTCATCACTTTTTGCATCAAATTTTCCATTTCTAACATCTTTAAGGATAAAACATTTGCAACCAAACACTTTGAAATGTTTTACATTTGGTGAGTAACCATACCATAATTCAAAAGGTGTTGTATTTGTACCTTTCTTGACTTGTACTCAGTTCAATGTGTGAACAGCTACACTTACAGCTTCTCTCCAGTATTTTAGAGCAACATTCTTTTCCATCATTAATGTTCTGGCACAGTCAATTACAGATCTGTTTCTTATTTCAGCATTCCATTCCGTGGGGAAGTTCTAGGAGCTGATGTTTGTCTTTTGATTCCATTGTCATTACAGAATATCTCAAATTCATTTGATGAAAATTCACCACCTCTATCTGATCTTAGACATTTCAAGCTTTTTCTAGTTTCCTTTTCAACTTTGGCCATATACCACTTAAACATTTGAAAAGCATCAGATTTTTGTTTTAAGAACATAACAGTCATCATCCTGGAATAGTCATCAACAAATAACATTATGTATTTATCTCCTCTATAGCTTTGTATTTCCATTGGACCACATAAGTCATTGTGAACTAACTCAAGTATCTCTTTAGATGTATAGTTTTTGCTTTTGAAACTTGACTTTGTCATCTTTCCTAGCTGACATTGTTTACACATGACATTATCAGGCTTCTTCAATTTTGGTAGACCTCTGACTTTCTTCATTTTATTGATTTTGACCAGATTGTCAAAGTTGACATGACATAATCTTCTATTCCATAACCATTCATCATCAAATTTTACAAATAGACAAGAAGCATCATCGATATCAAGGTAAAACAAATTACTCTTTGTTTGATCTCCTTTTCCTATTAGTTTACCATCATTGTCATAGATTTTTGCAGTTTTGTTTTCAAATTTTACTTTGCAACTTATATTGCCTAATTGTGAGACACTCAGTAAATTATAGTTTAATCCTTCAACATAGTATGCATTGTCACATGAAATTTGGTCTGTGAGCTTAATGGAACCTTTTCCTTTGATTTGACATGGAGCATCATTACCAAATCTAACACTATTTCCATCATACTGAGTAAAGTTAACAAACTTACTTTTGTCTCCTGTCATGTGATGTGAGCATCCATTGTCTATGATCCATCTGTCATTCTTGTTTATACATGTCACTAGTGTTGTGGCTTCTTCTTCATCAGATTGGTCCTTCATGGCTACATAAACAACTTCATCATCATTGTCATCAGAATTTTCTTCAACAATATAACACTTCTTACCTTTTTCTTTGTAATCTCTCTTGTCATCATCTCTTATGTTCTTGTATTTTTTGCCTTCCTTGGAATCCTTTTTCTGTGGACATCTTGCGGCAATATGACCTACTTCATTGCAATTGAAACAAATGATAGGCATCTTACCTTTAATTTTTTCTTTGCCCCTGTGAAATCTTCTAGCGAGCAATGCTTCCAATTGTTCCATGTCTTCCTCATCAGTGCTACTGTCACTAGATACATACTTCATTTTTCTTCCTTTCCTAGATTTCACGTGTTTGGCATCTTTTAGTGATAACTTGGCCTTAAAAGTAGATTCAACATTTTCAAGTTTGTAGTTGTCAAAGTTAGATAACTCAAATGCAGTGAGTCTACCTATTATACCTTCAAAGCTTAGGTTGTTTCCTGGTATACATCTTAGCTCTTGTATTGCTGATACTCTAATAGCATAGATAGGAAGCAAGGTTCTTAAGAACTTACTATTAACAGTATCTTCATCTAGTTGACCATTCAAGCATCTTATTGCACTTACCACTTCCTTTATTCTTGCACCATACTGAGTAGCATTCTCATTTTCTTCCATTTTCATGTCATCAAATTTTCCTCTAAGAATTTCTCTTTTTGCTCTTTGTACATTCTGATCTCCTCCATAGATGTCTGATAGGGCTTTTCACATTTTGAATGCAGTGTCACATCCTTTGATATCATAAAATTCAGCATAGCTGAGTGCAGAGGCAAATTCTAGCATTGTCTGGTTGTGTTCTTTTTTTTTTTTCATGTCTTTGGTAGTAGGAGCACCTATTGGATCTACATGTTCAGTGACAATTGAATTTTGGGCATAATCTCTTATGGATCCAAGATGTAGCTTCATCAAACTTTGCCATGCAACAAAGTTGTCTTTGTTGAGCTTGTGAACTTCTCTCTTTGGCATTTTGATCTTTTCTGCTAGTAGTCCCTTTAAACTGAATCAGCAGTCAAGCTCTGATACCAATTGTTAGAATTTTTTAGAATAACTAAGATGGGGGGTGAATCAATTATTCAAGGTCCAAAATGCCCTATTAATACCTTTTTAATGAATCCATACCCTTTTCATCTGTTCAAACTTAAATCATTCATATAAGCAAATTATTGTAAATCAACATGCAAAGATAAAACATTCAAGATCAACACATGACACAATGATTTATGTGGAAACCCAATTTGGGAAAAACCACCAGTAAGATGCTACTTGATTCTCACTCTTCTGAAGTGATGCCCTATTAAAAGCCTGCCCTGTTAAAGGCTTACAACACACTGTTAAATGTGACCTTGTTAGAGGATTTCACCAAACTGTTAGGAATGGGCCTAGTTAAAGGTCTTTAGAACATTTACTTAGAATGTCACCCTGTTAAAGGATTTATCTAATGGATGTTAAACCAACCTAAGTCCATAGGATTTATCTTACTGTTACAATTGCTAGAAAGTAATGATAATGGTCTTTTTATCTGACATAACTTACAACATACTTTGCATATTTCAGATCACTCTTTCAGTTCAATCCTTATGCTTGGCTTCAATCACTTCAGCTTTGACTGCTTGTCTCCCTCTCAAGCTTAGTCTCCTTGAGTCTTCCTACTCATTCTGCCAATGCAATCATCCTTTTGGTTGTCTATCCAAATAGAGTTCCTGTGTTATCTTCTCCTTAGCTTATTCTTCAGCATTTCATGCTTTTATGCTTGACCACGGCTCTCTCTTTCACTATCCCCTCTATCCCACTCTATTTTTCCATTAACTAATGTCTTCTTATATACAAATCTGATTTTCCTTTGCCGCTCAATTCTCCCTCTCTAATTTTAGGGTTTCAAAATGGATTAGGTAGGATACAATGTATCTACCCCATATCTTGTTTTCTTCTTGAAACTTTGCGAGTTGTATCTTAAAAATGCTCTACATGGTGTTCTGTGCCACCAACTCATCATTCTTATCTTCCTTTTAATTCACAGATTCCTAGATAACAATTTTGTTGGCTTAGATCTAACGAATCTTTGATTTTCTAAATAATGCAGCAACTTGGCATTATTGAGTTACTGGTGCTCGGCACCTCTGTGTTACTCAGCATCATTGAGTTACTGGTGCTTTGCACCTCTGTGTTACTCGGCATCATTGAGTTACTGGTGCTCGTCACCTCTGTGTTGCTCAGCACCTATACTTGCTCGGCACTTGGTTCTGCTCAGCACTTGAACTTGCTCGGCACATGAACTTTCTCGGCACTTGAACTTGCTCGGCACTTAACTAAGAATTTTCTCGGCTCTTACTAGCTTGCTCGGCACTTACTAGTGAACTTAGTTTGAGCTTTACAAAAGACTTAGCTAAAACCTTAGATCTTTGATATGTTTTAGTGTGCTCATTCTTTGTATTTTTAGTATGTCATCCAATACATTGTTTCATTAATGGCTTGATTGATCCTTGTACTTCATTACAACATCATAACTTCAACCTTTCTCTAGGTGTTCTAGTTACATCTTATTGATTGCCTCTGCCTTGACAATCAACTAATTGATAGTATTTGGATCACTAAAGCAATTGTCATCCCTGCAATTAGCAAGTTTGACATCAATGAAAAAACAATGATTGAGGACATTCTTTACCAGTTCCATATATTATTTCAATAATTATTCTTATGATCATTTCAATCATTTCCAACAATCTCCCTCTTTGGCATTGATGGCAAACCAAACTGATCAAGTAATCAATTCAGTTACCACCAAGATTGTATTGATTTGCTGTATTTTCACTACTGATCACATATATCTCCCTCTTTCTTTGCATTGATAAGTTTTCTGCATATTTCTCCCTCTTTGACATAAATGCCAAAGATGTAGCATCTTTATCATGCAAAATATAAGCTTTGGCTTCTTTTTGTCTTTCTCCCTCTGTCACCATGCTTGTGACTGATTTGGAGTTTCTATTCCTGTTGTCATCCTTTGCATCAACCTGTTAATATTTCAATGATTTATTCCTGTTGATGTAAGGCAGCTTCCTTGTCACCTTAAACTACTTGACTTAGGGGTATAACGCCCAGCTTGCCTCTAAGATATTCATAAGCATCCTTGGGCAATGGTTTGGTGAAGATATCTACAGTTTGTTCCTTTCTGTGAATGTATTCTAACTTCACTTGTTTGTCTTCTACCAATTCTCTGACATAATGATACTTGATTGCAATGTGCTTGGTTTTTGCATGCATCACTAGATTTTTGGATATATTTATAGCACTTGTATTATCACAATACAATATCACCGGTTTTGTTACTTCTTCTTTCATTCCATTCAATAGATGTGTGAGCCATACAATGTTTGTACAATTGACTGCAGCTGCCACATATTCTAATTCTGTGGTGGACTGGGATATACATGTTTGTTTCTTCCTAGTCCAGGTAACCAGCCTTTTGCCTAGAAATAATGAACCTCCACGTGTGCTTTTCCTGTCATCAATGTTTCCTCCCCAGTCTGCATCTATATATGCATTGAGTTCAAATTTTCCATTCTTTTTGTAGTATAGACCAAAATCATCAATCCCTTTGAGATATCTCATTATTCTTTTTACTGCTATTAGATGATTTTCTTTAGGATTAGCAGAGAACCTAGCCACTATTCCAACTGCTAATGCTATGTCTGATCTACTATGTACAACATATTGTAGTTTTCCAATCATGGATCTGTACATTGTTTGATTGACTTCAGCTGACTCATCATTTTTGGATAGCTTATTCCCTGTGGCCATTGGTGTGCTGACTGGTTTGGATTCCTCCAATCCAAATGTTTTAAAAAAATTTTTGATGTATTTTGATTGTGTAATAAATATTCCATGTTTGAGTTGATGAACTTGCAATCCAACAAAAAATTTGATTTCTCCAAACATAGACATTTCAAATTCATATTTCATTTTGTCAGCAAAACCTTTGCAAAGTTGATGCAGGAGCATCTTGCATCCAAAATAAAGGGGAGACATGTTGAATGTAAAATTTAAAATTTAAAATTTAAAAAAAAAAAAAAAAAAAATCTGGAGGAGAGAGAAAGTGACAAAAATTAGAGGAGAAATAATAATAATAAATAAAAAGGGGGAAAAGGAGAAAAGCAAGGAAAAGGTGATTTCTATTTTCGAGCTGCATAGGTGGCATAATAGAAAAAATAAAAAAATAAATGGTTGTCATTCCATTTATCGACGTGTGTGGGTAGAATTCTAGAAAGTTATGAATATTGTAGAAAGTTGTGGATATTGTAGAAGGTTATGGAAGTTGTAGAAGGTTGTGGATATTGTGTAGGTGGAATTCTAGAAGGTTGTGGATAAGTCATGCATTAGGTGGTAAGTGCCTATTTAAGCAAGGGATATAAGCATTTCTAATCAAGTTTGAGAAGTAGAAGCTAGAAGGCGTGAAGACTTCAAGGTGTGAAAGCTTTAAAGGTGTAACTCTTCAAGTAGAAATTCTTGGTGAAGCTTGGTGTGAAGACTCTTATTTGAGATTTCTCTTATGTTGAAGAATTTGTAAACTTCTTTTTGAAGAAGTCATATCTATGATATCATCTTGTGGGTGTTGTAAGAATTTTCAAGTACAATAAAATTGCTTGTGAAGCATTTTTTTTTTCTCTTCGTCTCCATATTGTTGCACTCTTGGTTATGAGTTGGTAGGGTGGTGTGGCCCTCCATCAAGTGGTATCATAGAATACCTTTGTTAGTGGTATCAGAGTGTACCTTCATCAAAAGTACTTCCTTACCACCAAATACTATGTCATCCACAAAAATTTCAAATACAATAATGTCTTTACCTTCTTTAGCTTTGATGTACATGTTGATGTTATCATCAGTTCTTTCAAATCCAATTTGCACTAGATACTTGTGAAGTCTCTCATATCATGCTCTAGGTGCTTTTTTCAAACCATAGAGTGCTTTATGTAACTTACACACCATATCCCCATTGTTTTCATCAAAAAATCCTTCTGGTTGTTCAATGTAGACTTCTTCTTCTAGTATACCATTTAAGAAGGTGTATTCTACGTCCATCTAATAGACTTTAAAATCTTTGTAGGCAGCATATGCAAGTAAAGTTCTTACTCCTTCCATTCTTGCAAAAAGAGCAAATGTTTCTCCATAGTCTATTCCTTCTTCTTGAGCATAACCCTTGCATACTAATCTGGCTTTATTTCTGGTAATCTCACCATTCTCATCTAGTTTTTTTCTGAATACCTATTTGGTGCCAATCACATTCTTGTCAGTTGGTCTAGGAACCAAACTCCAGATTTTATTTTTTCTTATTTGATCAATTTCTTCTTCCATAGCTTTATACCAGTCACCATCTTGTAATGCACCATATACTGTCTTGGGTTCAGATTTGTTGATCAGACATGATTCATGTCTTAGTCTATTCCTTTTCATTGGTCTTGCATCTTTGTCACCAATTATTTGTTCAGTAGGGTGATGTCTTTTTACATATTTGGATAATCTTGGCTCTGTCCTTTTTTCCATGTTTGATCTTTCAGATTCAGGATCACTATGCTCTTCATTTTCAAGTTGTTATTCATCATGTATGATGTATTTTGAATCAGATTGTGCATTTTCTTCATTCTGTAACTCGGCTTCTAAATGCAACTCGGCATTCACTGGTTGTGAATCGGCTGAAACTAACACTTGTTGTTGACTTTCAATTTGATTGGAATCATCCTCATTAGCAGTCATTCCTTCATAAGAATATACAAAGGTTCTGTATTCTTCCATTTTCTTTGGTTCTCCAGCTTGGACTTCTGTGTGCTCATCAAAATTTACATTTGCACTTTTCACAATTTTGTTAGTGTTAACATTCAAACACGATTATGCCTTACTTCTTGTGGAGTAACCAAGAAATATACCTTCATCACTTTTTGCATCAAATTTTCCATTTCTAACATATTTAAGGATAAAACATTTGCAACCAAACACTTTGAAATTTTTTACATTTGATGAGTAACCATACCATAATTCAAAAGGTGTTGTATTTGTAACTTTCTTGACTTGTAATTGGTTCAATGTGTGAATAGCTACACTTACAGCTTCTCTCCAGTATTTTAGAGCAACATTCTTTTCCATCATTAATGTTTTGGCACAGTCAATTATAGATTTGTTTCTTCTTTCAGAAATTTCATTCTGTGGGGGAGTTCTAGGAGCTGATGTTTGTCTTTTGATTCCATTGTCATTATAGAATATCTCAAATTCATTTGATGAAAATTCACCACCTCTATCTGATCTTAGACATTTCAAGCTTTTTCTAGTTTCCTTTTCAACTCTGGCCATATACCACTTAAAAATTTGAAAAGCATCATATTTTTGTTTTAAGAACATAACAATCATCATCCTGGAATAGTCATCAACAAATAACATTATGTATTTATCTCCTCTATAGCTTTGTATTTTCATTGGACCACATAAGTCAGTGTGAACTAACTCAAGTATCTCTTTAGATGTATAGTTTTTGCTTTTGAAACATGACTTTGTCATCTTTCCTAGCTGACATTGTTTACACATGACATTATCAGGCTTCTTCAATTTTGGTAGACCTCTGACTTTCTTCATTTTATTGATTTTGACCAGATTGTCAAAGTTGACATGACATAATCTTCTATGCCATAACCATTCATCATCAAATTTTGCAAATAGACAAGAATTATCATCCATATCAAGGTCAAACAAATTACTCTTTGTTTGATCTCATTTTCCTATTAGTTTACCATCATTGTCATAGATTTTTGTAGTTTTATTTTCAAATTCCACTTTGCAACCTATATTGCCTAATTGTGAGACACTCAGTAAATTATAGTTTAATCCTTCAACATAGTATGCATTGTCACATGAAATTTGGTTTGTGAGCTTAATGGAACCTTTTCCTTTGATTTGACATGGAGCATCATTACCAAATCTAACAATATTTCCATCATACTGAGTAAAGTTAACAAACTTATTTTTGTCTCCTGTCATGTGATGTGAGCATCCACTATCTATGATCCATCTGTTATTCTTGTTTATACATGTCACCAGTGCTGTGGCTTCTTCTTCATCAGATTGGTCCTTCATGGCTACATAAACAACTTCATCATCATTGTCATCAGAATTTTCTTCAACAATATAACACTTCTTACCTTTTTCTTTGTAATCTCTCTTGTCATCATCTCTTCTGTTCTTGTATTTGTTACCTTCCTTGGAATCCTTTTTCTGTGGATATCTTGTAGCAATATGACCTACTTCATTGCAATTGAAACAAATGATAGGCATCTTACCTTTGAATTTTCCTCTGCCCCTGTGAAATCTTCTAGCGAGCAATGCTTCCAATTGTT
Source organism: Cupressus sempervirens (assembly GCA_028749045.1). Taxonomy (NCBI): domain Eukaryota; kingdom Viridiplantae; phylum Streptophyta; class Pinopsida; order Cupressales; family Cupressaceae; genus Cupressus; species Cupressus sempervirens. Next base: position 728,449,593 of record CM053785.1, read on the forward strand.
CCACGTCTTCCTCATAAGTGCTACTGTCACTAGATACATACTTCATTTTTCTTCCTTTCCTAGATTTCACCTGTTCAGCATCTTTTAGAGATAACTTGGCCTTAAAAGCAGATTCAACATTTTCAAGTTTGTAGTTGTCAAAGTTAGATAACTCAAATGCAGTGAGTCTACCTATTATACCTTCAAAGCTTAGGTTGTTTCGTGGTATACATCTTAGCTCTTGTATTGTTGATACTCTAATAGCATAGATAGGAAGCAAGGTTCTTAAGAACTTATTATTAACAGTATCTTCATCTAGTTGACCATTCAAGCATCTTATTGCACTTATCACTTCCTTTATTCTTGCACCATACGAGCAACATTCTCATTTTCTTCCATTTTCATGTCATCAAATTTTCCTCTGAGACTTTCTCTTTTTGCTCTATGTACATTCTAATCTCCTCCATAGATGTCTGATAGGGCTTTCCACATTTTGAATGCAGTGTCACATCCTTTGATATCATAAAATTCAGCATAGCTGAGTGCATAGGCAATTTCCAGCATTGTCTAGTTGTGTTCTTGTTTTTTTTTCATGTCTTCGGCAGTAGGAGCACCTATTGGATCTACATGTTCAGTGACAATTGAAATTTGGGCATAATCTCCTATGGATCCAAAATGTAGCCTCATCAAACTTTGCCATGCAACAAAGTTGGCTTTGTTGAGCTTGGGAACTTCTCTCTTTGGCATTTTGATCTTTTCTGCTAGTAGTCCCTTTAAACTGAATCAACAGTCAAGCTCTGATACCAATTGTTAGAATTCTTTAAAATAACTGAGAGGGGGGGTGAATCAGTTATTCAAGGCCCAAAATGCCCTATTAATACCTTTTTAATGAATCCATACCCTTTTCATCTGTTCAAACTTAAATCATTCATATAAGCAAATTATTGTAAATCAACATGCAAAGATAAAACATTCAAGATCAACACATGACACAATGATTTATGTGGAAACCCAATTTGGGAAAAACCACCAGTAACATGCTACTTGATTCTCACTCTTTTGAAGTGATGCCCTATTAAAAGCCTACCCTATTAAAGCCTTACAACACACTGTTAAATGTGACCTTGTTAGAGGATTTCACCAAACTGTTAAGAATGGGCCTAGTTAAAGGTCTTTAGAACATTCACTTAGAATGTCACCCTGTTAAAGGATTTATCTAATGGTTGTTAAACCAACCTAAGTCCATAGAATTTATCTTACTGTTACAATTGCTAGAGAGTAACGATAATGGTCTTTTGATCTGACATAACTTACAACATACTTTGCAAATTTTAGATCACTCTTTCAGTTCAATCCTTATGCTTGGCTTCAATCACTTCAGCTCTGACTACTTGTCTCCCCCTCAAGCTTCGTCTCCTTGAGTCTTCCTACTCATTCTGCCAATGTAATCATCCTTGTGATCATCTATTCAAACAGAGTTCCTGTGTTATCTTCTCCTTAGCTTATTCTTCAGCATTTCATGCTTTTATGCTTGACCACGGCTCTCTCTTTCACTATCCCCTCTATCCCACTCTATTTTTCCATTAACTAATGTCTTCTTATATACAAGTCTGATTTGCCTTTGCCACTCAATTCTCCCTCTCTAATTTTAGGGTTTCAAAATGGATTAGGTAGGATACAATGTATCTACCCCATATCTTGTTTTCTTCTTGAAACTTCACTAGTTGTATCTGAAAAATGTTCTACATGGTGTTCTGTGCCACCAACTCATCATTCTTATCTTCCTTTTAATTCACAGATTCCTAGATAACAACTTTGTCAGCTTAGATCTGACGAATCTTCAATTTTCTAAACAATGCAGCAACTCGACATTATTGAGTTACTGGTGCTCGACACCTCTGTGTTACTCGGCATCATTGAGTTACTGGTGCTCGGCACCTCTGTGTTGCTCGGCACCTATACCTGCTTGGCACTTGGTTTTGTTTGACACTTGAACTTGCTCAACACATGAACTTGCTCAGCACTTGAACTTGCTCGGCACTTAACTAAGAATTTGCTCGGCTCTTACTAGCTTGGTCAGCACTTACTAGTGAACTTAGTTTGAGCTTTACAAAAGACTTAGCTAAAACCTTAGATCTTTGATATGTTTCAGTGTGCTCATTCTTTGTATCTTTTAGTATGTCATCCAATACACTATTTCATTAATTGCTTGACTGATCCTTGTACTTTATTACAACATCATAACTTCAACCTTTCTCTAGGTGTTCTAGTTACATCTTATTGATTGCCTCCCCCTTGACAATAAACTAATTGATAGTATTTGGATCACTAAAGCAATTGTCATCCCTGCAATTAGCAAGTTTGACATCAATGAAAAAACAATGATTGAGGACATTCTTTACCAGTTCCATATATTATTCCAACAATTGTTCTTATGATCATTTCAATCATTTCCAACAGAGAGTTGTCACATGAAGATGCCAACTCATTCTTGCCTATACAGTACAGCCACCATCTCCTCCTATCTTGAAACCTCTAAAATCCTATAGTAAACTTGACAATCTCCTATTCCACTAAAAAATAGAATTTTCCAATAGTGGAAATGGGAGAAATTGCCATTTTTCTCCAAAACCCTAAGTAGTTAGGGTGTGTGAGTAGTTTTTACAAAAAATCTTATATCTCCAATATCCAAGTGATTCAAGAGCTCAGAGTAGCCTCATTAGAAATGTGACTCTACAAACTTGAGTAAAATTTGACTCTCCAGCCACCACTATCCATATAGTTTGTACATTGAATAGGAAAACAGTATTTTTGCAGGAAAATTAATGGTTTTTATTGATTCCAAAGAAAAATCTTACATTCTATGTCTTCCACGCACCTATAAGGGCTTATGAAGACCTTCCTCCAACTGGTCCAACTAAATTTTGAAGGTTGTGACTATTGGAGGGAACCATTACAAACAAAAATCATTAATATAGTGTAAATGTTGCATTATTGTTATTATCATGCAACTTATTTTGATTTTATGACTTTACCATGACTTCAAAAGAACCCCAACACCTCCTAAGACTTCTAACAAGACTCTAGGAGACTGCTAGACCCCTGTGACCTCATGAAACAACTAGTTTATGTAAATACCAAAATTTGTTCAAGGGTTCACACAATAGGATCATAATGCAAGAAAGAGCCTAAAATAACCAAATCTGCTAGAATCAAGTTTGAAAAGGCCTAGAAGACCTTAGAATACCTTATTTTGATGAGGTCCTCCTGCACCACTCTGTCTCTGCTCACCTTACCTTCTCCCACCTACACATTTAAAGAAATAATTTTAAAACACCTAAAAGGTGCGCAGCTGCGCACTGTCTACCCACCCTTTTTTATGCTAAAAACATTTTAAAAACTTGAAAAAACAAAAACATATAAAGCTTAAGTCTTGGTGCACAATAGCACACCTATCTAGGTGGACTGCTATGCACCCTCTATAGACCATTCCTCATATAGAAAGTAGAAAAAGGTGTGCATTTAGCGATGTGCTAAATGCACACCTTTGTGCGCTAAGGAAGAAAATAGGGTGCATATCAATTTACCCCATGAGGTGGAATGATGCATACCCCATTTTATAAAACTTAATCAAAGGATAAAGGCACATAAGGTGCACCTTAGAGGTGCACCAAGTGCACTCTTTTTTTCTTTTCATTGCTAGATTTAAGTTTTTTGATGTTTTTTAATTGTTTTTGAGAGTCGAGGCTTTTGGGTTGTATTTTTTTCATCATTAGGGTTTGTCTTACTTAACTATTTTCAACTCTCTGGACTAATGTTTGCTTCTTTGTTTAGGTAAAAAAAGGTATCCTTAACTTGTTGGGGTCATAAGTTTTGACCTAAAGCTCGAAAATCAAAAGTATTTACACTGTTGGAAAGAAGAACTAAAAATCTAATTTTAATTTTAGTCCCTAAAATATCGAGCCTTTAGATGCCCAATTTTAGGGACCAACGAAAGTTTCAACTTAAAATTTTGAGTAGAAGACTCCCAAAAAAATCGGTTAAAAAATGCCTAGAAAATCTTGTGAAAAAGATTCAAAACATCTGATCATTTTGGATAATATGGATCACCTAGTCTCTCATTAGGAAGGATAGGTAGTTGGAGTGAAGAGAAAGATAAAAGATATAGAGGTTGGACACATGAGCCAGAATAGGTTCCTCATCTTATGCAACTATCAATGACAAGATTCAACATGGGTGCCTTTGAATTTCATATAGAGGAAGCAGAAGGAGTTCAAATGTATGAAAGTGTTTGGCTATAAAGAGGGTATAAATCATAGAAAAGGGGCAAAATAAGTACACTAGAGTTCTCCCAAACTTTGTTCGAGAAAATCCTAGAAACCATTTTCAAAACTAAGAACTTTGATTTTTTGGCAAATTGAGCTTCCGAGGTGCGCAAGTAAACTTTTTCAGTGGTGTTTTGAAAGATTTTGAAGAATTCAAAGGTGCCTCAATAGTTAACTGATGGTTCTAAATTTAGAGCATTCAATGCATCAAAAATGCATTCTGACAGTAGTTTAACTCCTACAGATGCCTAGTAAAGATGAAGCTTCTATTTTTGTCACTTCCAAACACTCCTACATTAACTAATGGATCTCTCTTTCTTATTTTTCTCATGCTTTCTTTGTTTTAAGACATATAAAGGCTTGTGCATCCATTTAATGATATAAATAAGGATGGAGTCCTACTAAGCAACAATTAGATAGTTAATTTCTACATAAATAGATTTGTTTGATTAGCTTAGAAGCATATGATTGCATAAAGATATCTCTCACACTCAACACAAATTGAGGAGAAGATTTCTTATATATTCAAGAATGTACTATGTATTCTAGACCACCATTATTTTGATGCAATAATATATGCTTTTGGTGCTCACATTTAGAGTGTAGTGATTCTTGCCTAAGTGTGTTAAATTTTGTGGATGTATGTTGATGAAGTGTAATTGAGCTAATAGTTTTATTGCATTGTTTTGGTTGTGTGATCTTTTAATTTTGGTATTTGCTATAGTTTTACAAATTCCACTAACGTACTTAGTTCAAGAAGAGATCACCATATTGTTACTACATAGATTTTCATCTCATATGAGTGCACTTTTTGTGGCCTTGCGATCTGATGAGTTACTAAATTCCCATCGATGATTGCATTAGTGGAATTAAGGAAGCACTAATCCTATTTTTATTGGTTACCCACTGATCTTTTCAAAAGCTTAACTCACAGACTCGTTGTTTCCATGGTTTATGTCCATTAGGATTTTACTTTCATGTTATTTACTTAAACTTCTTGTTACACTATCTTCATTATTTTCTTTAATAACCTCTTGTTAAATTAGAAATTCATATAGTTGCATTATTAGATTGCATTCATCATAAAAATAGAAAATACCAAAAATCATATCTCTTTTGTGGTTAATTTTGAAATAGCAAGTAGATTGATCATTTGATCCAAAATTGGTTCAAACTAGCAAAGGCCTCCTTGTGAACAAACACATTTATCTTCAACTAGGCAAATTTCAATAGGTTGCAATATCACCTGGAACCTCAGAGTTGATCCCAAATTAGCTTTTCTGGAGAGGAGTTTGAAAGGATTCCTATCGTTAAGCATCATGCAAAATGATAGCTCAACAAGTATATATTAACATCCTTAATCTCATGAGTATAACATACATTATCTCAGCTTATATAGAAAAATTCAAAATGTCCAAATTTTGTAATAACTTGTATACCTCAAAATTTGATAACTCCCCTTGAGTTGATATGTCTATTCTATATCCAAAATATGGTACGCTTGGCGATTAAATCTTATACTCTTTGACTTCATGTTGTTTATGCTTTCTCTTCCCTTAGCTTGTTTTGTCTTTACTCTGTCCTTTGTCTTACTTTTGTCTCCAATTTTTCTTACTCTCCCATTTCTCATTCTCCTTATATCTCTCCAAAATGCTTATTCTCCCTCAAAATATTTCTCCCCCTTTTTGAAACTTATGTCAATGGGCTATACACTTATAGTGTGTTTGTCCAAAAAAGATTTATGGACATCCAATATCATCTTGAGAGTTGCATCCCAATTCTCACATGCAACATCCAATGACTTTGTTTGGATTGCAAGCTCGGTAACAAGGTGGACTAGACCATCTAAGGTAGAAATATTTGGATCTTTCTTTAGTAGGGTTTCAACATAGCCTAGTTCCTTGTGTAAAATTTCTATATAGGGAGTGAGTTTTGTCTGGATGCTAGTCAATTTGGCCCTTATGTTGGCCTCATCTACTGTCAATAGAGCTAATTGACTCTAGGTTTGAAGCAATGTCCTGAAATGCTTCTCACTCTAAGTTGGATTCATAGGTAATTTGTCACCTAATGAATTCATTTGGCTTTCGAAGCTCAAGATCTAACTTCTAGTCTCTTGGGTGAAGAGTGAGGGATTGCGCAATTTAGTGTACAATGAGAATATGTTCTCAAGTACCTTCTTCACATCCTCAATCTTAGTTGCTAATGCAACTTTTATTAGTGTTATATCACTTGATATCATTTCATTGATTTTGCTTTGAAACTTCTTTTCTGACCATTCATGTAATTTGGTATTTGTGTCTATGTCAACATTACTTACTTTCTCCACTATATTTTTCACTTGTTCTATTAGTGGCTTAGTCTCATTTGGAGTTGACAGACTAAATGCATCTAAAAAGATGTCTTTAATATCCTATAGTGTTTTCTTCTACCTGTACTCCCTTCTAAGCATTTCTTGATGCTTCTTCCTTGCTAGGGCTTGTTGCAATATGCCCATTTTCTCTATGGTTATTGTATCATAGTTGTTGGTGTAAATAAGTATTTACTATTTACACTTAGTTAAGTGTACTTAGGTTAATGCATATATTTTATTATTTATGTATTAGTCACCTAGGAGTATGTGTACTCTTGTGATTTTTCATGTTGACAGCATAGGAGTTTGCACTCTAATTATGCACATGTTGTCTACACTTAGGAGTTAGCACATTATTTGAGCACATGGTGTCTACAATATTCTAGACACCTCATCATGCTTATCTTCTTATTGTGGAAGATATGTGCTTAGTTTTCATGCTTATCTCCTAGTTCTTTCTAGACACATTCTAGATACATCTTAGAGGCCTTTATATATAGGCTCTCCTAGTGTGTATGTACATGCTTTCAATAATAGTAAGCATTCTCATATTGATCATACTCTTTGGTCTACTATGTGCTTGTGCTTATGCTCGTTGATCTTGGCTTAATTTTGCTCTATGGAAAATTCTTATATGGTATCAGAAATTGGGGAGATTCTTCTCACTAGTCATTTGAGATCATAGTTGCTTCAGCACTTTGACCTGAATCTAGAGAATCTACAAAAATTGGGAGCATCTAGAGTCAGATCTGACCTTACCATTGTGTCTGGAACATTAATTCAGTGAAAATTGGCTATAAATATGCCTATGCTAGACTAGAGTTGATCACGAGGCAATTTTTTTTTGCAAATTGGCACTCATAGGCACCAATTTGCAAACCAAGTATGATCTAATTCAATCTATGAATTTATTTTAGATCTGAATTTAATTTTCATCTTTGCAATTTATTTTTTGATTTGCGTATTTTTAGACATTTTTTACCCAGTTAGAGAAAAAAAATTTAGCAAAACCATTCAGCCATCTTTCAAGAGGTTGTAATAAGGAAAATTAGAAGTCCATGAAGGCCAAAATTGGAAAGTGGCCATTTTAATTGTACTACTTATAAAGTGCCAAAAGCATCTCTTTTGGGGGGGTTTCTTGATTTAGTGAAAAGGGGGACTGTTCTTGATGATGTGTTCCTTCTTTTCTGCACTTTTCTTTCATTTTTTGCATCATGGAGAATTTCCAGTTTCCAAAATTAACTCCACATAACTATGCTACATGGTCCATCACAATGTGGTGTCATTTAATTCACAATGGTGTTTCTCGATGTGTAGATAGTACCCATCCTAAACCAGCAGTTGATAATGTATCAACAAGTGATATTTCAGCTTGGGTGGCTATGGATAGGAAAACCCTAGGTGATATATGTTTAGGGGTTGATGAAAAGATCATGTATCAAATTAAGAAGTCTTCTACATCCAAGGAAGCTTGGGATACCCTCAAGAATCTATATGATAAAGTGTTTAAAGAGGATATTTTCAAAATTGAAGATGAGCTTATCTCCTTAGATCCTAAGTCATTTGATTCTATACAAAATTTCATCATCAAGGTGAATGAACTAAGGATAAAGCTTACTGATTGTGGAAATCCTATAAAAGATGATAGGTTGATCTATCTTATTTATAATAAGCTACCATTAGAGTATTCCACATTCATTTCTTCTTATAACACCTCAAAGACAATGTTAGGGTCTACCTTCAAGAAAGTCTCCTTTGATGAATATGTTGTTCTATTGGATTCAAAAGAAAATAATTTGATATTAATGAGGATTCTCACTTCACCTATGTCTAAAGCATTCGTGGCCAACAATGAGGGTTCTCAAAATTCAGCTAGATAGTCTTCAAACAAAGGAAAGGGTAAGAATCAAAAGTGGAAGAAGAACAAATCAAAGGATGCAAAAAAGACAACACCACAATCCAATCAACAAGGAAAGTCTTCCTCAAATTCCAATACAAAAGGGGACAATAATAAGGAGAAGAAAAAGTGTGTCTATTGCAAGAAATTGGATCATGAAGAACATGAGTGTTATCATAAAAATATTGATGAGTTGACCAACATCATGAAGAAACATAATGTTCCATTGCCTAATTCAAAGGGCAAAGGGCAAGAACTCATGGCTAATTCAAATTCTTCAAAGGAATGGATACTTGATTTAGGTGCCTCATATCACATGGGTTCTTCAAAGGAGGATTATTCTTCATTGAACCAGTCAAAGGTACCACACATCTTTATGGGAGATAATACCAAAATGGAAGTTGAAGGGAAAGGAAACATGGAGATGGAAAATGAAGAGTTTCATGATGTTCTCTATGTTCCAAACATAAGTTCTAATCTCCTCTCAATTTACCATATCACTCACCTTAGAGATGGATAGAGAGTTGAGTTCCTTCCAGACTTAGTACAGGTGCACAGTCTAAAAGATGACTCACTAGTTGCAATGGGGAAAGTGAATCATGACAAAAGGTTATACTCTTTCCCCCATTTTGTGCCCAAGTATCCTTCACAGGCCTTGTTATCACAATCTAATTCAAACATCAAATTATGGCATGAGCGGTATGGACATCTTTCCTTCCACTACCTTCAACAAGTCAACACATATATAATGTTCAAAGGTCTACCCTAAATCAACTTTTCCCATGGTGAATGTTCAACAGATTCAGTGGATATGCATCCAGAAGGGAAGTTACAAAAAGGGAAGCCTTTTAGAGCACCAGTTGTTCTACAGATGGTTCACATGGTATTAGCAGGACCTTTTGTAGTTACAGTAGTCAACTAGGGTCACTACATACTTGCTTTCATTGATGACTTTTCAAGACACTCTTGGGTCTATTTTCTTCATCATAAGAATGAAGTGTTGGACACATTTCTAGCCTTCAAGACTCATGTTGAACAACAATTGAGAAAAGCCATCAAAGTTCTTCGAATGGATAATGAGAGCAGATATGTGAACAAAAGACTAACAAAATTTTGTAGAGTCAGGGGCATTGGTGTTCAGAATCTAGCACCATTCAATCCACATAAGACAGATGTTGCAACTTTGAGGATTCACACTCTTAAGTCCATGGTGAGTTGCATGATATAGGCCAGGTCTCTAGATCCATCATTAGCAGTCGAAGCAGTCAGCAGTGCTACTCACATTTTAAATAGGTCTCCTCATCCAGCCTTAGATGACAAGACTCCTTTTGAGGCATGGTGTAGCAAAAAACCAAATGTGACACACTTCAGCGTCTTCGATTGTCCTACATGGGCAAATAGATCTTCTAGGGGATACAAGGCACAGTCACCTCAGCCTTGTACTTTGATTGGTTATGAAGACGGTGTGAAGGCATATAGACTCATGGATCCTAGGACACATCATATTTTTGTGGAGAAGGATGTACACTTTGAGGAAAGTTCAACTAGCTTGTCCTCTAATCCTCTTCACACATCATATCATGTGGAAAATGATAATGACACTAGAAATAGTGCTTCAACAGATTCAAACACATGGGGTTCTATTAACAATTATAGTGAGAGGTCACTACATCAATATTCTCCACATACCTATATCACCATAGTGATAGGTCTAGCATAGCAAGGTACATCGATTCTTCAAGGTCCAGCTTCACTGATAGATTTGGGGGATAGTATTGATGATTGCCTCTTCTTCTTAATGTAGCAACACCTTCTTCAGTTGTCATGAGGGATCCATCTAATCCTCTTGTTCATTCTCTACATGATCGATCATTATAGGTTGAAGTGATTGTGGATACTTATGATCAATAGTTGTAGAAGGCTTCTTCAAAAGTTGCAGAGATAGATAGGTTCTTCAGCCAATTGAGTAGGTTTCAAAGACATCAGTTATCCATGAGATTCTTTCCATGCACAATGGAAGTGTCTCATTTGTACCTTTGGCATTGTTTCTTCCTAAGGGGAGGAACACCATTCTATAGTCTTGGATCAACTTCTTCATCAGAGCAATCACTGATAGGCATTCTTCTTTTGGGGGAGCCTTTCCTATCTCTCTTCCTCTTCTTATCATTCTCTTATGTATATGCTGAATGTATGTTATACTGGGGGGGTCTTGATTACTCCATCCATCCATACATCATGTGTGTTTCATCTCTCTTTTTGGGGGAAGGTTTCTCCCATGAGGTTTTCCCTCTTTCTCCACTTTACGAGAGATTCCATTTGCATTATGTACATGGGTACGTAACATGGCCTAGTAGCCAGGACCCATCATGCATTTCATCCTAGATCATGTAAGCTTCAGGGCATTCCCCTAAGTTGCACTTAAGGGGGGGTGTTGGTGTAAATAAGTATTTACTATTTACATGTACTTAAGTTTACTTAGGTTAATGCATATATTTTATTTTTTATTTATTAGTCACCTAGGAGTATGCGTACTCTTGTGAGTTGTCATGTTGACAACACAAGAGTTTGCACTCTAATTATGCACATGTTGTCTACACTTAGGAGCTAGCACATTATTTGAGCACATGGTGTCTACAACATTCCAAACACCTCATCGTGCTTATCTTCTTATTGTGGAAGATATGTGCTTAGTTGTCATGCTTATCTCCTAGTTCTTTCTAGACACATTCTAGGTGCATCTTAGAGGCCTTTATATATAGGCTCACCTACTATTTATGTACATGCTTCTGATAATAGTAAGCATTCTCATATTGATCATACTCTTTGGTCTATTGTGTTGTTGTGCTTGTGCTCCTTGATCTTGGGTGAATTTTTCTCTAAGGAAAATTCTTACAATAGTCATACTTGGAAAAATGATTTCTTTGTCAAGGCTCAAATCTCCATACTATATGACTTCTTCTGCCTTTGATGAACTTGGGCTTGACACTAAGATCTGCAATGGTGTACCATCTGTGCTCAGATTCTAAAGAGTTTGTGGGGAAGGAGTCCCAGATGCTGGTAAGGTTTCTAGGGCTTGGATGGTTGTTTTCTCCTTCATTCTAGGTGTTTGTTCTATCTCTTTGGTCTTGCCCTGTTCTATCACAATGATCTGATTTATACCTTGATCTTGTGTTGTAGGTGTAGATAAGTCTATCTAACATGTTTCTTGATGTTCTACAATAGTAACTTATGTTTCCACTATGCTCTTCTCTATTGTATCAACCTTGGTAATCGTATCAACCTTTTTAGATGTATCTTCTAGTATTTGGACCAAAGGTTATACATTAGTGACTAGAGGGATGATAGAAGGTGGTTCTTGTGGATTCACCTTTTCCCTTGTAGTATTAGTCACTATCTTCTATAGTTCATACACACTAACCAGTACAAGATTATCACAAAGTTTGGACTACAATGTAGAGTGATCTAATATATTCTTCATATCATCTTCTATAAGGGGATTGATGTTCTGAGCTGATAGATCATAAACATCCTTGATAGTTATTGTTTCAGTAGTCTCACTTGTGACATGTGGAGGACTAATACTCAACAATTGTGTGTCTTGTACACTTTTTTCTTCTTGACATTTCTTTGGCTCAGTTGTTGCCTTGTCATTTATTTGCATTGTTGTTCCTTCCTCAACATCGTTATCTTTTTCATCATCCTTTACTTCAATGGGTTTTGGTTCTCCTTCCTTCACTGTAGTCAATCCATAAGTAAGTTTCCACATCTGTGAAGACTTTTTAACAACATTGTCAATATTGTTTTGCAAAATGATAATGGCTCTATATTTAGGTGTGAGCCTAACTACATATTTCTTTACAAAGAAATTTTTCCTTAGATAGTTCAGGCATTACTTGGGCTAGAGATTTTTCTCTAATTTTTCTCTCCAAGTCTAGACAATAGTGTCATTTTTGCTCAACTCTATCATATAAATTCTTTGGCATTGAGTTGGCAATCTCTAGTGGAGTAGTCTTGAATTTTGCCATCATGGCATATATGGCTTCTTCCACTTGATTTTTCTCTACTTTACCAAGATTGTCAAAATCAACATGACTAAATCTTGATAAGTCTACACTATTTCTAACATTTTCACATAAATTTTTTAATTCTAAAAGAGGATTATGACTCACCACCTTAAATTGGTTGTTGCCATCTGGCTTTGGTTTCTCTTCATCAGACTCAACTTGTGCAACATATTTTCTTCTTGGTCTCTTCTGCTCTTGACCTCCTTGCTTTGTTGATTTGGTCATTTCCTTAGCTTTTTGAGTTGTTTCATGTGTACTAGCCCTTATAGTAGGTGTAGTAGGCTTGGGCTAACTCAACTTAGCTACCTTTTTAGCTTTAGTTACTGGTTGTGCCTTGGCCTTTCTTTTCTTTGGCTCAATAGGAGTAGGTTCTTCCTTAGCTTCTTCTCCCTCGAGACCTTTAGTTTCCTCCTCTTCCTGATCTTCTCCCATGCCTTGTGTTAAAGCTAGTGGTGCATGTGTTTGGGTTTCTTCTTCGTCTTCTTCTTCTTCTTCTTCTTCTTCTTCTTCTTCCTGCTCCACACCCTCTCCAAATTTTTCATTCAACTTTTTCACTATCTTCTCCTTTTTCTTCATGGCAAAGGCAATCTTCAATTCCATGGTAATTTTGGACTTATACATTTCATAATTTCCAAATACCTTTGCAATTTTATCTACCTCTTCTACTAGTAATGCAGTTATAGCTACAGAGGCCTCATCCACATTTATTTCATAACCAAGCGGCCTCAACCACCTCACCCTTGGTGTAGTAGCTTGTACAAAAGTGTAGTCAGCATCCACAAGAAAAAAACATCATCATAGTGTTTCTCTACTAGTGAGACTGGTATTCTAAACCTTTTCTTCATTGATTGTTTCAAATCTTCAAAGTAGCTAGTCATCATAGACTCAAAGTTTTCACACCTAACTGCTCAATGTATTCACCAATCTACATTGCTACTAATCTATTTTATTTCCATGCAATTGTTCCAAATGTTGGGAAGGTGTTTTTTACATAAAAGAATATGCATATTAATATGGAACCAAATTTACACTGTGGACTCTTGGCTTTCCTTATTGCTCCAAGGTTCTCCATCAATTGTTGCAATGGTAGTTTTGCTAGATCACATGTATGATCTTTCTTAACAATTTTATATCCCACATCCATATCTATATAGGGCACACTATTTAATCTACTAGATTGATATAACTTGTGTGATATAACCCTTACAACAAAATTTATTAGAGGATCAATGATTGTGTTAATCATCATGCCTCTCTTGTTCCAAACAACTCCAATATTTTTCTCAATCACGTCCTTTGAATCACTTCTCAATGTCTTAGGCCTATCTAGGTTTGTGTAACCAGTAACCCTATGAATTATCCTCTTCATAATTTTCATAGGTCCAATGTCTAGCCATAATGAACCATCATGATTTTGGCTAAGCACTATCCTAATCCATTATGTCTTGAATACATTTGGAAAATCTAGGGCTTTTGTTAATCCCTTCTTCTCTATGATTTTGAATTCTTCCTTTAGTACACCATTATCATAGAGTCTTCCATATGCTTCCCTAATTATAGGATTTTTTTACATCTTGTACCATTAAAATGTTCAGTGGAATCATCGACAATGCACCAAAAGGATCTTGCTGGTAAGCAATTTTAGGAATAGCTTTGAAAATTGGTTGCTTAACTTTGTTACTTACTAACTAAACATTCAAAAATTATTTTCCTTCTACATTCTTTGGACTTGATACCATAATGAGAAACTAGGGTTTACAAAATTTAAATTGTGTAGCTCGGCTCTTGATAAATACCTTATAAAATCTAACGAAATGATGTAGGATCACTACTAAAATATTTTGCAACTACTTTGGATGGATTTCCATATCGCCTTTTTCTCCTCCCACTCTTTTTCAAATTTTAAATGATGAAAAATGAGCTAAAATTGATCAAATAACATTTGAAAACCCTACAATAAATGTTGAGTGCTTACACAACTATAAGCTCAGCATAAACCAATTCCAGGCTCACTCGACATCCATTGACATTTCCATCACTTGACAACCACTATGGTTTCAACATCAACTAGCTAATCTATTAGTTCAACATCTTCTTGCATTTTATTCGACACGTATAGGAAACTTTTCATACTCCGTAGAGACTTGAAAAACTTAAGGATTTATCTTGGATTCCTATTGACATCTTACATCTTTATTCATGCTAATGTAATATTTTTAGTACTAAATCCTTTGGAACTGATGTATCATATAACATTTTAATATGAGTCCCACCTACCTCTTGATTGCCTAGTTTGATAATGTGTGATCACCTGACCCATTGGGTGAAGTGATCCCTTGTCCATTTGATGTGCTGCAATCATCTTTCTTTTTCTGTGTCTTATTCATGTCATCTTTGATGTGTTGAACATATGTCTTGCCTTTTCCTTTATCAAATTCACAACTTGGTGCCTTTGATCTTGTTGGATAATATCTACTTATGTGACCAATCTTCAAGAAGTTAAAACATGTGGTTTGACTTAACCATCTTTGGTAGTTACCACTTAAATGTGTCCTAATAAAATTCTTAGGAATATGTCCATATTCTTGAAAATCATTACAGCTATACCTTGTATTATAATCCCAATTATAAGAGTTTCCATTGTTCCTTACCTTTGTTTGCCTGTTTGATGACCACATGGGTTTGGATTTGCATTTAAAGGCTCAATGTCCATACTTTTGATAGTTGTAACAATATCCTTCAAATCTTTATGTATTCATGGTCTTGGTTCTACATTCATGTGCCTGATGACCTTTTTTGTTTCACTTGTGGTAGTGAACCATATTCTTAGGGTTGACATTTTGATTTGTAGTCTTGCTCCTGTACACATTAGTAGTATGTCCTTTCTTACCATAATTATGACAAGTAGGTTTGGAGGTCTTACTCTTTTTGTTTCTTTCTTCTACACTTTTGGATGATTCTCCTTCTTCATTGCTTGTATATCCCAGTCTAGATGTATTATTATTGGATGTAGGATATCTTAGTAATTGCTCAAAGTATTTGATGGCTTCATTTGGCTTGTTGAAACTTTCAGAAAATTCCTTTTCCCTTTTTAGATCATTCAGCAATTGTTCATTTTTCAATTTCAATGTAGTTATCTCAATGTCCCTGACATTCAATTCATAGTTGGCATTCATCATTTGACCTAAAGTGCCCAATCGCATGTTGCAAATCTTGGTTAGCTCTATTCACTTCTCTTCTAGTTTGTTGGCCAAAATTATTTTGTCTTCTTCAATCGTGGCTTTATCTTCCATAGCTTTCTTTTTCTGTTCAGTCACCTCACATAGTAGTATGGCTTGTGATTCTTGCTCTAGCTTAAGATTGCTAATTTCCTCAGCTTGGGCTCTATTCTTTGCCATTAAATCTATAATTGTTGCATCAAATTCATTAGAGTCACCATTAGCAAATAGCTTGGTAGTGTCTATCTCTTTGTATTGTGTGTCATTCTCCACAATAACAATTTATTTCCTTCTCTTCAAAGACTTCTTTAGTTCTTCTCTTGCTTCATCTAGTTGATGTAGAATGAGTTGTATCTCAATTTCTTGATTCTCAATAATCTTTTCCAATTTTTAGACTTCTATTTCAAGATATTTCCTTAATGTTGCAAAGCTTCTCTTTCAGAGAACAAGGCTCTGATACCAATTGCTGAAATCACAATAGGAAAGGTGAACTTCTGGGGGGGCGGGGGTGTGAATTAGTAGTTTAAACTTGGACCCATAAAAATCCATCTCATGCATTCAATGAGTAAATTTAAATAACATGTAAACATATAATTAAATCACACACACATATAACAATAGATATGATTACCTAGAAACCCTCCAGTGAGAAGGTAAAATTGGGGTAGGAATGACACCCACAAATCTTCACTAGTACAGTAATAAAGTGTATCCAATGAAGGTTATGATGTTTTGATCGTGAAATATGATCTACCCTATGAGAGATCTACCCTATTAAAGGCTTACAAAGATTGTTAGGTCTCACCTTGTTAGAGGATTTCAACACCCTATTAGAAGTTTGCCTGGTTAAAGGACTTTAACTCATAATTAAGTAAGCACCTTGTTAGAGGATTTCATATAGCCTATTAGGACTACTATGTTAAGAGATTTTAATTGAAATCACCTATTAAGATGTCTCAGCTTTGATCCTGTGGTTAGAACTTGATTTCTTGATAACAGATCACCTCTAAATTGATGTATCTTCGATCCTTCTTGATCAGATGTCTCTTTGTTGTATGCTTTTCCTTTTCTCTATTCTGCTCTAACTAATTTTGCAATGTTATCTCACTTCATAACTCCTTAATCACCATGAATGCTTTGCTTGTGCATGCAAACTTCTCTTTTTGCTCCTTCAATACCTTACACACTCATTGAGAGTTTAGGGTTTCATCCTCCTTAAGAAGACTTAGCTGACTTAGGGTTAGGTATGAATCTACGATTGAGATTCATCCATTTTTCTGCTTAATTCTTCCCATTTTCTAATTGGCTACATGTAATTACATTGGGAATCCAACTAGAGATTCATCCTTATCTCCAAAATATCATAATTCATCCTTAAGTCAGCTCAAAAATGGTTTACATAGTTGTTTGTGCCTTTACAAACAAATATGTCAAAACTATTTCACTCAGCATTTGAAGTCTTTAATGCTTGACATGCACTAATCTTTATAGTATGACTCAACATCTGTAACACTCGACATCGACTATTTACTCAGCTTTTGAATCACTTGGTATACACTATCTATTCAACACATAAGTGGCTCAACACTCACCATGACTCATCGTGGTCTAATATATACATATTATGCTCGACATGTACTACTTGTTCAACATGAACTAAGTAAATAACTCAAGTGTGTTGACACTCACTTGTCAAAACCAATCTGAGATCAACAATTGGTATTATCTTATATACCATATCATAAAATATAATAAACTATAATATATTATAATATGATATAATATAATATATAATAATATATCCTATAATATATATATATATATATATATATATATAATATACAACAATTTGTAATTAAAAATAGTACATATTATTGATGATTAAGACCTCATTTATAATAATCATAAAGACACATTTTGTTTATCACATAGATTTTGAAGAGATATTCTAGACCCCTCCTTAACTTTTCATCCTCATCTTCCATTTTTAATGTGATTCTTTTCATTTGTTTGGAGGCAAGCTATCAGGTATCAGATATTTTGGATACTTGATATATCCAATACCATACCTAACCATATGCCTAATATATCAGGTCTGATTAGGTTGGTAATCACCATAATTTCTTGGTCAACTCAAAACACGTGAATTTGTAATGTTTAGGGGTGTTCCAAAGTTTAGCAAGGCATATGATGACTTCTAATATGACAAAGTTCACTAAAATGAAAAGGGTTTCTTGAGGACATTCTTATTTTTTAGTTTGATAATTGTTTTCAAGGTATTAGTAATAAGCTTTAAATATTTTTAGTTTAATAATTATTTTCAAGATTGTTTTTAAGTTAAATGAAGATAACTCTAAGGTGTTGATTTACATATTGATTGAAAAACAACTATAACTTTCAAACCATAAAACATTTTTTAAACCTAAAAGATGCATCACATACTATATTTTTTCTCTAATATAATACTAATAATAAATTGGTAATGTTTTGAATTAGTTAAGGTGGTCAGACACAAGATTTTTTTCCTGAAATTATTGTAGTAAAAAATTCAGAATTAATTATTTCCTTGGAATAAAAAAACCCAAAAATATGCGTCACATCTAGGCATGAGGCTACTTCTGCTATCTAGAATCTTATTAAAAACATTTTTTCAAATTATGATTAAGGTGGTCAGACATACACCTACTTCTTATTTGTGTTCCAAAATTCTTGTACTACTATATTAGAATATAAATTTTTTATCAATCAAATTAAATTATTTTTAGATAAGACCTAGTAGTTTAGAAATTATATTCAATTTCCTAAAGGTTCTATTCTTACAAATTTTTAATATACACTTCATAACTAGTTCAATGTTGCATGTCAAGTTGACGTAAACCTTATTTGTTGATTTTACACTACCACTTAAGGGTATAGCTTGGCCCACCATGATTCTATACATACCCTGCACTCTACCAAATAAACATATTTATAAGATGACACCAAGACAAAATGATGAAATCACGAAACAAATTCAATAATTTCTAGATAAGGGGTTGATTAGGAAAAGTCTAATCTCTTGTGTTATTCCTATTGTATTAGTTCCCAAGAAGGATGAAAAATGGTGAATTTGTATTAATTTAAGGGTAATCAACAAAATCAGTATTAGTTATAGGTATCCTATACCTAGGATTGAAGACTTGTTCGAGTACCTAGGAGGGGCCTATTATTATTTAAAGATAGACCTAACATCTTGATACCATCAGACTAGAATCAAGCAAGGGGATGAGTAGAAAATAACATTTAAAAGAAAAAAGAGTGTATGAATGGATTTTGATGCCTATTAGGTCTAAGAAATTCACCTAGTACCTTTATGTGCCTAATTAATGAGGTTTTGGTAGAGTTTATTGGAAAATTTATTGTTGTTTATTTGATGATATTCTTGTGTTTAGCAGGACTAAATAGGAGCATAAGCAATTGGACCTAGTTTTGAAAAGACTACATGTAGAGAGGTTGATTATTGACCTTGATAAATATAAATTCATGAAGGAATAACTGGTGTATTTGACAAGTGTAATATTAGAGTAAAATATGAAACTAGATCCCTCAAAGGTAGGAGAAATCTTGAAATGGCCTCAACCAAAGAACTTAGGTGATGTAAGAAGTTTTAATAGTTTAGCCACCTTTTATAGAAATTTATGTAAAATTCTAGTCAGATATATGCTCCTATATTAGACACCGCTAAATTAAATAATAGAAGGAAGTTTATATGGATTCATGAAGAAAATAGAAGTTTTGAATATTTAAAGAGTAGAGTGGCTCAATTTCTTGTATTGATTTTGCCAGATTTTAATAAACTCTTCACTTTTGAGTGTGATGCTAGTAATGTGTCTATAAGAGCATTTTAAAGCTAGGAAGATAGGGTTGTGGCATTCTTTTCTAAAAGGATTAACAATACCAAGACAAAGTATAGTTCTATGGTCCAAACACTCAAAAAATGGAGACACTTCTTCCTACCTAGGTAATTCATTGTCTTTACTAATAACCATGCCATTGGTTTTTTGAATGAATAGGAAAAGTTCAATTACAAGATGTCAAATGGGTGGATCAATTATAGGCTTTCAATTTTACAACAAAAAGGGCCAGTCAATCAAAGTGGCATATGCACTTAGTATGAGAGTTCTCACCATTCAGGGAGTTTAACTACATAGCATGGCAATAGAATCATTGAAATATTTGTATAAGGATGATCCTGATTTCAAGGATGTTTGTGATGTATACACTTATTGTGTAGACACATATCATGTTGATTGTGAATTTTTTTTTACAATATGGTTTATTCTTAAAACAAAATGTATCATGTATCATAAAAGAGAAGCACAGTGGAGGTCTAGGAGGACATTTTGGCTTGGATAAGACCCTCGATTAGGTTGGAAGGTTTTTTTTTGGCCCAAATTATAGACTAAGGCAAGAAAGTTTGTGAAAGAGTGTGAGATATGTCAAAGAGCCAAGGGGACTTCATCAAATGTTGGATTAGATCAACCCCTCCCCATAACTGATAGACCTTGGGAGAGCATAGGCATGGACCTTTTCCTTGGCTTAACTAAGATACCTAGAGGTCATGATAACATCTTTGTGGTTGTTTATAGGTTTAGTAAGATGACCCACGTCATACCTTTCAGGTCCAAACATGATGCATCACATATTATATCTCTATTCTTTAGGGAGGTTGTAAGAATTCATGGTTTTCCTATTAACTCCTTAACAAAGAGGGTTTCACAATTTGTTGGCCATTTTTGGCATACCCTATGGGAGAACTTAGGATCAAAACTATCCTATGTGTCTTCCTATCACCCTTAAATTGATGGTCAAACTAAGGTGGTGAATAGGTTCTTTGGAAACTTTTTAAGATTCCTTACACAACATAATGGACAAAGTTGGGATATGGTAATCAATCAGGCAGAATATGCTTGCAATGATTCCAAGAAAAAGAGCACAAGGAAAAGCCTTTTTGAAGTGGTTTATGGCCAACGACCTAGGGGTGTATTGGAGTTAATAGATCTCTAAGGTATGGACAAGAGGAGTGTACAGGTGATGGTGTTGTAGTATCATTGAAAGAGGTTTATGCCCAAGTTAAAGAAGCATTACTCAAAACTATGGATAAATATAAGAGTAGGGTAGATGATCAAAAGAAAGAGGATTAGTTTTAGGTAGGTGATATGTTAATGGCCTATCTAAAGAAGGATATAATTTCCAGGGGCCAAATAACCAAGCTTTTTATGAAGAAGATTGATTCTTGTAAGATTTTGCACGAATATGGGCTAAATGCCTATGAAATTGATCTCCCACCAAAACTTGCTATCTCCCCAATTTTCAATGTTTATAATTTGTTTCATTTTAAATGTTCTATGACTATGGGTACTGATTTAGAAGAAGGTGTAGAATGGCTCAAGGACCCTTGAAGTTGGATAATATTTTGGACTCAAAGGTGGTCAAGAAGACCAAAAACATGACTTAAAAAGACTACCTTATCAAATGACATGGCTTACCAGAGGAAGATACTATCTTGATGTCTGAAGAGGAGATACTCACACATGAAAATTCAGTTGTAGACATACTATGGTCTCAATGGAATTGATTCCTATTTTCCCATGGGGAATATGGTGCAGAGAATTTCCCTATCTTGTCCAAAGTATTTCTTTAGGGATCTAGTACCTCCATGCATTGTAATAAAGGTCATGTGGACCATTTCACAATTTTTTTGTAATAAGGTTATTTATAAGGTCAAATTGTGTGTATAGATTACAAGCCACCTTGAAGGGATAAACCTAGTATTGTATTAAGAATTTTATATTTTTTAGGTATTTTTTGGTCTATTTAACAAGTTTGAGGCCACTTTAATTATGTAACCTTGGAAGAAAGAAGTCACAATATTGCAAAAGTTACCATTTAAATTTGCAATGTTGTCATGAAAATTTTATTGTCTCTAAATTTCTTCTCCACCCCCTACCCCCAACCCCCTCCCATAACCACTTGAAATAAGGCTTTCCAACTATTATTATTTGGAACTCATCTATCAATAGAATTGGCATTTGTAATCATCCATTTATTATACTATATGATAATGCTAATTGCACTCTCTATATCCTCATCATCCAATAGCCTAGTATTAAGTGTAAATGTATCTCTTTTCAACATAGGGGGTTGATGCAGACAAGGAGAGAGAACCCCCAAAAGGAGATATCTAAACTTGTAGCTGAGTCAAATCATAATGGAGATTCCCAAGAAACTAATAAGCAATGAATACCAAAGGAAGTGAATCATTGGATTATCATCAAGTTTTATTGAAAATGTATATATTAAATATCTATTTTTTAATATACATATATAATAAGATATTCCATCCTTCGACAATTGATCATCCCATAAAAACCTGAAAACTCAAATAGATAGTAGTTATCCTAGTATCTTCTACTGAATCTCTTCTACCTTCTAATATCCTATATTTATCTTACCTTCTAGAATGACCTAAACAAGAACTACTACCCTAAATATATGCAAGATCACCAACAATAAGTCATCTTATCTAATCACTAATTTTTAAGGCAAAGGAAGCATTTACAAATATATAGGTTAGGACCTAAATTATAATAATATTCCCAAATGAATAGATCATGTCAAGTAAAAACATACAAGAGGGTCCATCAAGCCTATAAAAACATAGAACAATACACCATTATGTACCAAATGTCATGTATCTTCATTACAAGCTAGAAGTCACCTCCCTAATCATTAGAACATGAAGCTAATATAACATTAGACCAATATTAATATAACTTCTGATGAAAACATTAAAACAAGATGCAAAGCTAGACATAGGATATCCACAATGCTTAGACCATGTCATATCGAGGCATAAGAAAATGAGCCAACTGGATTGATCATAAACTTAAAACAATAGGAAAACTATCCACTTGAACAAAAAATAGATAAATTAAAAGGATATATTTTTAGGTGATACAAGTTTTCCAACAACCCAAGGATGTCCCCACATTAGACACCTCAGGTGAATAGAAGATGTTTCTTAAGAGGAACTAATGAACACCTTATCAGATTCAGAACTTAAATCCTACACTCATTCTTTACACACAAGTCTTCTTCATCATGAAGCATACAATTGTGTTAACTTTGCAAATCCACAAGGATAAACTCTAGCATTAAGCATCTTACTACTACTATTATTAATACTTCCACAACCTCTGTTTTGATCTTTAGCATAACAAGTGGTATGGTTTCTATTATCTCCACAATCACTAACTAAATATTGTTTCAACTTATACTATTTGACTCCACCTATGTCATTATTCCATAAGTTAAATCTCTCTAATCCGCCCACAAGATATTATTTCTCATTTGATACCATTTCACCAATAACTTGTGAAATCATCATCTAGTTGTCACTATTCTTTAAGTTTATTTGTTCACATTCATTCAGTAGATTCTTTAATAAATGTAAAACTTTATAATTCTTTTCAGCCACTTGTTGCAAATCCATCATCTTTTGATATGAAGTAGACTAATTGCCCAAGGTGTAAGTTCACATAATGCAGTTTTAGATTTCATTCCCCCCCCTTAAAAGAAAGTAAAGTAACTCTTCTTCCATCTTTGGTAATAGAAACAACATTGCTTTGGCAATCATGAATAGCACCAACATCCTATTACTAAGGCTTAGCCAACAAAACATGGAAAGCACTCATATTAACCACATAACATTATACTCCATAATGACAAGGTCCAATGTTAAAGTTAACACAATGTTAAAATCAACCTAACATTATTCTTTTACTTCCACCACATGATTATCCTAAAACTGACTTATCCCATAAGGACAAGGATGTTTGAGTCTCTTCAATCCCAACTTCTATACCATTCCCCTGATATTAGGTTCTTACTACTTCTGCAATCCATTATCACTTTGCAACATTTTCATATAATATTACAAATATTTTGAATAAACTACCTTCTTTTCATAGGCTCTGGTTCCTTCTTTTTCAACATAACACTCCTAAACATTAGAGATTCTCTCATCTCAAGTGTAAATTTTCATGTTCCATTAGGTTCTATTTTGATTTTCTAGTACTATTAAAATAATGGAAATCTCTATGATCAACATTCCTACATTTGAAACAAGTACTTTTGAATTCACCATTGACTTTTCCCTTTCCTTGAATCTTTTGACCAACTTCCTCTTCAATCACGAGTTTGTTTTTGCCTTTTTCAATAATCAATTTATCCCTAACCCTAGGGGTAGGTCTTCTCTTCAACTTATCGTTTGCCTTCAAAGCATACTGATAAGCATTCTCTATTACACCAATTCTCAACATAATTAACTCATTTTAAATGTTATTTATCATACCATTAACATACCTATCCACCTTTCCCTTAGATGAATCTTGATGTCTGGATCTAATTGTCATCTTGTAGAACTATTGGTATAAATGATTAATGTTGTTGATTGGATGATGGAGTATGTTAGAATAATGTTGATGCTAATATGGTACAAATTGGAACATGTGTTATTTATAGGATAATCATCTATATTATTTTCATTGATGTCAAACTATTTGACATGTGACCATCTATTCATGAGAAGTTAATTTTTAAAAAAAGGTTAATTTGTTTGATAAAGTTTGGTGAGCTTGTAATTTTATTGGGTCGGTGATTATTGATTCACCCCCTCCCCCTAACAATCAATCCTCTAACTACAAGAACTCCTTGATATACTCCTTAACTATCAAATCTTTCTACTTCAAGTTTTGAAATCCTTTAAACAATCCTAGTTCACAATCCTCTGATATGAACTTGACCTTAAGTGTAGAAATAACAATTCTCCATCTAGTAATCTTAGATTCATCATTATCTTCCCTATCCTTCCAAAGTTATTTTAGTATAAAGAAAAAGGACCCTTTAACTTAGTATCTGATAACCTAACTCTCTATGGATCTCTAATAACTTGAAGCTTAAAGAAATCCTTTAGTTCATTAATCCAATCTATTAATTCCTCTAGATGTAAAGAACCAAAAAAATATGCAACATCAATCCTATAATTATCATCCATTTATGTCATAGCTCTCAACAATATTTTTTCCTCGATAGGAATCTCAACTTCAACTATTTCAATATCTTCAATAACTTCCTCAAATTCATCTTTTCTCTTAGAGTTTCTCCTAGCTCCAACCAAAGCATTTTGGATCTCAACCCTTATCTCATTTATGAAATCCTTCATCATTTTCTCTAGTATTCTCATATTCAATCTTCTAGGAAACATGTTTACCAAGATATCTGTTTTTAACTTCTTAGGTTCAATGATCTGATTACAAGTGTTGATTGCACAAATCTTATCTGACAATTTGCCATAAGAAACAAGGTATGTTTGGTAACTAGGAAACTATTGACTTAGCCAACTAATCAAACCCTTTTGTACAACCTTCCATAATTACAAGTAAGATCCAATCTTTTGTCACCCCACAACTAAGTTCACAAGTGTGATCTCTAATTCTCCAACAACTAATCCTTCTCTTTCAACCTCGCAATAACCTTTAATTTATGTAGATCATAACCTCTTCTTTTTCCTCTCCATCACAACAAGGAATACAAGTCAAGATACTAAATTCCAAGTGATTTTTCTACTTTGATGTACAATAAATATGATACCACTTGACGTAGTCAAAGGCAGATAATTCCCATAGAACATGTCTAACCTTGTAGCTAAATTAAACCTCAAAATAAGTACCCAACACACTAATAAGAGATGAAAACCAAAGAAAGAAAGTCAGTAGATTATCACCAAGTTATACTACAAAAGTATATATTACATAGTCATTGTCAATATACAACTGCAATATGATATTCCAACCTTCAACAACTGATCATCACACAAAAATATGAAATCTAAAACAAACACTAGTTATCCCTATTGCTTCTATAGAATATCTTCTACCTTCTAATATCCTAGCTTCCTCTTCTCATCTAACACTACCTAATTATTAAAAACTACTGCCCTATATATAAACAAGATTTCCAACCACAAGTCAACTTATCCAATCATTAATTTCCAAGACAAAAGAAATATATTACACATAGATTAGTCATGACCCAAATCATAATAACAACCCCAAATGAATACATCATGTCATGCTAACGAGTCTTCATTGCAAGCCACAACTTGCCTCCCTGACTATTAGAATAGGATGCCAATATAGGATCTAACCAATCTTAAGATCACTTTATTTGGGAACATCAAAACAAGACGTGAAGATAGACATAGGATGTCCATGATACTTAGACCACACCATAAGGACCACATAAGAAGATGAGAAAAGTGGATTTATTGCAACCTAAAAGAATAGGAAAATTATCCAAATGAATATTAAATAGATAAATTAAAAGGAAATATCTTTGGGCAATGCAAGTCTGCCAATGACCCAAGGATACACCTACATCAAGGGTGGAGAAAAACTAATGTGAAATATATTTTCCATAATAAGGTAGCAATATGATATTGTGAATGAGATCATCCTAATAATGTATTCACCTATCTAATGTTTAAAAGTGGTTACATCCTTTTTTACGTAGAGCCTTCCTAACTTGCTGTAAATCCTTCTTTGTCCCCACTAATAGTTGCACCAAGTAACCTATAATCCCTTTATCAAGCTTGCAACTAGATAGGGGATCAAACTTTCTATATTTGTTTATCATTTTATACAAATAGAGCTTCTCACATCCTTTCCATTTGAATTTGCACCCTCCAGATTTGGCTCATGGCCTCTCCACCATGTTAAAATCCCCTCTCATAATCCATGGTATTCCCTCTAACTAAAATATCCACTACTACAACTACAACCTATCTATATAGTTATTGGGGCATAAACAAAGAAGAGCACCAACTTTAACTTATTAATCTTGAGCATGATGCAAACAAGTCTTTTATAGGGTGAGAAGCCCCACCTATAAACATACTTGTTCCAATTAGAGATAATCAAAATAGCTACTCCTCCTTATCCTTTAACATGATTAATAGAGTATTACTTATGTAGGTAATCAAAATAGCCCCTCCTCCTTTGCTTTTAAGATGATTAGTAGAGTGGTATTTAGCACTCCATATATTTCATATTGATGTTAAGATTAAAACAAACAACTTTAAGCTCTTAAAGTAAAATAATGTCTATATTCCTATTCATTATTAGAAACCTTTTAATAATGAAATTTTTGTTTGGGGACTCCATTCATCTAGCATTCCATGATGCACACATCAAATCCATTAGAATGATTAGGAGTTTCTGTCCATTAGATCCTTGAAGGTCAAGAAATACTTAGGGAATTATTCTAGATACTATATCTACAATCTTTGAATTTCTTGCATAAAACACATTAGCACCCCCCTCTTCCTCCTAGTTTTATTTTCTAAGAATATCTCATCTTCTAGAGGAAAATGAATGTCAATGCATTCTTCCTTTTTGGTCTTAATATTAGTCCTAGGCTTGTGAGATATTGGCAGAAATCTTTATCTCAACTACCACACTTACCGCTTGTTGGAATGTGAAGTCATTATGGATTGCCCCTAGTTGTGTTTGTGTTATCATGAATGGTAGAGTCATCAATTCTAGGAGTTTTCAAGTTGATGGTTATATCGAACTCGAAGTCATGACTTGAGGACAATTTAAACATTATTGTAACTATGAAAATTTATGATCAATAATATTAAAAGATATTTGCCCATTTTTTTCCTGGAATAATTTATCAGGTTTTTCCATGTAAATTTTTGTGTAATGTATATTTATATTCTCTATAATTTTTTGCTATAGTAATTTTCATAATACCTCCTAAATATCTTTAACAAGAAGAACAACCTAACATGTTCTATCCATCTTCTAAACTATCCATTTATGGAATCCCAAAATACTCCAACATTGTATCTCCTTTCTTAGTCCCAACATCATCTCCTTTGAAACTAGGAGGAAGTCATAGAAAGTAGGGTCTACAACATTCACTAGGGTTTGGAAAGGTCTAAGGGTAGGTGTGATAGCTATGAGGACCACAATCACTAGATAATTGGAAAGGAAATCACCCAACGTATAAGTTTTCTTGATAGCATCAAAGGTCTCTTCTTCCAACCCATCTTATGGTGGGATATTCTCAAAATTCTTTGTACTAGCATCTTGACCCCTTGATAGCTCTAAGCCTATGTTAATATTAGATGCCTTGCTACCAAGTCTTTCCATCCTATCCTTGGGTAAGGGGACAAAGGGATCCATATTTTGTAAAGATCTATCCAATCTCATTGGGGCTTTCTCAATAATCAACTCTGCATCAATAGAATCACTAATCATGTGCCTTGTATTGGAATTTTTCCAAAGTTTTTCCATGACCAATTGTTGAACATTGAGCCTTGTATGTTTTGGAAAATTATTTTCGTCAATATATTCAAATGCAAATCCCTCCTTTACAGAAGGTATTTGCCACAATGTATGAGTGTCATTCAAACTTGTACTTTTGGAGATTAAGTTATTCCCTAATGACTACTGACTACTTATATTAATGGTTTCCTCTAGCCCATTAATTTGCTTGGTGATAAAATCCTTGTCAGGGGGTGGAATTCATCACCTTGGTTCACAAGGGGATATTTTGGGGGTGAGTAGAAATAAGCTCCTCATGTGGACTAGCAAATTTCTTCTATGTAACTAAATGACTGTCTTTCAAATTAATGTTAGTATTCTTTCTTTTGAGAAGAGGATAGTTATGCCTTATGTGGCCTTATTTCCTACATGCAAATAAGCGTTCATGCCACCTAGATAAACAATGAAGCATGAAATGACAAATTATTCTCCAAGTCAAATCATATTTCATCGAGAATATCTAGACTCAAATTCAAGGAAATCAAAACCATAACATCCATATATAGAAGCATGGAAGCCATCTTATCTAATTTAATAAAATTAATAACGATTTCCATGGCCTCAAGAATACAATTCCATAGGAATAGGGGTATATTATAAATTGTGAGCCATCTAGAGCAAGATGATGCTAAGATTTCCTAATGAGTCATATCAAGAGACCATACAATGACCTTGAAACAATATGCCCCTATTTCTCAAAATTATTTATTGAGAACATTTTGTTGACTATTAGAGTTAATGAGAAAGGAGAAACAACCCTTTTTGAATTATTCTACAGTAGGAGCATTGAAACCTTAATTTCTTTCACCAAAAAAATCCAACAAATAACTCATACAATTCCTTAAAGGAAGTCTAGAAGTATCCTAAGCTGCTGAGAAAATTGTTGTATCTCTAAACGTAACTTCTCCAAACTAATAGGCGTAACCATTTGAAAGTCTAGTTTAATGACAATGGTGGATGGATCAAAGCGATTCTTGCCTCCCACCTTGGTCTCCATTACTTAGCTTGAAAGACTATTGAGAAGAACCCTAATGCACAAACTTAGCCCCTTCTAGTAGTGCTTGTTTGTCCACAACCAGTTCTTTGAAGGACTTAGCCCTATTTTTGCCGGATGAAATAAAAATGCCATCTCACACGATCAAATCGCCCATAAAACCCCACAATAAGTACGTAAAAAATGCTAGTAAGACAAAAATAACCTCCCACACATGAAAAAGGCCTCCTCCGAAAGTAAGAATGAGAGTGGAAACAAAGCCCTCGTTTAAGATCAAACCTAAAATTTCTTGTTTTTTTATACTTATATTTACTTATTAGTATAGTTAATTAAAAAATTTCCAAAACACAAAATATGTAAATATTCATTACACTTCAACTTAGAAGTGCAGCTATAATCATTGAAGCATCAAACTAAACCTTTGGGTGGGACCATTTCATGGTTTTCATGAAGTTCATGAATGAATAGACGTTGCTCCACAAATTAAAATCTTTCAATCGCGAACAAATAAAGAAAATAATTTTCCTTGTTATTTGAAATATCAAGAGTAACGTCTCCAAAGGGAATGACCGTTAGTCCTGAAGTCCACTCGCGCCGTCGGATGGAGCGGTATAAGTAACCAACGGTAAAGATGCTCCCTCGCTTTGGGCATTCAAATTTTAAACGAAGAGTACAAGAAAAAGAATAATTATTTCATATATTTTTTCGTATGCATAGAATCCCTTTCACAGCTTATCACAAGGAAGAAAAGATAGAAAGATTGCAGGTGAAAACAATTTATACTCCAGCTGATTTTCACGGGTATAATTCGCTCGCATGTACCTGCTTTTGAATTAAAATTGCCCATCACAAGTTTTGAGAAATCCAGGCGAACAATTCCAGAGATTTTCTTTCTTCTTTATACCGGTGGGCTTGACGGATTTCAAACTGATCATCTGCAGCTGCGAAAGTCACATTTAAGGTAAGGCTTTTAAAATCATTTCAAACGTTTCTTTATGATTGTGTTCTTAAGAATTAAATCAAGTTAAAAATGTCAGGCTGGCAGTTTTCCTGGGTGTTGTTTGGGTCACATTTTGTTTTGGGAATTCATTATAAATGATCCGGAAAGTTATAAATCATTGGGCGTAACAATGATAGAGTCTTATTTCGTCGAAGTGGCGGTAACATATCACTTACAGGCTTTTTGTGGTTTGTTGAATTTGAAGGATCACGGTTTGGTTGTATAAGGCGAGGATCATTCAGTGGATGACGTTGATAGTGAGCAGAAGCAGAACATTTTATAGTCGGAAGTGTTAAAACGAGGTTTCGGCGGGGAAAGCTTTGTGTTTGAAGCCTAAGGTTTCAAGAAACAGGCTTCGAAAATTTTCCTTGGAGGGTTCGAGGAGGCCCAAGGTTTTTGACAATTTTTTTTCCAAGTCCAAGTCCGTTGGTTGTGCCAGATTTGGGGCATTCAGTACCAGCGCATTTTTGCTTTTATTCGGAACCCTAATAGTTGCTGCTACCGAACGTGCATTGGCTGTAAGGGCTTGGATTTGAAGGGTATCCACTGTATGTTAATTTGATTTAATCTTGCTAAGGGTTGTTGAACAAGGTTGAGAAGAATTGGAATTGACTGCTTAGTTCTTGACAAAGAAGATTGATTAATTGCGGTTTGAAAGCAAAGTTTACTTGGTCAGATACTTCGATTTTTGAGGTTATTTCAATAGATTCACATTTTTGAAATATATATCTGGAAACGATTAAGATTATATAGTTGGAAATAGAAGTGAATTTAGTGAATGAGTGAAAAATGAAGAAAACAGCTGCTTCTCCACTCCGCATACCTGTAAAGAACTCCCCCAGAAAAATGTTTTCAGACATGTTTACTAACAATGGCGATGCTAGCCATTTGCTAGAAGGCAATGCCAGAGATAACAGCTTTCCAACTATGCGACCTCCGCTATGTCCCATTCCAGAGGGTAGCTTGAATCTACCAGGTGGCGCAAATGCAGAGCATGATGTAATTACCCCTAGACCAAAATCAGATTCCGCCACACATTTTGCACAGACAAAGTTCTCTGTCCCAGGGAGCGCAAATGGTTTTAGTCAGTCTGGGGACAATATTTTTAGGGCATCAAATTACAGCACACCTGATAATGAACTCCTTAATAGTTCAACAGGATCTTCATATACGAAGAACAGGTTTGGATGGCAGGAGCCGAGGATTCATTCTTTGAGTGCCACAGAAATGGATTTTGCCAAGCATTGCACAGGCTTGACAAAATGTCCATCCCAAGGGGGTCTTCATGAAATGGGCTTCTTGTGTGAGCCTGCAGCTTTTTCTATGATTGGCAGCTCAGATAATCCATCTGCAACTCCAAATGGGGTAGCAAGATCTCTCAAATACAACCAGTCTGTTACTTCAAGCACTGGAAGTTTACCATCTCTTCCTTCTGCAGAGAGTCAAAATGTTGCTCCAGTGAAGAGTTTACAGCTGGAGTCAAAAAACAACTTCGTACAACATCATTTTGAGCTTCAAGAGGATCCCTCTTTCTGGGATGACCATAATGTTCAGGTGTGTTGATCATAAAGTTTATATTGTGCATGTTTGTTAAAACTTAATGAAAGTGCTCTTATTTCATTTCTGCATTTTAACTACACTTGATACTTTGACTTTACCTAGCAGGGTTAGTAGTGGCTGATGTCACCTATTGCTCAGCTTTATTTGTACTAGGAACTTAGAAAATCATAGCAGTAGTTATATTTGCTGATGCGGAATAGAGAGGAGAGAAGCCTGAAAAATATGTTGTTTGCCTTTAAATTCATGTTTCTGATATTAATTGTTTTCTTTAAAAGTTAATTCCACTACTGTTGCTTTTCCAGGTTGTTATTCGAATTCGTCCTCTTAGTGGCATTGAGGTTGCTTCTCAAGGACATTCAAGATGTGTCAGACAGGATAGTTCCCACACTTTAACGTGGCTGGGGAACCCAGAATCTCGTTTTACATTTGATGTTGTAGCTGGTGAAAAGATAACTCAGGTCAATACTTAGTTCTTAGCAAGAATAAAAACATGTTGTATCTTGTTATCCTATTGCCCAATTTTATGCACAATCTAAAATTATGAATGAAAGCAGGACAAACTGTTCAGAGTAGCTGGTTTGCCCATGGTTGAGAACTGCATGAGAGGGTATAATAGCTGCATGTTTGCATACGGCCAGGCAAGACCATTTTTTTGTTAACTATTCTTACTTATCTCGTCACTGTTGCTCTTTGGTTTTTCTTTGTAATTGGCACTACACTATTCTTTCAACTAGTTTCTTACCATGTTATTTTAAAGTTGTTTGCATCTGGCCAAGGAAAAACCATTTTGTGCGAATAATTCTTACTCATATTGTTCCTGCTATTCTTTTGGTTTTGCTTTATAATTGACTTTAGACTATTCCTGATCCAGCTTGTTAGTAAGCTCTTTTAGAAATGTTTTCTATTGGATTCTATCTAATTATATATTGTTTCAAATTCTTCCTTATTTGTTTTGAAATTTTCTTTTTGCTTTCATAAAATTGGCTTGTTTTTTTTGACTCATTCAGACTGGTAGTGGGAAAACACATACTATGCTTGGTGACATTGAGGATGCGGATCACAAATTGAGTGCGAATCGTGGAATGACACCACGTGTTTTTGAGCATTTATTCACAAGAATACATAGGGTTTGTAAAGTTGTGTTTGGGTTTAAGTTTATACTTGTTGGATTATATAGGCAACCAACTTGTTGACAGATCACTCATTTCAAGTATCCTACAGGAGGAGGATGCTAGAAGAGAAGAAAAATTGAAGTTTGTTTGCAAATGCTCCTTTCTAGAGATATATAATGAGCAGGTTGCAGATCTCCTAGAGCCATCATCAACAAATTTGCAGGTAAGAAAGAAAAACCTTTTTCTTTCAATATTTTGTAGACAATTGATTTAAGCATGCCGTTGGTTACTTATGACCCAATCTTACCTGGTGTTCTGATGCAAAGATGAGGGAAGATGCTAGGAAGGGAGTATATGTTGAAAATCTTTCAGAAATTGAGGTGAAAGGTGTCAATGATGTTATTAAGCTGCTTCTTCAGGTTCTATTTTGTAATAGCTTCCTATTACTGATTTTCTACATAATGAGAATTCTTGATTGTTAAGGAAGACATTTTTAAAATTTTGCAAACCTGATTTTTACTTTTTCACTTCAGGGTGCTGCAAACAGAAAAGTTGCAGCAACAAATATGAACCGTGCTAGCAGCCGCTCTCATAGTGTATTTACTTGTATAATTGAAAGCAAGGTAAAGAAAATTCTTAGTGTTTGGACATTTTGTGTCAATCCTTGAAAGCGAAGATTTTAACTGTTTAAAAACCATGTTTAACTTCAATTGATCTATATTGAAATTAAAAATTTTCGTTCTCCTAGAGAAAAGTAAAATTCCTCTCGTTGAAAGTTCTTTTTATAATGGTAAATACAAGGCTTTTGCAGGGCCTTCCTGTTTTAGTCAGACATTTTTAATTATTGTACATTAAATATATGGTCTATATGTTTTTGTTTATCATTTTGATGAGTATATTTGGTATTGTTTTCTAGTGGGAGTGTCAATCTGTGACTCATCATAGATTTGGACGCTTGAATCTGGTTGACTTGGCAGGTTCAGAAAGGTACTGTGTCTATTTTAGAAAATTCCAAATGCTTTGTTTGTAATGTCCCCAATTTTTAATGTAATAATTAAATTAAAGTAATTAATTAAAGTAACTAATTAAAGGTTCTTTTATTATATTATTTAAATTCTGAAACCAGTTAATTAATTAATTAAATTAAATTATTACATTTAAAATTAGTGACATTACATTGTTGGTGATTGTGCTTTTGCAAGCATACATAAATGCAGGATAATTTGGCAGTTGAACAATTTATGATAAATATTGATTTAACAGGCAGAAGAGTTCAGGTGCTGAGGGTGAACGTTTGAAAGAGGCCACAAATATTAATAAGTCACTTTCAACTCTTGGGTACTGAACATTTGTATTTCTTTTTTGGCTTAGACTATTTACAGTTGCATGATTGCCAAATGAATTATCTATTGTATTTATGCTTTTTATTTGAGATTCATCTGTTTTGAATCAATGTGCCTTGTGCAGGCTCGTGATAATGAACCTTGTAAATATTGCCAATGGGAAGGCGCAACATGTACCATATCGTGACTCAAAACTTACATTTCTTCTCCAGGTTGGTACACTACACCTTAAGGCTTACACTACCTTTAAATTTTTTTCTTGGCTTTGAAATTTATGCAGCTATAATTTACCAGAATGTTTTAATAATGTATTTTATTAATTCTTTTTCGTATTATAGTTATTATTATTCTATTAATTTAATAAAACTTTTGATTTCTACTCCTTTTGAAATTTTTAATCCTTTTTTTTTTATCTTATCAATTTCTCTCTTGTTTCTGTGCCCCATCCAATTCCTGTTGGTTTGCAATTAATTCCATTTCTTCTCCTTTCCTGATGACAAGTCATGAATGTGTTCTGAAAATTTGATAAAAGAGCCTTACAGTGCAATCCAGAAAAGCTCCTTTATACCTGATTACCTAATTATATAATAAGAATATAATATCTGATAATATCAACAAATTCCACATGAGTTGGATTTAGCTTTGCCAAAGATTCTAAATATTTCATATCAAAACTTATTAAATATTTTGTTCTTGTATTTTACCTTTGTGGAATATTTTGCTATCTAGTGTTATTTGTATTAAGCATTCAAGCGATCACACTGATGACCGTTTTCCGTGAGTAGCCTGATGTCTGAGGTCCTATAACCCATTTATATTGAATGGATAAGTAAGATGACCCACAATGCCCATAGGCAACTCCAAGCATTTTCTAATAAAGGATAAAAACACTATAGATATATATCATCAGTATGCATATTTGCTTCTGTACTGGCTAACATAGATAAAATGTAAATGTTGATTCAGGATTCTCTTGGTGGAAACTCTAAAACTATCATCATTGCAAATGTCAGCCCTTCTAACTGGTAAACTATCTGTCTAGATTTTTTTGAAATTTTTTCAAGAGCCCATAGATGCGTAGACCTTCTTCCTATGGTTAAATGACTTCTATATTTTTCTGTCTTCACAGCTGTGCAATGGAGACACTAAGCACACTTAAGTTTGCACAGCGGGCAAAATTTATACGGAATAATGTAAGTTGAATCTCATATTTTCCTTCTTTCCCCTTTTTGTGGATATTTGGTGTTTAGACAACTCCTTAATGTGTTTGTTTGTGATTATTTTGCAGGCTACTGTCAATGAAAATGCTACAGGGGATGTCATAACATTGAAAATGCAAATTCAACAGCTGAAGGTACTGATGTTTGATAACCAGTTGCTGAAGTACGTGATTGCATACCTAGGATTTTACCACTAACTATTTCCAGGACTATTAATTAGTTTAACTCTGCTATCGAGAGATATTTGCTACGGTAGCAGATTTGCAATTTTTTTTGGTTCTAATATCATGGCATGCCTATGTTTTTTTAAATTAATTGTTCATTTCTTTACAGGAAGAAGTCTCTCGATTACGTGGGAAGCTCAAAGGGGAGACAGAACACCTTCAAGAAGAAGATTATGGAAATATGAACTTGCTAAACTCTCCAGGAGCATATGCATGTGACTCAAGGGGTTTAGCAAGCCCATTACTTGGTTATAAGAAGGCTCCTCGAGTATGCATTTTGTTAAGATATTAATGATTTTTTTAGCTTTTTCTAATTTTGAGTTCTCAAGTATTTTTACCATCTCTGGCAGAAAAGAGATTTAGAGTCTGCCCTTGTTGGAGCATTGAAAAGAGAACGAGCAATAGAAATGCAAATGAAAGCTATGGCTGCTGAAAATGAACAGTTAAAATGTTTGGTAGGTTTTTAGATAGTTTAAGACAGAAAGGAATTGTAAAATTTGATTTGTCGAATTTTTAGTAGGAGTCGCTTCATTTCTGAAGTGT
The DNA here is from genome assembly GCA_028749045.1 of Cupressus sempervirens. Taxonomy (NCBI): domain Eukaryota; kingdom Viridiplantae; phylum Streptophyta; class Pinopsida; order Cupressales; family Cupressaceae; genus Cupressus; species Cupressus sempervirens. The sequence goes on from CM053785.1 coordinate 728,485,856, forward strand.
TCTAGTTTTCTAGTATTAGTGGTCTCCTTGCTGTGTCTTGACAGGTCAAACAGCGTGAGGAAGATGCACAGTGTGGAAAGATGATGCTCCGTTTTCGTGAAGATAGAATTAAGAGATTGGAAGCCGTAGCTTCTGACAAGATGTCTGCAGAAGCACACCTTTTAGAAGAGAAGAATGCGTTAATGGATGAGTTACAAATATTGCGAAACCGTCTCGATAGAAATCCTGAGGTGACTAGGTTTGCAATGGAGAATATAAGGTTGATGGAACAATTGAGAAGGTAGGTAATGTACTGCATTTATGTCTTGTATAAAGCAGGGCATCTTCTTGTAATATATTCTTGTTGAATGATAACTAGATGCTTTCTCAGGTTCCAAGAACTCTATGAGGGTGGAGTGCATGAGCAAATGGTAGAACAGATAGCAGTATTGCGAGACCAGGTTTGCATTCCCAGGGAAATATTCTAATATTTTTAATTCTGGACTAAATATTTAATATTTTTTGATCAAGGTTCTCTTTTATGTAGTTACTCGAAGCTCTAGATTGGAAACTTATGCATGAACTGGACCCCAATCTTGCGAACCAGGTCAGCATTTCATTCAGAATTTTTTTGAGAGAAAAGGGTTAAAATATAATACTAGGTGCATGTTCTTTGCACAGTTTGGATTCGCACAAAACTAGATTTGTGAATTGAAACTTTGTTCTAAAGTTAATGGGTTTGGTATATTGGCATCATAAGGGTATCATATGGCAGTATGACTACAAATCATAAGCCTAAAAACAGGGATTAATCTCATATCATGCATACATGCTGAACAAAACAACTATAAATATAACAAATTGAAATACTCCTTGCTAGTTTCATAGCAATCTGTCAAACATGAATTTGCATGGAAACACCACGTCCAACGTGGAATATCCTTTGGGTACATGTGTTGACAACTCAAAATGATTGCAACCCAAAAATAAACAAAAAACAGCCTGATTCCAAACTTTTTTCGATTTTGGAATCCTATTCTGAATATATTGTATCTGGCTAGCTAAAGTTTTTCTATTCTTTAATATAGTCTTAAACTTCAAACTGCTATCGGTTTTATTGATGCAATCATTGTTTTGTTTTTCCAGAAGGAACCGTCAGAGACAGAATTCTTTAGTGAAGAGTGTGAACTTCTTCAGAAACAAGTGAGAATAATTTCTAATTTCTTTATACAGTGAATGCGTAAGTTTTTCTTTGCAATACATGTTTACATCAATTCAATGATTATATGCTCTGACTAGGCTTTTTATTTTTAAGGTTGATCAACACCGAAGGGAAGCAGATGCTCTTCGGAATAACTTGAGCTTCTGCCTAGAAGCCAAAGAAAAATTGGAAAGGTAGATTTTCTTTGGTCTATGATGCTCTTGTGTTTGGTTCATTCACATGAATATCTGTACTATTTTTGTGCTGACATGGCAATGTATTGCCAGGCGTGTTGATGATTTGACAAACCAAATTGAGCAGATGAAGGCATCTAACAATACAGGAGGAGAGGAAGTGGCCTCTGCAACTGAAGTTAACTACTCACAAGAAGTGGAGGCTGGTGCAGAAGGCTTATCTGCACAAAGAGAACTAAAAGACTTAGTTGAAGCAATCAGTGTGGCAAGTCAGCGTGAAGTAGAAGCCCAAGGTGATGCTATTTTCTTGGCCACAGAAGTTGAGGATCTCCGTAAAAAATTGAGGGAATCAGTGGATGATAACAAAAGATTAGTTGATATGTTTGAAAAAGTCATACAAGAAAGAAATGAAATCCGAAAAGCTGAAGAGGATTCCCGGGAAGTACAAGGAAAGTTGCGAGAACAGGTTCTTATCCTCAGAAATCAGGTTGAAGAACTTCAGAAAGAGATTGATGAACAGAGTAATACATTTAGGAAGGATGATTACATGAATAACTGGCCAGGAGAAAATGGAGTGAATGCTGAAGTAGAGCATGCAGTTCTTCTTAGGAAAGAGGTTGATGATCTTCGATTGAAGTTGCATGATACATGTGATGCAAATGAACGACTGCTTGAGCTTTATGAGAAGGCAATGGAAGAAAAAGATGAAATTAGAAAAGCTGAAAAAGATTCCCAAAAAATACAAATAAACTTGCAAGAACAGGTCCTCCTACTCCGTAATCAGCTTGAGAAATCAGAGGAGATTGATGGACAAAGCAGCATGTTTAAGAACCATTGCACAGAAAATGTGGGGATTGCTGAAGCAGAGCAGACAATTGCCCTTAGGACAGAAGTTGAAGATCTTCAGCAGAAGTTGCAAGATACATCTGAAGAGAATTATCGATTACTTGAGCTTTATGAGAAAGCAATGCAAGAGAGAGATGATATAAGAAAAATGTGGTGGGATTCTGTTGAGAATGTTGCAGACATGGAAGCAGGAGCACATGAAGGTCCAAGAAGTCCAGGAACATTGATTGTTGATAATAACAAAGAACAAATCCAAAAATGTAGAAGTGCCAAGAGAGATGGTGAAGCAGAAAAAGAGGTGATCCGCCTTAGGAATGAGTTTGAGGAGATCCAAATGAAATTGAAGGATTTACTTGAAGAGAATGAAAGATTAATTGACTTGTATGAGAAGGCAATGCAAGAAAAGGATGATATAAGGAAATTGTGGACTGAAAATGTGAAAAATAACGTTTCTTCTCAATTCATTGCAGATACAAAGAGTGGAATAGAATGTCAAGACATAATAAATGGATTTGAGCAACAACGACCTGAGTTCAAGGAACATGCCAAGGAACATGGTTCTCAGGAAGAACCAATAGAAAATGAAACTGAATATCAGAAACTGATAAGAAAAAGTGATAGGCAAGAACAAGAATCAAAAGGGCTACAGAGACAGCTTGGCACTGAAGAATCAGAGAAGGAATACTCATTTGCTTCTGGGACAGACTCAAGGGGTATAGTAGAGAACATAGAATTTCATAAAAAAGAAATGATAGATGAATTTAAAAATCTTCAAACAGAGCTTGTGAGGGTGGCAAAGGATTCCACAAGTAATATGCACAATACTGGGGCATCTATCCCTAACTTGAGTTCACAGAATGAAGAGAAACTTAAAGTTTTGCAAGAACAAGAGCAGAAAATGCATAACAAATTTAAAGAGTTGGATGTCAAGCTTGAATTTTTTGGAGAATCAATGAATAACCTAAACATGATTAAGGACAAGCTAGAAGGTGATATGGAATTAGTTTATGGTCAAGCTGCAGAGCTTGTCTCCAGCATCTCAGAGAAGGAGACAAAACTTCAAGCTATGCAGTTGGAGCATGAGCAACTAGTAAGTAGGCTGCAAGAATCAGAGCAGTACAGAGAAGAAATTTCCCATCTCTCAAAAGTACAAGGTGAATGGGTTGAAAAAGAAGCCGACGGGCAGATGGTTAAGGACTTGAAAACTGAAGTCATGGTCAACAGGAAGAATATTCTTCTCCAGGAAATGACTTTGGCAAGATCCAAACTTGTAGTTGTGCAAAAGAAATTAGATGAAATTACTCAACTTGTTGATGGCTTGAGTATTCTAGAGAAATCTTATAAGGAGATGGAGGAAAATAGAAAAATATCCGAGGTTCTACAGAAAGAAATTTCATACAAAAGGGAAGAAATTGATGCTCTTCAAACAGCCAGTCATGAAATGCAGGCAAAGAGGGTTCAGGCATTCAACAAACTAAGTGCTCTTAAATCACTTCTGTCTGATTTATGTGTATCAGATGAGTACTGGAAGTGTCAAGAATCAAGAGCAAATGAAAAGATTGAAACCCTAACTTGTCTTATAAAGGAAACAATAGAAGAACTCACTCTTCTACAAACCACTAAAAAGGGGCTAGAAGCTGCTAGAGAGCAAGCAATTCAGGTGGAGGCAACTGCCCAGGCTGAGGTTTCTGACTTGAAAGAGAAGCTTAAGCATGCTAAACAACAGAGAGTTGATGCTGAGAAAATGGTGGTCCAGTTAGACAAGCAAACTGTTCTATGCTCGGATTTAAGATCATCTACAGAAAATACTCCTATTCATTTTGTTAAGGCTGCATCCTTGTTGAAAGGTGAAGAAGAAAGAATAAAACTTGTTAACAGTCTAAAACAATTTATGGAGGTAGTAAAGGAACATAGGGAAAATATTCAGAAGCTGGAAGGAAAATTGGATTTGGTAGATTCTTCAATTCGGCAGGTACAGTCAAAAATAAGTACAGAATCTGCTGCTTTGAAGGAGGCAGAGCTTGTCTTGCAGAAGTCTCTCAATGGAAAGAAAATAGTACTTGGCTCTCAAGAAGAGGCAAGACTAGAACTCGAAAATTTGATCTTAGAGCTTCAATCTTCAGACTTTGAAGTTCAAAGCAAAGAGGAAGAGTTGAATGATAGAAGGGAGGAACTGCAAGATCTACATAACAGGTTATGTGAATTACAAAGCATATTCAAAATCAATCAAGAGCTGGAACCTGAGAACTACTTCATCACACAGCAAGTTCTAGCCAAGCTTCATGATGTTCATGAATGTGTGAGAGAAGCAGATGCCTCATTGGATTCCTTCAAGTTGCATGAGCTGAAATGGCTAGATGTTACTGATGAGAAGTAGAATTTGAAAAGTCATGCTTTGTATGTAATGGATTACTAATCGGATTGAATCCATTGAAATTTGAAGTCTTGTTGCAAGGATTACAGAGCCAATTTATGATTGGAACATATGTCTGGAACAGGTATACCAAATAAATTGATGCTTATTACTGAGAGATTGAACAGAAAGCCAATACATTGGCATATGTCTGGGAGCGATGGAAGATTATAGAATGCATGAAATATATTCTAAATACTTTTGCAATTGGCCTCTTTTCATGGTCAAAAGGGTGATGCAAAAGTATCAGGTCAAAGACTTTAACTGGCTACTTTCTGAATGAATAATACAATTGATATGAAAGCATGGTTTGGTTTTATATGGATTTGGGAGTTTGGAGAACTTTTTACCTGTGCAGCTACTGTGTAAATTTGAACTCATATTTCCACAAATTTTGCATTCGAAAATGCAGAATATAATTCGATACAACAATGTAAACAGCATTTTTTACATTTTCTTATGTACATATAGGGTTATCCAAAGCACAGTTTGAGCAATGTTTACTCTTGTATTGTTATTTTTAGAGCACGATGTTGGATAAATTGGTGTATATCATTATATATTTTCCATTGCTTTCAATGAGGTTTATGTAGATGTAGCATGTTATATGTGAAATTGGATAAATAAGAAATGTCACAATGTTTCTGGCTTGCTAAATTTTGCATGGCACTGCTGAGAACCTCATACCATGTTGCTTGGATTCAATAGTCACCTCATGTGCCCAAAACTACCTAATCCAAAGATGATTATTCAAATCCTCTATTGAGTAGCTTCTGGTTTACATTATATGTGTAACTTCAGCAGCAATTTAAATCCTATTTCAAACTATTTTTTTTTGGCAAAATTGGCAAGCCACTGATATTATATTAAAATATAAAATAAAAATCTGGTTCAAAAGCTCATGGAGGAAAGAACCAGCAGTGAAAACCTCCAATCCCTGCTAAATACAAGATAAGATTGGTTGATCAAAATGAAACAACCCGATTAAAGGAGCTTTCTAAACGACTTTATAACTATGGCCTTACAGTTTCATACCAGAACTCCAAGCCAGTAGTGCCACTAAAACAGAAGACCCTAGAATGGGTTACCTCAACTACAGTTACAATTACATATAAACATTACATATTTTTTCCTTTACATTTTCAATTTCCCTTCCTAAATCAGGACTATTAGCACTATTCAACCCATTTCTCTCTCTTCGAGAAGATAAACTTATTTTCTCAATCAAAACGCCCATCATATATTCAAACCCCTTTTTCTAGCTGTTGAAGCATCCCGTAGAAGCTGCATTAATATACTAACAGGCAAAATTGAGCAGAAGATATTTGTCCATGCCAACATAATAACCACCAACTCAGCATCTTTTGTAAACTCACTCAAAAAATTGCACCACCGACTCAGCATCTGCTTGGAAGTCATCTTCTTCAACTGCCGAAAAACAAGATCCGATTGTCTCCACGTCAACCCTGAACACTCATTAAATCTATGACAAACACCCTCATATTTCCTAAGAACTTGGCTGAGCCCCTTCAGCACCTTCTTTGACACTTAACTTCTTTCTTCGTCCACCTATTCAAAATCAGCCTTCATCAGACCATATTCTCTCTAGATTTCCTTCAGCTGGTCACGTTGATGCTCGAATTTCTCCTCCAGCATCATCTTGGAATGTTTCAAATTATCAGTAATTTCACATTTCAGTGTCTTTTTTCAATATTTGTTGTATCTCTCGCTGTTTAATGCCAGAAAGTTGCTTCTCCAGCACTTTCAGCTGATCAAATATCAACTTAGACCACCTTAACCCCTCTTTGATCTACTCAAGGTCTTTACCCACTATGAATTTCTCACCTTCTGTCTATGCTATTGTCATTGAGGCAATGTCATCTGCAAAAAATTTCAGTTCATGAACAGAATTATTAAGCCCCCGAAATGGATTCCTCCACTCGGTAAATGTATATCTGTTCCTATTTACCAATTGATCCTCAGTTTCCATAACCTGATCTGAAAGAGGCATAGTTGGACATAAAAGAGTGACAGCTCGAGCATATTTTATACGCAGGAGGAAAATGTATGACTGCAGTTTGCTCACAATCCCCAATGTAATGTCTGAATATGATGACGCAGAATCAGCACTACAATGACGTGTAGATACTCCAGTTACAATTCATCCCTCTTTGTATGGTTGGAGTGACAACAACAAAATCCCCTCCTCCATGTGACATGAGGCCTCCAGCACTAGTGCACATTGAAAGACTCAGGTGGGCTGCTGAATATGAAACAGTTCCAACAAATACAGAGTACTGATGGTGCTTTGACAGCAGCAAATCCCCTCCATATGGCATGAGGCTCCAGCACTGGTGCACTTCGAAACTCTCAGCTGGACTGCTGAATATGAAACAGTTCCAACAAATACAGAATACTGATCCTGCAATTCCTGCAGCCCTTGTTGCTAGAAAAATATTAAGACCAAAGACCACGTTACAACTGCTCTCCTCCCCCATACCTCAAATCCCACCACCTTAAAAATGGCGGAGATGTTGGTTCTAGTCAAAAAGCCAAATCCCGCAGCCTCCAGTCTTACTTCGGAGGGCGACCACCTGCTGAGAGCATGAGTCTTGACCAAGTAATGAGTGCAATTGTGGATGAGCTTGTACCAGGGAGGCAGGGTAAAGAGAGTCTAGCTCTTGACCATCACATCCTAGATTTGCTAGGAAGTTTGCAACTTTGTTTCCCTCTCAGAGTACGTGAGATATGCAGTGATCCTTAAAAGAATTTATTAATTGTCGATATTTGCTTTAGAAGATAATCAATCTGCCAATTTGATGACGAGTGTGTGATACACCATTGAATCCCCTTCTATATGATTTTCTTTTGGAAAAGCCACCTTTCTTTGCCAGGACTAATCCTTCTAGAAGTACATGTGCTTCAGCCATGTTGGGGGAATGGGACTTGCTCTTACACCAAGCAATATAGCCTGATGGTGACAAATGCATGCACCGATGCCTGATTTCCTGGGACTACCCTGAATGAGCCATCAAAATTTAATTTAACCAAGCCAATAGGAGGAGGAATCCACTTGATACATGATCTGTCAGCTAGAGGATGTTTTGGAACTGTTCCAAATGCGATATGGGTGCCTTTCCATCCCTTAACTACTAAATTCTTCCAAGCGGACAAGAAATGATTACCCCTTATATTAGAAACACTTGCAGTAACAATCTCTGAAACTGAGTTCTCAATACCTTCTATGACTGAGGTGACAGATAGTGTTTGCTGTCTAAAAATGCGTTTGTACCTTTCCCACCATATAGCCCATATCACAGAAGCTGTTATACATTTCCAGAGACGTGTACATTGAGGAAGAATAAAGTATCGGCCAAGGTTGGACAGCCAGTTTGGTGCAGTTGTTTAAATGCATTTAATTGTGCCGATTTAACTTGCTCATTGGACAGCCAGTTTGTTGCAGTTTAAATGTGATTGCCTATTGAGTTCTAGGGAAGAGAACCCAACCAATAGTTGACTGGGTAGTTTGGCTTGCTGCTCCCCCTCACTTAGCTTTTCCTGTTTAGGTTCTTTGCTTACTTCCAGCTTGCCATCCTTTTAGATGTTAGAAACGAATCTCGCAGTAAGGTTTGCCTGCAACTATAGTTCTGAAGGGTGCTAAGAGGACCAGTAGAGTTTAGCTGACTATAAGGTATTTAATGCAGTCAAGTTGATTTGGAACCATCCCATAGTCACTTGGATCAACAACACACATGAAAGGTGATGTGTCGTCATATTCCATTGGATCAATTGGGGAGAACTTCTGTTCTTGAAAGAGAGGTTACAAGTTAAAATCCCACTGGAGGTGAGGATTGTACACCTTGTTTGTAACATAGTTAGGTGCCTTCTGCAAGCACTACGAGGTAGTCTCACAATACCCAAAAATGGATGGTTGGTATTGTAGACTATAAAAGCTCATTTCGTTTTTTTTTTCCAATAATTCCTAGGCAATGAGTATTTAGGGTTATGTAAGATGGTTACTATACTTGTCAAGGTGAGCATAGTGGAGTGTATAACGTGCTTTATGAAAAATAACCCAATCCCATAAGCAATTGGGTTTAATATTATCATATGTGCAATGGTTTATTGTACCATTTTGTGTAATGTGCTTTATTGGAGAGAACCTAGTCCAACAAGTAGTTGAGTTCAATATTGTCGAATTTATTGGGTATTGATATTGTACCTTGTTTGTAGTGTAGTTAGGTGCCACTTGCATATGAGGGAGTTCCGTATTACAGTAACCATATGTGGATGTAAAAACATATGGCTAGTATTGTGGTCTATAAAAGCTCAATTCCTCTCCTTTTTAATAACTCCTAGGCAATGAGTAGTCGGGGGTATGTAAAATGATTATTATACTCGTCAAGATGAGAGTAGTGGAGTGTTTTTGTGTAAGAGAACCCAACGTATTAAGTAGTTGAGTTTATCATTGCCATATTAATTGGGTATTGGTATTAGGATAAGTTTTTCATGGCTACATGTGATTAGTTCTATTATTAAAAAAGATTTGTTGGCATGGACTTGCAATTCATTTTCTATCGGGTTCCTTTAATATTTGAATTACTATGTAAACAAGGTTTAAGGGTACTCCGTAGTAAATGCCATTATTAAACAAAATGTATTATATAAAAATGATTTACTGACATGGATTCTCTATTCACTCACTATAAATAATAACTTTCTTACACTTCATTTCTTAGATGTTGTTCCATATTATAGTAGTCATATGTGGACCCAAAAAGGTATGGCTAGTATTGTGGACTATAAAAGCTCATTTCTTCTCCCTTTTAATAACTTCTCGGCAATGACTAATTGGGGGTATGTAAAATAGTTATTATACTTTTCAAGATGAGAGTAGCAGAATGTTTAATGTGTTTTACATAAGAGAGCCCAATCTAATAAGAAGTTGAGTTTATCACTGCCACATTATTTGGGTAATGGTATTAGGATGATTTTTCCTTGGCTAAATGTGATTAGTTCTATTATTAAAAATGATCTGTTGGCATGGACTTACAATTCATTTTCTACAAATAATAATTTCTATTTGCTTAGATTTTGTTCTATTTTTTTAATAGATAAACGAACTAAGCCTTGATACATCATAAAGTATATAGATACATTCGGATAATAAGCTTTTAGTCCCAAGTTACATTTTTCCGCCTTCCTTCTAGGTCATTTTTCGTCCCTCCCTTCTTCTTCTGCCTTCGATCAAGATTTGTGTCTAATCTAAGCAATACATCTTTCCCTTATGTTAAGGATACAACTCTGAAAAGTCACAAAACATGAATACAAAAAGGGCACAAAAATAAAGTGCGAAGTGATAAAAGCATTTTCTTAAACAAAAATAACATAGACATCTAAATCGTAAAAAAATACATCTAATAGAGTGAAATAGTTATTCTTGATATGAGAAAACATGTCTTAAGCATGTGATTATTAGTTTGTTACACCATAGGGTGTTTTGTCAATTTAGTCACATTAAAATACAATAGTATGAAACCTATGTTACTCTATTGGCTTAAAATGGGGTGAAGAGGGTCCCCAACATTCTGAATGTCCAACAAGTCCAAACTAGATGATTCCAAAACCTCCAAATTCAACTCAAACTCATTTTCCCAGGCTCCAACACCATCTTACTCAATGGATATATCTATCCAATCATATTGTCTTGGGATGCGAGATGTATGTAGTAGGTAAAAGACCCTTGAAACTTCCTCAAGATAAGATGTAAACTATGGTTGAAATTCTTAAAAGGTAAGCCATCCCTAATTTGGAAGGAGTCTCTATATTGAAATTTTGAATTTTTATGTTTGACATTCTTTTATCCCTGTATTAGCTAATTCATTTGCTCTTTGATTGCCCTTCTAATATATATGATTGATTGTTATCTTGTTAAAGGTTTGATATTGTGAGAGGGCTCTAGTTAAAATTGAGTCCATTCTCCAATTAATGAGGGATCCTTTTCTTATAGCTTTTATTATAATTGCAGAATCTCCTTTAGTCTCTACATTTTTGCAATCAAGAGTTTTACACAGTTCTAGTCCTTCAACTAAAACCATTAATTCTATCCAATTATTAGTTTCTATTCCTATATATCTCCCTAACTTTTTCTATCTCTATGCCTTTTGAGTTATGGAGCTATAACCAATGCTTGCTTTGCTCAGATTCCCTCTTGAAGCTCTGTCAAAATTGAGTTTAAACCATCCCTCCTTGGGTGATTGCCATTGGCACATGTCTTGTTTTCTTTTTAAAGTCCTCCCTGCTCCTATAAAGGGGCCAATTTTAGACCTATCCACTTGCCTCTCATTTTCTCATCCCAACGAGACATTATAGCCTCCTCTTGTTTATTCAAAACTCAACTATTGATAAGTTCAATGACAAAAGTCACAATTTTAATGAGAAGTTGATCTACATTGATCTTCTTATCCTTAAAAATTCTTTGGTTGCATTCCTTCCATAATTTCCATAAGACTATGGAAGGTGTAGATATCCATAAAGAGCTATAAATACTATTCTTTCTAAGGAGGGGCCAAGCCTATTGCATATCTATTATAGTACTTGGAAATGTTGATATTCAACCCAATTGTGAACTCAACCATTTCCAAAATTGACTCCAATAAGGGAAATGCAAAAAATGGTGGTCAATGGATTCTTCCTCATTTTTGCATAAAGGAGATCTACTTGGGCCTTGTTATCCCACTTTCTTAAATCTTTCTTAGGTAAGGACCTTCCTATTTAAAACTAACCAGGTGAAAATTTTGGACTTAGAAACAAGCTTTAATCCAACATAATGTTGTAGGGAGGGAGTCCTTTGTGCTCTTCTAGAGAGATCCGAGGAATTTATATGCCTACTTTCAATTGTTTTCCTGCTCTTGCTTCCATCCCACATCAATTTGTCCTTGCCAAACTTGAAAGTTACTTTCTTGTCTGATAAGGTTCTTTTTAGATCTTTTGTTTCTTTAGGTGGGAGGTTCATGTCCTTTAAATCCTTCCATTTCCAACCTTTTCCTCCTTCCTCAAAGTTCACATAATCTGTAACTCTTTTTACCCATCTAGCTTATTGGGATAGTTTACCATCTTGTTCCAAAACACCATATCCCCTCCAAGAGTCTTGTTAGAAGGGAGCTTCTTCCCTCCTCCCTAGGTTCCATTTTAGTTTATCTTGGATAGAGGATCTACGATCAATCATGAAGTTCCAAAACCTTGATCCTCTAGGTGGTGATTTCTCCCTAAATATGTTGACCAAATTAGTATTGCTCAGAGATTTCTTTATTAGGATCCTTTCCCACTCGAGTCTTGGAAATATAAGGTACGCTAGGTTACTGAGAGGGGAGGGGTGAATCAGGAACAAATAAAACTTTAACTAACTTCTCCAATTAATCCTTCATATACTATTCTAATATGATTGTATGCATGAAAGAATGAAAGGAACAAAAAATTCATAACACTTTGACACAAGATATGGTGACCCAGAAACCTTCCAATTAGAAAGTAAAATTGAGGTGGGGATGATACCCACAAGCTTTACTAGTGCAATATAAATTTAACCCATTAAGGATTATAATTGACCACTTTTGGTGATCTTCCTTGTTAGGAGCAATAAGGACTATAAGGTCCACCTTGTCAACGGATTTACAATCATACAATAAAGTATACACTATGTTAGGAGATTTAGCAAAAGACTGTTAAGACTGTTAGGATTTAATTGATACACCTGCTAGAATGAATCAGTGGCTAATCTTTGATCTACAACTTTGATTTGCTGGATGAGATTCCTTGAATTGCAATGATCACTTGATTGTGATAGATAAATCTTTGATGTCCCTTGTTGAAAATAGATTGATAAAAGTATGACTATGTGTTTCAATCATTATTTTGTCATTGATGTAAAACCTGCTACTTGCTAGTAAGACAATTGCTCATATAATTTGAGTACTATCATTTGTTTGATTGATGAAGAGGATTTGATCAAATGAGGTAACAATAGAACCTAGAGGAAAGGTTGAGTCATGATATGAAAATAGAGTACAAGGATCAGTTAAGACAATGATATTATAGTGTATTGATAATCTACATAAGGTTGCAAAGGATGGTTATACTGATTAAGTTTAGAAGAACAAGTTAAATGAAGTTTGTTTGTGAAGCTTAACATTCTGCATAGTAGGTACTAAACAAAGTTAGTGTAAGCTGAGCAAAAAATCAGTTGGAGCCGAGCAAAGTCACTTTTAGTGTAAGCTGAGTGATACAATGTAAGCTAAGTAAAGTTTAGCTAATGCTAAACACCAATAAAATTTAGTTCGTGCCAAGTGATTTAATAGAGGATGTTGAGCAACACAGTATGTGCAGAGCATTAGAAGCCAGTTAATGCCAAGTGTCAGCATTATGAGAAAGATCGAGAATTCGATGAGTTTGAGCAAACAAGTTTAATTTCTTGAATTGTGTGAATTGTGTGGAAGATAAGCTTGATGAGCTAGTGGCATAAAATTCATGGTGAATCATTTTGAGGCAAATTCAAAGAGGATTGAAGGAGAAGTTTGTAGAAGAGAATGAAATGATGGGTAGATTGATTGAATCCTACCTAATCTAACCTAACCCTAAAATGAACTATGGCGGATGAACAAAAAAAGATCTTAGTTCTTTATTAATAAAGATGGCTGGTCAGAAGCAAAGGTTGTCATGTGCGAGAACCTAAAAAAGGCAAGGAGTCTAGGGTATTGCTTCATTTAGTGACCTAAGAGAATAGACTACATTGGCAAGAAAAGCAAGAAGGATTACGGGTATGGATGCTTGAAGGGTGGACAAGCTATCATAGCTAGAGTGTGTGAAAGCCAAGCACAATGGAGGATTGAAACAAAGATTTGTAATCTACAAGTGTGTTGTAAGTTGTTATCAAATCAAGTGTTACTATTACTTTCTAATTATTGTACAAGTCTATGGTAAATCCTTTGCATTAAGGTTGACCTAATAGTCATTTGTAAATCCTTTAACTGGTTGATGTTCCAAGTGAATGATCTAAAGTCCTCTAACAAGGTTCACTCCTAATAGGGTGATTGAAATCCTTTAACCATGTCACATTTAATAGTGTGCATTATAACCTTTAACAGAGTTGGCCTTTCATAGGGCATCACTTCAGTAGAGTGAAAATGAGTAGCATGTTACTGGTGGTTTTTTCCAAATTGGGTTTCCACGTAAAATCATTGTGTCAAATGTGTTATTGAATCCGCTATCTTTCATGTTTACATTTCTACAAAGTTGATTTAACATTAACTTACAAGTTTGAGTGATTGTATGATCTAATGGATGCATACATGATGAAAATGTTTTATGGATATGGGTTCACTAAATTGTTAAAAGTTTTAATTGTGCATTTGGACCTTGGATAACTGATTAACTCCCTCTCTCAATTATTCTAAAGAACTCCAATAATTGGTATCATAGCCACCTGCTTAAGAAGACCAATTTGAAGGTACTAGAAGCAAAAAGATCAAGATGTCAAAAAGAGAGGTACCCAATCTTAATAGAGATAACTTTCTTGTATGAAAAAGTCTAATAAAGCTACACCTAGGAGGTCTTGGAGATCATGCACAATCTACCATTGCTATTGAGCATGTTGATCTTGCTGGAGTCCTAATTGCTGAAGATCTGAAAAAGAATAAAGAACACAACTAGACAATGTTGGAGATTTCCTCTACCCTAAGTTATGCTGCGTTTGATGATGTCAAGGGTTGTGACAGTGAAAAGAAAATGTTGGATTCTCTACACACTATCTACGAAGGTGACAAAAATGTTCTAAGAGCCAAAGCTGAAAGTCTTAGAGGTAAGTTCAATGATATGATAATGCAAGAAGGTGAGAATATTGCTCAATATTGCTCTAGGATAAAAGATTTTGTTAATGCAATAAGAGGAGCTAATGGTAAAATAGATGATGATACTATACTAAGAAAAGTTTTGAGAACATTGCTGCCCATTTATGCTATAAGAGTTTCTGCAATACAAGAACTGAGATGTATGATAGGGAATGATTTGACTCTTGAAGGTCTGATCTCACTAATTTTGATAATTACAAACCTAACAATGTTGAATCTTCTTTCAAAGCTAAGCTGCCATTGAAGGAACCTAGTGGAAGAAGAAGAAAAAGACAAAATATGTGTCCAGTGACAGTGATACAAATGAGGAAGATGTGGATCAAATTGAAGCACTACTAGCAAGGAGATTTCACAGAGGTAAAGACAAGTTCAAAGGTAAGTTACCTATCATGTGTTTCAATTGCAATGAGGTTTTTCATATTGCTGCTAGATGTCCATAAGATAAGAATTACAGAGGTGGTGACAAGTACAAAAGTAGAAGAGATTAAGACAACAAAGATTACAAAGACAGGCAGAAGTCTTGCTTCATTGCTGAAGAGGAAACAAAAGATGGATCTAACGATCATGATGATGAAGTGGTGTATGTTGCAATGATAGATGAATTTGATGAGGATGATGCAACTGCACTAGTGTCCTGTGTGAACAAGAATGACAGATGGATCATTGACAGTGGTTGTTCACATCACATGACTGGAGATAAAAGTAAGTTCATTACCTTGAATTATTATGATGGAAATAGTGTAAGGTTTGGTAATGATGCAACTTGTCTGATAAAACAAAAAGGTTCTATCAAACTCACAAAAAAGATTTTATGTGACAATGCTTACTATGTTGAAGGACTTAACTATAATTTGTTGAGTGTGTCAAAACTGAATAGTTCAAGTTGTAAGGTTGAGTTTGAAAACAAGATTGCTAATATATATGATACTGATGGAAAACTAATTGAAAAAAGTGATCAAACTAGAGGTAATCTATTATGCCTTGATATATATGATGCTACTTGTTTAATTGTAGAATTTGATGATGTGTGGCTATAGCACAAGAGGTTATGTCATGTTAATTTTAATAACTTGGTTAGTATCAGTAACATGAAAAGAGTTAGAGGTTTGCCTAAGCTGAAGAAGCCTGACAATATAATTTACAAACAATGTTAGTTAGGAAAAATGAGAAAGTCAAGTTTTAAGAGTAAGACTCATACCTCTAAAGGAATATTAGAGATTGTTCATACTGACTTGTGTGGACCAATTGAAGTACAAAGCTACAAAGGAGATAAGTATATTATGCTACTTGTTGATGATTATTCTAGAATGATGACAGTTATATTTCTGAAATAGAAATCTAATGCTTTCCAAATGTTTAAGTGACACTTAGCAATAGTTGAGAAGAAAATAGATAAAAGTCTGAAATGTTTGAGATTTGATAGAGGAAAAGAATTTAGATCAAATGAGTTTTAGATGTTTTGTAATGAAAGAGGAATTAAAAGATAGACACCTGCTCCTAGCAACCATCCACAAAATGGAATTGTTGAAAAGAGGAACATATTTGTAATGGACTATCCCAGGACACTCATGATGGAGAAAAATGTTTCTTTGAAATACTAGAGAGAAGCTGTAAGTACAACTGTCTATACCTTGAATTATGTGTAAGTCAAGAAAGGTACTCATTCAACACCTTTTGAGCTATGGTATGGATACTCACCCAATGTAAAATATTTTAAGGTATTTGGAAGTGAGTGCTATATTCTCAATAATTCCAAGAATGGTAAATTAGATACAAAAAGTGAAGAGGGTATATTCCTTGGTTATTCCACAAGAAGTAAAAATTATAAGTTTTTAAATACTAATACTAACAAAGTTGTGAAAAGTGCAAATGTGAAATTTTATGAATATACAAAAGTATATGAGGCTGAACCTATGAAGGAACTAGAAGAATACAAATCATTTGTATACTTTTATGAAGGTATGCTTGCTGATGAAGATGCTGTAAATCAAGTTGCAAACCAACATCAAGTTTTAGTGACTGTCGAGTCACATGCTATGAATGTCGAGTTGCATTTAGGAACTGAGCTACATTTAGGTGTTGAGTTACAATATGAAGTTGATACACATTCTGATCTCTGAGATTAGTGTACATGAAAGAGATGTTGAACTACATGACAAAGATGTACATAGTGATTTAAAAGTTGAAAGACCAAGTGAAGAAACTAGAGCTGAACCAAGATTGTCTAAGTATGTCAAGAGACATCACCTTGCTGCACAAATCATTGGAGATAAAGATGCTAGACCAATGACAAGAAACAAGTTGAGAATTGAAACATGTTTGCTGAGCATGCAAGAACCTAAAATAGTGAAAGATGCCTTAGAAGATGTGGATTGGAGTAAAGCCATGGAAGAAGAGATTGAACAAATTGAGAAAAATAAGACATGGACTCTTGTTCCTAGGACTCTAGTTTGTAGACCAAAAGATAACAATGTGATTGGTACCAAGTGGGTATACAGAAACAAGTTAAATGAAAATGGTGAAGTCACAAGGAACAAGGAAAGATTAGTTTGTAAAGGATATACACGAGAAGAAGGGATATAATATGGAGAAAGATTCACTCCTATTGCAAGACTGGAATGAGTAAGAACTCTGCTTGCTTACTTTGCATACAAAGGTTTCAAAGTTCATCAAATGATGTTAAGTCTACATTTATGAATGGTATATTAGAGGAAGAGGTTTATATAGAACATTTAGAAGGATTTTTTGATGTTGACAACAAAAACATGGTATATAGATTACAAAAAGCTTTATATGGTTTGAAGCAAACACCAGGAGCATGGTATGAAAGGATTCATAATTATCTTGTGAAGATTGGATTTGAAAGAACTAATGATAACAATGGTGGAGGAGCATTTTTCTTAAGCAAAAGGCTGGTTACATAGACTAGCAAGAAACAAAACTGCATCTCTCAATCTACTATTGAAGCTAAATATGTTGCTACTGTAGTAAATTATACAAACATTGTATGGATCAAACAACTACTCAAAGGTATGAAGGAGGAAATCACTTAACCTGTGATAATGAAAGTGCTATAAATATATTAATGAATCTTGTGATTCATACAAAGACTAAGCACATTGCAATCAAGTATCATTACTTGAGAGAGTTAGTTCAAGATAAATAGGTGAAGATGGAATATGTTAACACAAAAGAGAAAATAGCTGATATCTTCACAAGAGAATTACTTAAGGATGCTCATGAGTAAATAAGAGGTAAACTTGGGGTAATACCTCTATTAAAGGCTATTCAAGAAGCATGAGGAGTTCCCTACATCAAACAAGTTGATTGACATATCTTACACATTGATGAAGTGTATCTTACTTTAGGAGCTTCCTAAAGTAATCAAAGAGCTGGAATTACAAATCAATCACAAGCTAGGTGATCGAAAGAGAAACTATAAATGTTCATATCTACATATTAAGATGAAAAGTCTTTGGCATTGTTGTCAAAGAGGGAGAAAGACATAGAAATTTAGAGAAATTTGAGGGAGAAAGAGATAGCCAGACTGCTGAGGGAGATTAAAGAAAATATAGAAGAAACATGAATACCTAGTAAAGAGGGAGTTAATGTCAAAGGAGAAATAAGAAGTGGTCAAGAGGGAGTCATAAGGATGAGATGATTGATTGTCTATTGATCAGAACACAATTTTGTAACCTATTCAAAAGATGAAAGTTGCTAATACAGGGAGAGATTTCAATACAAGTGATTATTTTCTTTTGGGTATTTTGTTGGTTATACTAATTAAGTTTGGTCAGTTTGGTTTTCCATCAATGCCAAAGAGGGAGATTGTTGAAAACAAATTGATACAAGTATGAATATGTGTTTCAATCATTATTTTGTCACTGATGTCAAACTTGCTACTTGCTAGTAAGACAATTGCTTATATGATTTGAGTACTATCATTTTTTTGATTGATGAAAAGGATTTGATAAAATGAGGTAACAATAACACCTAGAGGAAATGTTGATTTATGATATGGAAATGGAGTACAAGGATAAGTTAAGACAATGATATTATAGTGCATTGCTAATCAACTTAATGTTACAAAGGATGGTTACACCGATTAAGTTTAGAAGAACAAGTTAAATAAAATTTGTTTGCCAAGCTTAACATTCTGCATAGTGGGTGCCAAGCATAAAATTAGTTGGAGCTGAGAAAAGTCAATTTCAATGTAAGCCGAGTGATATAGTGTAACCTGAATATAGTTTAGTTGATACCGAGCACCAAAAAACTATAGTTTGTACCAAGTGATTTGATAGAGGATGTTGAGCAACACAATATGTGTTGGGCATCATAAGCTAGTTAATGTTGAGTGTTAGCATTATGAGAATGATCAAGAATTTGATGAATCTGAGCTGAGAAGTTTGGAAGATAAACTTGATGAGCTGGTGGCATAGAATTCATGGTGAACCATTTTGAGGTGAATTCAAAGAGGATTGAAGGAGAATTTTATAGAAGGGAATGAAATGAAATGATGGGTAGATTGATTGAATCCTACTTAATGTAACCTAACCCTAAAATGGACGATGGAGGATGAATGACAAAAGATCTTAATTCTTTATTTATAGAGATGGCTGGTTAGAAGCAAAGGTTTTCATGTGTGAAAACCTAAAGAAGACAAGGAGTCTAGGGTATTGCTTCATTCAATGACCTAAGAAAAGAGATTGCATTGGCAAGCAAAGAAAGAATGCTTAAGGGTATGGATGCTTGAATGGTGAACAAGCTATGAAAGCTAAAGTGTGTGAAAGCCAAGCAGAATGGAGGACTGAAACATAAATCAATAATCTACAAATGTGTTGTAAGTTGTTATTAGATCAAGCATTACTGTTACTTTCTAATCATTGTACTAGTCTAGGGTAAATCCTTTGGATTAAGGTTGACCTAACAATCATTTGTAAATCCTTTAACTAGGTGAAATTCCAAGTGAATGATGTTAGCTTAAAGAATAAATTTGACAACTGAGTGTCAATACACTTAACCAAGATCAAGAGTAAGTGTCAAGCAAGATAAAGTGCCGAGCTATAACAAGTGCTGAGTGTAACAGGTGCCGAGTGTTAACAAGTGCCGAGTGTAACAAGTGCCGAGTGTTAACAAGTGCCGAGTGTAATAGGTGCCGAGTGTTAATAAGTGCCGAGTGTAACAGGTGCCGAGTGTTAACAAGTGCCAAGTGTAACAGGTGCCAAGTGATATAGTTTTGTTTAGGTGCCGAGCTATCCAGGAAACAACATGTACCGAGTATCAGCAATACTTCAGGAGCTGAGTAACTCAGTAGATCAGCATAAAAGTTTGAAATTGCACAAACTATGATGCAAACAATTTTTGCAGTCGACAGAAGGTAAACTTCGAGGGATTTAATGATAAAATCAAATCTTTTATTTTTCCCGTGCAATTCACATGCATCCAATAAGAAAAATGATAAAGGCATGCAACCAATCAGTAAAAAACAAGTATTCAGCGAGAAATTGTGATTCAATATGGATCGTAGATCCAAATCAAACCCTAAGTCTTTGCAGTCTTTATAAGGGAGACGAAATTTCATTGTAAATATATGGAAGGACATACAAGGGTGCATAAGGAAATCTATTTTCAGAAGCAAGGGTTATCAGATCACAAAGGATCAAGATCAAGAGAAGGCAAAAAAGGAGCCTGCATTCAACAATCAAGGATTGTAATCTATCAAGTTTATTGTATCTAATACTCTCTAGCAATTGTATTAGAATGAAAATCCTATGGTGATAGTTTAGCTTTACAGCTATTTTGTAAGATCCTTTTGATTAGGTGATTAAAATCCTTTAACAGGGTGACACTTCATGTTAAGTGTTTGTAAATCCTCTAACCAGGTCCCTATTAATACAATGTAAAGCCTTTAACAGGGCAAACCATTAGAAGTGGTTGAACAATATTGCTGCAGTAAATTTTGTGGGTATCATCCCCACCCTAGTTTTACCTTCTTATTCCTGGAGGGTTTCTAGGTTACCAAATTCCATTGTTATGAGTTATTGATGCATGAGTTTTGTTACATGTTTATTTGATGTATTTACATGCATGCAATTTACTTTAAGTTAAAAGTTTTATTGACTAAAGTGTGATACTTATGATTCCCCCCCCCCCTTCCTCTCATAAGTACTCTTTTCATATTTGAATATTCCAACAATTGGTATCAGAGCTATCCAGGTTCTCACAAGGAAAAGCCTAACAGCTTGGATGAAAAGATCTAAAGATGGAAGCCTTCAAACTTGGAAAGATCATTGAAAATCAGGTGATAGATGTGCAACTTGCTCTGCATAGCTTGGAGGAATTCAGAAACAAACTAAGAAACTCATTAAAAAAGAGGAAGGATCTAGCCATAGCTGAAAATGATATACACTACAAGGAGATTGATACCACCAACATATTTTACAGTGGAGACACTAAAGAGTTTGATACAGAAATAGCAGAACTAATGGAGAAAAATAAAATTCAAGCAGATGAGATAAGATTTCTCAGGATGGAACATGAATCAAAGGCTATAATGATATGTGAAATTACTGAACAAAAGAAAAGAGAAGTTGATGATAAGGTCATGATGGAAAATGAAAAAAGGAATCTTGCAAACAGACTTGAAGAAAAATGTACTGAATTGACAAGGATCTCAAACATGCAGATGGATACACTTGCTCAAATGATGAATCTTCATCATGAACTCAATATGAAAGATATTGAGATCTCTACTTTGAAGATGCAGAAGGAACAAATGCAAAATGAATTGAACAGAGAAAGAGAGGTGGCACAAAATCTCAACAAATCAAGTGAAGCCATCAAATATTTTGAGCAAATACTGAAATCTCCAAGATCAACCCATGATACAACAGGGCTTGGTTATAACAACACTAAAGTAGGAGAATCATTAAAGAGTGCAGAACAAAGAAGTGAAAAAGGTAAAGATGTTAAACCTACATGTAATTTCTGTGGAAAGAAAGGGCATACATCTAATGTCTATAGAAGCAAGAATGCCCATCAGCATGACAAACCCAAAAGCATAAATCATTGTCATAAATGCAAGAAGCAAGGTCATCAAGCATATAAATGCAGAACCCAAACTATCAAGACATCAAGATTTGATGGGCATTGTTATAATTGCAAAAAGTATGGACATAGAGCTTTTGAATGTAGATCAAAGTCTATGTGGACAGTAAATCAACCAACAAAGACATCAAACCATGAATTTTGGGATTACAACACCAGGTACAACTGTCACTATTGTCAAGAATATGGACATATTCCACAGAACTGCATAAGAACACATTTTAGAGGGAACTACAAAAGATGGTTGAGTCAAACTACATGTTTCAGTTGCTTAAAAACTGGTCATGTCAGCAGGAATTTCCCAACAAGGTCAAAGGCATCAAGTTCTAAGTTTAGCAATGGAAAGGCAAAGATAGATGTTGGACATATCAGAAGTGAAATGAATAAGACATGGAGGAAGAAAGATGAGTATAGCACATCAAGTACATAGATCACTTCACCTAATAGGTCAAGTGATCACACTTCATCAAATTAAGCAAAGAATAAGTGTGTGGGATTGGTAAACCAAGTTACATCATAAATCAGTCCAAAGACATATAAGAACTGCAAAAATGAAATCAGCATAAGCAAAGATGCTAAGTCAAAATTGAGAACTTTTTGAAGATATATCAAAGTTGCCTTCAAGAGCCGAGTTGCTAACAATGACCGAGTTGATAGTTGATGCCGAGCTGTGAAATATCAATAGGAGCTGAGTAAAGTAAAACACAATGGGAGCCGAGTCATGACGAAACTTTTCAAGTGTCGAGTAGATAGTTGGCAGCGTACTAAGTATTTATTACTCTATTTTGAAGGGTACATAAATCAAATTTTTGATCATTTTCCCACCATTCAAACGAGAAGCAAAACCGAAAAGAGTAGAGAAGATCAAGATTAGATCAGAAGCAATTTGTGAAGATTTCAATAGCGATTCAAGACAAGTTTCATCGATTTAAGGTATTTTACTTAAGTGCCGAGCTACGTAGGACCTATAAACTTGTTTAAATCATAAACCCTAGTTTGGACAACAATGGCATCTGGGTCAGGAACCACTAAGGGTATAGAGAGTCATGAAGTACAGTTGGTCAGCAACGAAGTTAAACAACCTGAATTTAAGCCCATTCCGAAAGTAGCGTACAAGAATGATCCTGCAGGTGCATTATCAGTTATTCCGGATAAAGTTGTTATGGTCCAAGATGTTCGCAGATGTTATAATTGCAAAATTGGTGCCATAGGAGACTTAGAAATCTATAATGCATATGATAAACTATGTGAAAAAAAAGTACTAAAAAATGAGTTTTCAATAATAGAAAGAAAAGGATTAACCAAAACCCTAGTATTTCTGACTGTTTTCAAAACTAAATGGGTACGGATAGTTTTGAGCCAAATACATGATGGAGCTTTTTGGTTAGAGTCAGGGCCAGTAAAATTCACCAAGAAAACTATTCATAGGGTTACTAGTATTCCAACCCTAGATCGGCCAAAAACCCTGCGAAGTGACAAAAGGGAAGTAATAGAGAAAAATACAGGTGCCAAATGGAACAATAGAGGAATGACTATTGACACAGTCACAGATCCCCTACTAGATTTTGCTGTGAGAATCATTTCACATAAATTCTATCAATCAAGCAGGTTAAACAATGTACCTTGTATAACAATTGATGTTGTATACAAGATAATCAAAAGGGATCACACTTATGATTTGGTAGAGCTCATGTTTCAACAGATTAATGAAAATCTAGGAGCTATAAGGAAGAGCAAGGGAGCTCAATGCAAATTTGGATTAGTTTTGATGTGCATGTTTTTCTATTTGATGAAAGAATTTCCTTCTATGGGTAAGGTAAGATGGAATCCAGATAAAACAATTGTTGAAAAAATTAATGGATACATTGAACAGATGGGTGAAAATTTTGATGCCCAAATGACTGGTTACTTTGAGGACTTCAAAAAGTCCATGAAACAAAGAATGAGAATTCCAGTCTCATTGACTGAGAAATATGAAAAAGACATTTGTTTTCTTGTAGATATAGTTATACCTACATACAAGTAGTTATACCTAGAGTAAGATGGCTTAGGCCACTAGGTTATGAACTTGATGTTGATCAAGCCTCTACAGAAATAACAGCCCTACTTGCAGAAGAAGCTGATAAAAATGCAAATTTTTTGGAACCTATGATGTTGTCAAATCAAAGGTGATAACAGATTTGAAGACTGCTTCAGTAGTAAAGAAGAAAGAGAAAATGGTGAGACAAATCAAAAAAAAATTTGGCATGGAAGAAGAAGGAACAACAAAAGAAGAGGGAGAAGACATTGAAGAAGAAGGAGATAAACTTCAAGGTCTAACTCAAGGGTTAGGAGAAGATAAAGAGGAAAGTGTTGAGGTAGAAGAAGCCAAGGAAGCACCAGTTAAGAGAAAGACCACAACTCCTTCTGCTCCTCAATCCAAGGGAAAGAAAGTAGCTGCTCTTGCACCAAAGAGACCTACCACAAGGGCTGCAGCACAAAAAGCCCAAGAGGAGGCAAAAGGAAAGAAGAAAGACTCAAAGAAGACTGCTGCTGAGTCAAAGAAAAGGAAATTTATTCCCCAGCCTGAAACAGATGAGGAGAAAACAAAGTCAGAGGAAAATAGTCAATTTCAAGTGGTAAGACACAAACCCCAGACTGCTGTTGATAAATTATGTTCAAAAATTAGGAATAATGATTTAAAAGGTTTAAAGAACCTGAATTTTTCTAAGCTCATCAAAGAAGAGCAAAATAAATTAGAGGAATTTGTGTATGCTATGATGGCTGAATATAAGCACACACCTCTAGAATTAGATGAATCTATGCCAAGAGAATTGTATAAAATTGTAGAGGATAAATGGCATTTTTGTTTACAAATGGAAAAAGAGATAAGGGAGTCAACATTAGCTAGATTGTTGCCTGATTTGACTAAAGATCAAGTAATAAATGCAGTAAAAAGGCATAATAATAGATTCACTCCCAAGTCTAGAGAATTCAACATATTGCAAAATAAAATTGAAGAGGTAGTTACTAAATCCACAAGATTGTGGAAAATAGTTTACAAGAAAATAGGAGATGTATATAATGAAAAATGAAGGCAAAGGCAAGTTCCAAGACAAAGGAAAAGAAGGTGTTAGAAACCAAAGAAAAAGAGAAGAAACTAGTGGAGAAGGAGAGTAAAGAAGAAAAGGAAGAAGAGGCACATATTGAGGAGAAAGAGGAAGAGAAAGATACAGCTGAGCCACAAGATCAAAGTATGCAAGACATACAGGTATCTCCTCCTAGTCCTCCTCATGCCACCATCACACCTACAGATATCATAAAAATAAAAGATGTTATAGACACTTCAAATATAAAAATCAATCCATTAACTACA
The DNA here is from genome assembly GCA_028749045.1 of Cupressus sempervirens. NCBI lineage: Eukaryota > Viridiplantae > Streptophyta > Pinopsida > Cupressales > Cupressaceae > Cupressus > Cupressus sempervirens. The sequence continues at coordinate 728,510,856 of CM053785.1, forward strand.
GAGGATTTGGAAATCCTTGACCAATCATCGCTAGTAGAAAAATTAAGTTCAAATCCTGTATTGGTCAATGTTGACGAATTACAGAATCCAGAAGTCAAGGTAAAAGCACTAGTGCCATCCTCGACCATACAAACTACTGGTATTCTATTTCTTCCACCACCATCTCCACCAAGTATAGTCACTTATACACTCCAAATATCGAGTACAACAACAGGGGAAATAAAAGAAACATCTGAAGAACCAACAAGTTCAACCCCACCTAGCAATCATAAAAGGGATATTCAAGCTGAAGAAAAAGATGAGACAAAGAAAAAGATGAGACAAAGAAAAAGGAGGAGACTACAATAAAAACACTGGTTGCATTACCAAAATCTGGTACTCCAACACAAACTCTTCAGCAGCCGAGCACAGATGGATTACAACTGCAAATCAGGACACCAGGCTTGAGTTCATCAAAGGCAGTCAGGAAACTTCACTATGGAGTTCCTGAGCTTGATGAAGAAATAAAGATCCCATATTATGAATCTAGCACTCTTACTGAAGAAAAGATTAATGAAATTTAGAGTGCATTGGACAAAAGAAGGAGACAAGAAGCACTAAGAAAAGAATACAAGCATAAGCTTACCTTGAATGAAATTAAAGATATATTCACAGAAGCTTTTTGCTTACAATCTCCAGATGAGTCAAGACCAATTATAGAGCAACTATCTGATATAGTTGACCAGGTGACTAATGAAGACTAGGAAACAAATGCCAGATTGCTTGAATGGTCAAAAAGGAAGTTCCAAGGTAAGGTAAATAGTAAAATATTTGGTGATATAGCATTGTCTCAAGAAGAACTGGCAAAGAAAGTTATAACAATTAAAATTGTACTAGGAAACATCTTTTCCTTGTACAAGAAGTTGTGTGATTTTTCCACATTCACACAGGACACTAGCCAGAAAATACTGAGCTTGGAAAATAATCTAAAAATTTCTAGCATGCAACTCCCCACAAATCCAACTCAGAGTGAGAAGCATTTTGTCCAATCGCTTCACACACAAAGAGAGTTAGCTGTCTTAGCAGCAGAGGAGGCAACCACAAAAGCTAAAGTGATGCAAATTGAATCGTCAATAACTCCTCATTTGGAACTACTTCACAAGGAGCAGATAAATGCAGAGACAGTCCTCAGGAAAGACCCCAATCTTTCTTCATTTGATGGACTTGTACACCTAGCAGCAGAGATTGCCATCCAACATAAGACATTGGATGTCGCATTAGCAAATTGGGATGCAGCTCTGAAGGTACTCCTTGAAGTAAATAGAACATTTTTGGCTAAGTATGGCATTTCATTGTAAGACCCTTGACATAAGTGTCAAAAAGGGTGAGAATAAGTAATAAGAGAGTAATAAGAAGTGATTAAGTATGGGGGAGTTAAGTACATGAATGAAATGATAAGTATGATAAAAGGGGGAGATAGCAAATTTTGGGAGCAAATTTTGAGATAGCAAATTTTGAATGTAGGATAAATTAATGAGTCACAAGGATCTTAATTAAGTTTTTTTGCCACTCATGTCCAAGGGGGAGATTGTTAGCTTAAAGAATAAATTTGACAACTAAGTGTCAATACACTTAACCAAGATCAAGAGTAAGTGCCAAGTAAGATAAAGTGCCGAGCTATAACAAGTGCCAAGTGTAACAGGTGCCAAGTGTTAACAGTGCCGAGTGTAACAGGTGCCGAGTGTTAACAAGTGCCGAGTGTAATAGGTGCCGAGTGTTAACAAGTGCCGAGTGTAACAGGTGCCGAGTGTTAACAAGTGCCGAGTGTAATAGGTGCCGAGTGATATAGTTTTGTTTAGGTGCCGAGCTATCTAGGAAACAACATGTGTCGAGTATCAGCAATACTTCAGGAGCTGAGTAACTCAGTAGATCAACATAAAAGTTTGAAATTGCACAAACTATGATGCAAACAGTTTTTGCAGCTGACAGAAGGTAAACTTCGAGGGATTTAATGATGAAATTGAATCTTTTATTTTTCCCATGCAATTCACATGTAGCCAATAAGAAAAATGATAAAGGCATGCAACCAATCAGTAAAAAACAAGTATTGAGCAGGAAATTGAGATTCAATATGGATCGTAGATCCAAATCAAACCCTAAGTCTTTGCAGTCTTTATAAGGAAGACGAAATTTCATTGTAAATATATGGAAGGACATACAAGGGTGCATAAGGAAATCTATTTTCAGAAGCAAGGGTTATCAGATCACAAAGGATCAAGATCAAGAGAAGGTGGAAAAGGAGCCTACATTCAACAATCAAGGATTGTAATCTATCAGGTTTATTGTATCTAATACTCTCTAGTAATTGTATTAGAATGAAAATCCTATGGTGATAGGTTAGCTTTACAACTATTTTGTAAGATCCTTTTGATTAGGTGATTAAAATTCTTTAACAGGGTGACACTTCATGTTAAGTGTTTGTAAATCCTCTAACCAGGTCACTATTAATATAGTGTAAAGCCTTTAACAGGGAAAACCATTAGAAGTGGTTGAACAATATTGCTGCAGTAAATTTTGTGGGTATCATCCCCACCCCAATTTTACCTTCTTATTCCTGGAGGGTTTTTGGGTTACCGAATTCTAGTGTTATGAGTTATTGATGCATGAGTTTTGTTACATGTTTATTTGATGTATTTACATGCATGCAATTTACTTTAAGTTAAAATTTTTATTGACTAAAGTGTGATACTAGTGTCCTGTGTGAACAAGAATGATAGATGGATCATTGACAATGGTTGTTCACATCACATGACCAGAGATAAAAGTAAGTTCATTACCTTGAATTATTATGATGGAAATAGTTTAAGGTTTGGTAATGATGCACCCTATCTAATAAAAGGAAAAGGTTCTATCAAACTCACAAAAAAGATTTTATGTGACAATGCTTACTATGTGGAAGGACTTAACTATAATTTGTTGAGTGTGTCACAACTAAATAATCTAGGTTATAAAGTTGAGTTTGAAAACAAGATTGCTAAGATATAGGATACTGATGGAAAACTAATTGGAAAAGGTGATCAAACTAGAGGTAATCTATTCTACCTTGATAAAAAGGATGCTACTTGTTTAATTGTAAAATTTGATGATGTGTGGCTATGGCTCAAGAGGTTACATCATGTTAATTTTGATAACTTGGTTAGTATCAGTAACATGAAAAGAGTTAGAGGTTTGCCTAAGTTGAAGAAGCTTGACAATATAATTTGCAAATAATATCAGTTAGGAAAAATGAAAAAGTCAAGTTTTAAGAGTAAGACTCATACCTCTGAAGGAATATTAGAGATTGTTTATACTGACTTGTGTGGACCAATTGAAGTACAAAGCTACAAAGGAGATAATTATATTATTCTACTTATTGATGATTATTCTAGGATGATGAAATGTTTCTGAAACATAAATCTAATGCTTTCTAAATGTCTAAGTGGAGCAAGAATGTTAGACAACTCTACTTGATCTATAGCAATATTTAGTGCAACTTGCTCCAACACTTTATTCTCAAATTTCCTTTCAGCTCCCTGCAACAATTTTTCTTGTCCATTTATTTCTTCATTATACTTGTGGACAATTTCAGCTAGCTGATTCAAAATAGGTTATTTGCTATCAACCTCAATATTCAAAGCATCAACAAATATGTTATTTATGTCCTCAAGGACTTGAGTTTTCTTCTCATTCTTCTCTTCTCTAAGCTTCTATTGCTTAGCCCTTTTCTCCAAAAGTTGTCCAAGGGTATCCATTTGATTAGGAGTGAGGTTAGAGATATCCCAATTTGGAATAACAATGTCCTCATCTAGATCAATTTGTTCCTCTTTACTCTTTTCTATAGAAATGGAAGAATAAATAATTTCTTTTTCCTTATTGAGAACTTCAGTGCTCAGTAGAGATCGAGTCTCAAATGTCATTACACTAGATGTGGATACACTTGATATGAAACAATGGAAAAAATAGATGGAATAGCAATAAATGTAGTGATAGATGGAATACTTGCTATACCTAGCTGTTGCTCGGTAGAATCTGATGTTGGAGGGACTAGCTGATCAATAGATGAAGTGTTGGGCACTTCAATCAATGAAACACTCGACAATATAGATCCAAAGATTGGTTGGGTACAATGTGATCCAATGGTAACCACAACCAAATCTATAGAAGCCTTCTCTAAGCTTGATTGCACTAAGGCTTTGCTTGAAGAATAAGGAAAGGAAGTCATTATCTGTGTTGCAATCTTTTCTACATTAGATTCTTCAATACTCTATATATTTGGAAGGCTTCCTCTAGTGGCTTCATGTTCTTCCTCCTCATCATCAAGATTAACATCATCTATCTCACCATCCTTGAGTTCAAGTTCTTCTTCTACATCCTCATCTTCACGATCTTTGTCATCAACATGCACAACAAAGTCATTAGGTTTGTGTAACCCATAGATGTTTTCCCATTTGGTAGTAGTAGACTTCATCACATATTCAATGTCTTTAAGAAGCATTAGACATGTATTGAATTTGAGAGTGAGCTTCTTGTCATTCTACTTCAAATATTCCTTCACCTCTTTCTCATTGAGACTTGACATAAGCTGTCTCAAGGTTTGTTCACATATGTCCTTAGTAGCCTTCATTGCACTATTTCATCTAGATTTAACCAATTTCAAAAGTTCATCAATAATTTTCTATGAAAACTCATAGGTGAGTATTTCCACTTACCCAATTTTGTCAAAAGGGTATCCTCAATCTACTTTTTCTCTTGTTCATTCCTAGTCTCATACTTAAGAGACTTAAAACATGCCATACCAGTTCCTTGTTCCATTTTCTTCAATCTTTCCTAAAGGGTAGGTGCATACCTCTGAAAGATAATGTGTTCAACTTCATCTTTACCCAACTTCAACTTCTTCTTGGACTTGGTAGATCTTCTTGTAAACACAACGAGGGAAGAATTGACATGTTTAGTTATTGTAACCTTTCTCTTCTTCTTGGGAGGATTCTCTTCCTTAGATTTAGTTTCCTCTACTTCATCCTCTTCATCTTCATCCTCTATATCATCTTCTTTACCTTTTGTTAGCATGAGAGGAGAGATTGATGACTTGATATTCTTGATTATTTTCTCTATCCTCTTCCTTCCTATGTTCACTACTTGAGGTAGCTGCTTGATCTCAAGCTCAATTCTGGCCTTAGCCTCATCATAAATGCCAAAATAGGTTTTCTTACAATCCACATGCTCATTCAGTAGAGCCTCAATGATATATTTAGTGTCATCAATGTTAAACTCATATTCCAAAGGCTTAACCCATGCCACTCTAGGTCTAACTACTTGGATGTAAACCTTGTCACAGTTAACCATAAAAAAAATATCTTCCTCATAGTCTTCTACAAGCTTCTTGGGAATCCCAAATCTGCTTTGCATTTTCTCCTTAAATATTTCAAAATAGTTTTCCATGACACTGAAAAAGTTTTCTCCCATCTCTGCTATGAAATCATTGATTTGGTACAAAACTGGAGTATCTTTCTTCCATACTACAGTTCCTTTAGAAGGGAAAAACTTCTAAACATAAAAGAATGAACATGTCAAGAGAGAACCAAACTTACATAGATTGTTCTTTGACACTCATATTCTCTCCATGTTCTTGTTGAATTGATTCAACAATAGCTTGGCAAGGTTGAACGACAAATTATTCTTCACAACCTTGTATGCTAGGTCAATGGCTTCACAAAACACATTGTTTGACTGGCTTGAGCTGTTGATTTTGTGAGCAATTACATGGATGCCAAACTTTAATTCCATGTTAGTCACACCACTTAGCTTCATGTCTCTTCCATTCCACTCAACAAGAGTCCACTTTCCCAACTCAACCTGACCTAAGGTTTTAGTGGTCTTTTTTTTTATTCAACATGGGCAATCCAGTAATTCTATTTATCAAAATAAGATGATCTAACCATAACTGTCCATTGTGAATACATACTAGGATAAATCTGATCCATTTCACTTGAAAATCCTTTGGCATATGTAGAATATGTGTTAAACCCTTTGTCTCCAAATGCTTGTTCTCAGGTTTGAGAATATCATCCACTTATAATTTATTGAACGATTTATTCATCTCTAGGGTTCCAAGCTCTTGAATAGAATAGTGATAGAATGAATGAATGTTACGGACAATAAGTAACTTTGGTAGAATCTATGATTGCACTCTAGTAGGGTCTAGTGCCTCTACAATTACAAACTTAGTTTGAATGTGAGAGCCTTACTCCATGAACAAACATTTTAGAACCTTTCTTAACCTTGTTTCTTGAAGATGCCATGGCTCAATAAGGTTTCAAATATAGGAGAATCTTCTTAAATGTCTCAGAGGCTCTAAATTCACTCTTCACTCTATGCACTAAAAGAAATTGTGATGAAACAATACAATCAATTTTCTCCTTTTAACGAATTTCCTTTTCTTGACCACCATTAATGCTTTGTATGCATGCTTGCTCAGTGACAAGATGTCCTCCACTTGGTTTGGTCTTTAATGCTCAAAAGACACCTTCAACTTGGTAAGGTCTCTTGACTTAGTAGGAACTACCAACTCAACATCTGTATCCTGAAAAAGATATGCAACTGAACCTTTCTCGGTAAGGTCTTGCAACCCGACCTTTCTCGGTAAGGTCTTGTGTTTCCATCATCACTTGGTGATCCTTGTGCATCTTGAATGCTGATATGGATCTTTCTACTTGCTAGCTAGAATTGATGTTAGATGACTTCTTCTGAATCATAGTTCTAATGATCACCATAGGGAACCAAGTTGAAATGGTTGGGCCACCCAACTCACTCACTTGGGTGTCAACGAATTCATGATTTTGGTTTGCATTCTCTAGAGATTTATGTACCCATTTCTACCTCATTTTTTTTTTCTAATGTTGTCATCTTTGGCCTTCTTTTCATCTTCAATTCTTCCTATGTTCATATAGTTCTTGGAAAGATGTCCAAGTTCTATACAAATAAAAAATCTCTTTGTAGTATCTCTTTTCCTCATGTGATGTTTCACACAATTTTCTCCAATGTGCCCAAACTAACCACAGTAGTGACATCTACACCATGTGTTGTAATCTCATCCAAATATTGCATTACAATTTTTTCTACTGGGCTCCACTTCTTGGTCTTACACTCTAAAGATTTGTGTCCTTGTTTATTGCAATTGTGACACTTTCCTTCAAACTTAGGTTTCTCTGTGCATTCACTTTCTCTATGTCCATGCTTGTTGCAACTGTAACACTTTCTATTGAATTTTTCTTTGCCATGTCTCCAACATTTTTTTTATGTATGACCTATCTTACCACAATGATTACAACTTGGTCTTTTTTTTCTTTTGAGATCCTTACTAATATGATTCATCTTCTTTTGTATATCCTAATCCAACATTTCCTTTGTGTCTATATTGAATTTACTCATTCAATTGATTCACACTTTCTTGAGATTTCATCATTCTCTTGTTGGTTTTCTTTTCAATACTGAGATCATTTTGCAGTCTTTTATTCTCTATCCTTAGATTGATAAGCTCTTGATTTGCATCATTGAGTTGATCAATAAAGTCTGCTTGCTAAAGGGATAGTTGTTGAATTTCATTTTCATTTTTTTAATCTCTTCTTTGGCTTTGTCCTTTTGTTCCATGACTTTACATAATCTAACTGATTGGATTTTTTTGCTCTCTTTTTAGATTTCTAACTTGTTCTTGAAGATTGGAATTTTTCTCTAATAGGTCTTTGATTGCTACATCAACTTCATTTGAATTTCTTTCCGAACATAAGTCTATAATTCTTTCTTTAATGTACAGATTTTCATCCATTTTTCCTGCAAGATCTTTTCTTCTTTTCAATGATTGAGAGCATTGCTCCTTTGTTTTCTTGAGATGTCCAATGTCCAATTCTAGATCCAACTTTTCATTCTTAATAGCCTTATCTAGCCCATATACCTCCATTTCCTTTGATCTTATCTCAAGCTATTCAACTTCTTCTATGAGAACTAAATGCTCTGATACCAATTATTGGAAATATAAGGTAGGCTAGGTTATTGGGAGGGGAGGGGTGAATTAGGAACCAATAAAACTTTAACTTACTTCTCCAATTAATCCTTCATATATTATTATGATCTAATTGTATGCGTGAAAGAATAAACGCAACAAAACATTCATAACACTTTGACACAATATATGGTGACCTAGAAACCTTCCAATTAGAAAGTAAAACTAGGGTGGGGTTGATATCCACAAGCTTTAGGACTGCAGTATAAATTTAGCCTGTTAAGGCTTACAATTGACCACTTTTGGTGATCTTCCCTATTAGGAGCAATAAGGACTATAAGGTCCACCTTGTTAAAGGATTTACAAACGTACAATGAAGTATGCACTATGTTAGGAGATCTAGAAAAAGACTGTTAAGTCCACTCGATTAAAGGATTTAATTGATACACTTTTTAAAATGAATTAGTGGCTGATCTCTAATCTATAATTGACTTGCTAAATGAGATTCCTTGAATTACAATGATCACTTGGCTGTGATAGACAAATCTCTATTTTCCCATATACTGCTTGTAGCCTTTTCCAATTCGCACTTATACTCTTCTCATTGACACACTTGGATATGATACAATGAGTGACATATATATCAATCCAAATAATTAATTACTAGAATTGACTACAATACTAGATTCATCATAATTCACAAAGTCAACCCAACTGCTATAACTTAGGTTCTGAAGACAAACTCGATGATGTTCTGATACATGGAAAACACTATCAACATTTGACATACTCTGGAACTTGATTGAAGTTGAATCTCGATCCATACTAATCAACTTGAAAAGCTCAAACTCAGCCAACACTATGTGACTCGATGAACATTGAGAAACTTGGTAACTGTTGAATCACTTAGTTGACACTGCATGACTTGGTCAACACTAGATTCACTTTATTAACACTGTGAGCTCAATAGACATTGTAGAACTTGGTTAACACTACATAGCTTGGTTAAAACTAGAGTCTTCATCACTTCTACTATAAAGCTCAGTAGACACTACTACACTCAGGCGATATAGTAAACTATCTCTGATGCTTGGTAGATACTGTGAAGCTCATCATGAACTACAAAATATTTGGTTAGTCGGTAGCAACTAAGACACTTGGTTAACACTATTAGATGAATGATAAGCTTGGTAGAAACTATAGAGATTGGTAGAAATGTAACCAATTGACTAAGTGTTGATTCACTAATAGACTAATTGACCTTAATGTCAACATTAAGGTGTGGATTCCTTTACATTATCAATACTAGTTTAGCTCCTAAATATTTATCTTGGATTTTTATGTCCCTGATCCCTACACCTCCCTCATCTTTTGGTCTATAGACCTTGTCCCAAGCTAACATGATTTTTCTTTTCTTTTCCTCTATTCCCTACCAAAAAAAAGTCTTAAGGAGTCTATTGATTGCATCCTTATTTTATCTAGGAATATCAATACAAGATAATTGATAAATAAGCTAAGATGAAAGGATAGAGTGTATCATTGTTTCTCTACCTACATATGAGGGCCATTTTCCTTTCTAGTAATTCATTTTTCTTTTGATTTTTTTGTTATTTGATCCCATAATTTTTTCAAGCACACCCCTTTGTCTAAAGGGAGACCCACGTATTTACAAGGTAAAAATCCTCTTTTGAAAATCAAAATCTAAAAAATTTGTCGGAATAGGATTAATGAGACAAAAATAAAAATTACATGTAGATATATCCAATATAAGGAAATAATAAAGTACATAGAAAAGAACATAAGACACAAAGATTTAATGTGGTTCACTCAATCCCTGGCTATGCCCACCAAATAATGAGTCCAATATTCTTATTATCTTGTGATTACAACTTTATTACAATCCACAATCCCTTACAATTCAATACCACCATAAGAAGATACAATCTCATCATAGATCATGAAATCCCTAACCCTAAGCCATTTTGTACAAGATTTTTTCCACTTACAAAAGTTATGGCTATAATAAGTCATCTAATAGGAAAATGACAACCATCATGTTGCCCCTCGACCCCACCCTGTACTGAAATAGGGAGTGCACTTGGGTCTTAGCCCCAGGACCCTACAAGAGGCACTACCCCTTGACCCCATAAATAATTTGCGGGGAAATGAAACCAGATAAAGTGGGAAAAATTAACCTTTGAGTTTGATTAGGCTCCACATAAAAACAATCTCCGACTTGGAGATTGATCAGACTCCACAAAAATAACATGTTCCAGATTTGGATGGGTATTAAAGGAGAAGATTTCTGAGTTCTTGGGGTTAGTCTCTTGACCTGATGCATTGGTGTATTGATATAATATTATTTTATATATTTTTGCCTCCTCTATGGTACTTTTTCCATAAAGTCTAGTTTCATCAACAAACTGTTGGTGGGTTCTCAGATTTAGGTCACTAGTGATCCTTCTTCCTTTAATAGTCTTCTCATACCTGACATTGCTTATCTATCTTTTTCACACTTCTACCATTAAATTGAAAAGAAAAGGGAATACCCGACCCCCCATCTAAGACCCTTTCTTATTCCAAAAAATCCTTTGGGTGATCCATTTACCAATATTGATAATATGCATTCGAAGATCAGATTCACCCATTATTTTGCAAACCCAAAGGCTTCAAGGAATTTTCTCAAAAATTCCCAATTTACTCTATCATATGCCTTTTTATTATCTATCTTAATTAACATACTAGGTACATTTTTGTTTTGAATAATATGTTTTGCCTCTTGGGAAATAATTACTCCATTAAAGATAGATATGCCCTGAACAAACTGTGTTTGTTCCTTGCTAATTAGACCTAGGAGGAGTTTCTAGATTCTCATTGCTATAGTTTAAGTAAAAAATTTATAGCAAGTGTTGTAAAGAGCAATGCGACAATAATCATTAAAGGACTCTAATTTCTCCTTTTTTGAGATAAGGGCAATAAAGGTTTTATTCACCTCCCTAAGGAGGTCTTTTGAATTTCGTACTCCTAAAGCCTCAGTTACCTTCACCCCTATAAATTCCCAATATTTTTGAAAGAAATATGCTAGAAACGCATCCAACTTTGAAGATTTATCCAGATTCATTTTTTTGAGGATCATACTTACTTCCTCAAAGGTAAGATTTCCCAAGAATGTTTTATTTTGGTCTTGGGCTATAAGTTTTGGGATGTTCTTAATGGCACTTTCTTGTGCCCCTATGTTCTAGTTACATTATTATTGAAGAATTTTTTTGAAGTAGTACATTGCCTCTTTTGTAATATCATATGTTTCCTCTTATTTTCCCCATCCTTATTTTGAATAAAAGAAATTCTATTAGCTATTCTATACTATTTTTGATGCATGGGCTTCTTGGGTACTTTGGCAATCTTGCATCAACCCAAAAAAAATATTTTCTTTCAATTGTTCCTATCTGATGTTCAAAGAATGGCCTTTTCTATTTGTGATTTCTCTTTTTGTGTAGTTGGATCCTTAATCTAGGCCTATTGTGGATCCTTTTCCTATGTTCACAAAAACTAATTCATTCATATGTGAGAGTTATCCTTTATCTTTGCTCATGACATGTTCTTTTCTGGTAGCTCAAGTAACGAGTGGGTTTGACTTCAACGAGGTTATGTGTATCATCAAGGATTTTTGCAGCCTTGGGGGTTTCTTCTTGGGTCATGTATGGACCTATCTTAATCCCCAAAAATGTTATTTTTCTTAATTGTAAGGTAATTGATTTCTCTTTTAGGGAAGGACATATATTTTATAATAATTCACTTGATAGGCCAATTTGTGGTCTTGGTGGCTATATAATTTGAGATCTAGGATTAGAATAAGGAAGAATAAAGTTAGATAGAAGGAAGATAATACAACTTGTCTCTTTAATGCCTAGATTCTAAGCTTTCTGATTGAATTTTGAATATTTATGGATGCAACCAGGTAGTCCTTACACTTGGCATGTTTATAGAAGATTGTATAGTCATATCTACATTGAATTCTATATAATCTATTGTGGTTTCTCCTATACATTGCTTCTGTGTGTAACTCTTAGCCAGGGTAGCTTGGAAATGTCCTTGGAGCTCTAAGGCCTTACATCAGGTGGTATTAGAGTGGTGGTTTCTTTCCTTGTGAAGTTTGGGATCATGGAGAACCTTGTTGTGGATTGGTTGTAGGCTAGTAAGCTAAGTTTCTGACCTATAACTTGTAGAAGCTTACAACTATTGTAATAACTATTGTCAAAATGGTTTGAGGTAGATGAAATGCATATAATACTATTATGGACATGTTGAGACAAATTACAACTAGACTTGAAGCTGTTGAGATAGGCCAAAGAAGAGGCGTACATCTTGATGATGTTAGTGATGAAGACAAAGCAATTACACCTAATCTTGAATGTGAGGTAGAACAAGATGAAGAAAGAATCTTGAGAGCCTTGAGTAGAGTGATAGAAGAAGAAGAGGAAAATAAAAGATCAAAACTTGGGTAAAAATGATTGCTAAGGTGAAAACAAAAATCCTTCTTGCTGATTATCAAGTTAATTTGTTAAGGAGAATGCAAAATTTGAGACAAAAAGATATGACTATGAAAGATAATACCAAGGAATTCTACAAGTTGGATATTAGATCTATACAAGTTGATGAAGATATTTGAATGGTTTGAAGACTTCTATACAAGATAAAATTAGTCTTGTAAAGATGGAAAGCGTTGAAGAAAAATTCTTGTATGCCCTGAGAGATGAAGAGATATTGACAAAGAAATATGAACATAGATATACAGAATGAGGTGGAAGATTTTAGAGGAGCATATGTAGATTTTATGGATAAAGTAACAAATTTGACAATAAACATCATGATAAAGGTAATCCAAATGGAAATAATATAATGCTAGCATAGCAAGAGATAACTACACTAGACGTAATTCTTCTACTTACCCTATGGATACTAGTAATGGAAAAAGAGAAGATAGATCTTAGTTTAAAGGAACTAATGTTACATGTGGAGAAGGACATAGAGATTTTAAATCACATTTTATGGAAATAAGACAAGAAGTAATAGTAGAAATGATTTGATCCAGAGGAAGCTATTGATCCTCTGAATGAACTTGAGAATGGAGAGAATCCGATGATGAGAAGAACCTTGTGGAATGGACCATTGGATAATGAACCTCTTTTGAGGAAGAGTCTCTTTAAAACCAGATGTAAGATTGAAGGAAATATTGCGAAGTGATCATTGGTAATGGTAGATATGATAATTTGTCATCTGAGGAGTTGGTATTTGAGTTGAAGTTGTAGAGATTAAAAAACCCTAACCCTTAGCACATTTCTTGGATCAATGAGTAACATATGTTATTGGTGACTAAATAATGCCTTGTGAGATTCAAGATTGGAAACTACTTTGATAAATTTTTGTGTGATATTATGCCTGTGGATTGTTATCATGTTCTTTTGGGAAGACCTTGGCAGTGTGATATAAAAACTTTATATGATGGTAGATTGAATCAATATACTATTTGGGCTGATGGGAAGAAAGAATTATTATTTCCTTTGTTTGAGAAAGTTGGAAAAAATCATTGTACCATAGTTAGAGTTTTCTTGGTTGAAGGAAATTAGTTTGTAAAGGAAATGAAGAGACAAAATGCTTTCTTTGCTTTGATCCCTAGAAAGATTGAGAAACAAGATGAACTTGAGCATGCACCTGAGGTTAGATTTTTTTTTGTGAAATTTGAAGATATTTCTTATAATGTACCTATTGGTTTACCTCCTATGAGAAGTATAAGTCATTGTATAGATTTGATACCTAGAGCTAGTTTTCCTAATAATACACCATATAGACTAACACCTACAAATAATGAATAATTGAACACATAAGTGCAAGAACTACTTGAGAAAGGTTTGATTAGAGAAAGTTTGAGTCCTTTCATAGTAACTATTGTATTGACACCTAAGAAAAATGGAGAATGAGGAATGTGCACTGATTCTTGAGCTATAATTAACATGATAACATTTAAGTATATATTTCCCTTACCTAGGATTAATACCATTGTGGATCATTTGAGTGGAGAAAAATATTTTACAAATATTGATTTGAAGGGTGGATATCATATAATTAGAATAAGAAGGGGATGAATGGAATAGTACTTTTACGACTAGTGAAGGTTTGTATTAGTGGTTGGTTATGCCTTTTGGTTTAACTAATGCACCTAGTACTTATATGAGATTGATGAATGAGGTTTTGAAGAAATTCTTGGGTAAATTTGTGATTGCATATTTTTATGACATACTAATCTATGATTAGAAAAAATAAGAACACCTAATGCATATCAAATAAGTGTTATAGAGGTTGAAAGAGGAAAAATTGATGATAGACTTGAAGAATTATTCTTTTATGAAAGAGGACATTATTTATCCTAGTTTTGTGATTTTTGATAGTGGTTTGAAGATGGATCATGAGGAGATAAAATCTATTCTTGAGTGACCTACACGTGAGAGTGTTGGATAAGTTAGATCATTTCATGGATTGACAAGTTTCTATAGGAAGTTTATAAAAAAATTTAGTCAAATTTGTAATGCTATGATAGGGACTATAGGAGGTGATAAAAATAAATTTAGATGGATACATGAAGGAAGAAAAAGCTTTGAAACACTGAAGGAAAAGGTCACAAAATTACCTGTACTTTCTTTTCCTAATTTTACTAAAGTTTTTCAAGTTGACTGTGATGCTAGTGGAAGTGCAATTGGAGCTGTTTTGAGTCAAGAAGGTAAGCCTATATATTTTTACTATAATAAATTGAATGATTCTAAGAAGAAATATTTAGTCTATGACTAGGAGTTCTATGATTTTATTCAAGACTTAAAGAAATGGAGACATTACTTGATTCCTAGAGAATTTGTGTTGTACACTAATCATAAAGATTTATAGTATTTGGGAAGTCAAAACAAGTTGAATAAGAGATATATGAAGTGGGTTGAGTATATGCAAAAAAATTCATTTTTTTTGAAACATAGAAGTGGAAAATCTAACAGAGTTGGTGATGCTTTGAGTATGAGAAGAAGCTTGTTGGTAGAGATGAGAGTTGAAGTGAGCTTGGTTTTGAAGATATGAAGAAATTGTATGAAACTGATCCTAATTTTATAGAACCTTGGAAAGCTTGTAAGAATCACATAACAGATGAGAAAGATAATTGGGTTGATTGGTTCATTCAGGAAGATATGTTGTTTAAGGGAATTTAGTTGTATTTACATACATCATCTATGCTGGAAAATATCATTAAAGAGAAACACATTGGTGTAATTACAAGCTATTTTGGAATTTATAAGACTATAAAGCTGATTTTAGAGAGATAATTTTGGCATGGAAAATAAGGATGTTCAGAAGATGGTAAAGAGTCGTAGAATTTGTCAAGTTGCTAGGGAACTAGTCAGAATTTTAGTTTGTAGACAACTTTACCTATTCCTTGTAAGTCTTGGGAAGATATCAATATGGAATTTTTTTGGGATTACCTAAAACTCATAGATGAAATGATTCTATCTTTTTAGTGATTAAAAGATTTTCTAAAATGATGCATTTCATACCTTGTAGGAAGACATCAAATGCAATACATAGTAGATTTATTTTTCAAAGAGATTGTGAGACTATATTGATTGCCTAAGAATATTGTTTCTGACATAGATACTAAGTTTAATGGATGCTTACGGAGAAAAAATTGGAAGAATTTGAATATTGAGCTTAAGTTAGGTTCTACATTTCATCCACATACAAAATAAACAAACTAAAGTTGTAAACAAAAAATTGGGTAACTTGTAGAAATGTTTGATTGGAGACAAACCTACTAAATGGGATTTGGTCTTGGCACAAGAAGAATTTGCATATAATAGTTCAGTGAACATAAATATTAAGAAAATTCCTTTGATATTGTGAATGAAATGCATCCTAGAGGAAATAAAAAGTTGAGAAACTTGAATATTGAATTGAAACATAGCATTGGTCCTGAGGAATTTGTGGACTTTATGAAGAATTTGCATGAATAAATTAAGGAGTAATATGAATAATAGTAATCATGAGTATAAGGAAAGAGAAAAAAAGAAGATGAGACATAAGACTTTTAAGGTTGGAGATGAAGTGATGGTACATTGAAAAATAGATATCCTATTAGTACTTATAGCAAGTTGAAGATGCAGAAATTTGGTCCTTGTAGGATCTTGAGGAAGTGTCAAAATGGAAATGAATTTGAAGTTGAATTTCCTGATTTTTGACCCTAAAGGAAATCTTAGTATTTCCTATTAGTGCAAAATATTTAGTCATCCATAAGGAGGAGTTGGTCAGTCAATACTGCAATCGAGCCAAAATGAAGGCCAAGCCACAATGAAGTGCACAAGTTCAATATGTGTCAAGAAATGTATAGTCACTGAACATATAGTGGTTGTCAAGCTATTTAGAAGGAAAGAAATCATACAATTCAAGTGATATGTGAGTAGAGTAATTCAATGTGAAAATAACTCAAGTTGAGAAAATTCTATGCCAAGGACCAGTAGGAAGAACCAAGCATGAACTAGCGTCAGAGGCTATATGTGCTAAGTTGTGTAGTTTGAATATATGAGTTTGGAATGAACTAATGCAAACCATTTTTCCAAGCATGAAACATGTTTCTATGGTCGAGTTGAAGAACAAGGAGGTAGTCACATCTATAATTTTGTATCACTAATCCCTATGCAAGAGAAAGAACCAATCAAAAAAATGGAAAGGTTAAGAAACAAAAATGATGAATGAGGATCATTGATTTCATTCTAGAAAATTCTCAAGATGAATATTTAAGTAGGGTTTTATGAAAAAATTTAGAGAGAGTTGTTGCCTATTGGAGGAATGTGTGCATACAAAGTTGAAAGAGAATCAGTGAGTTGTGAAGGACTAAGACAACCGAGTAGTGTAGTGAGGAGTTACTAAAAACTAGTCACAGTAAAGTGATTGTATATTGGAAAGAGAAGATCCGTTATCATTAATCAATGTAGACTAAAAGATCAAGGCACTATTACATCTTAATTAGTGTATCGGTTTAATCTCTTAATGATGTGGTCCTAAAAGGCCTATTGTAAATCTCCTAACAGAGTATTAACTTATTTGTGAAGTTAAATCCTTTTGTAATGGTAGACTTAATAGTCTTGTATTCTTTTAAAAGAGAAAACCCCTCATAGGGTAGACCATCAGAAGTGATCAAATTGATCCCTAACATACACTTTTTTACTGCAAAAGTGAAGATTTTGTAGTTTCCATCTCCATCATAGTTTTACCTTCACCTTGGAGGATTTTTGTGTTACCAAATCTTGTGTCAAGTGTTGATTACTTGCTTATGTTTTTTTTATCATGCTAGTAGATTTTAGATTTGGTATTACATATAGTTACATGCTTAAGGTTAATGAGGAGTTGGTGAATTAGTTTAATATGGTTTATGTTTAAAGTGGTAAATATTTTTTCTTGAAGATCTTGATTCACCCGCCCTCAACATCTCACTTTCCCATTAGATTTCTAACAATTGGTAGCAAAGCACAACTCTCTAAGTAAGAAGTCAAACCACTTGAGAGTCAAAGATCTTGGAGATGGAAGCCTACAAACTAGAAGCTTGATTTTTAGATTGCATTGGAGTAAGTTAAGGCTACAAAGGAGAAATTGAGGAAATCCATGAAAAGAAGGAAAGAGATGGAAATCCAACAAAATGTAACACAATACCAAGAAGAAATCACTACAAAGTTATGTGATGAAGGAAGATCTAATGAATATGATGTAGTGATAGAAGATCTATTGGAAAAGAACAATATTTTGAGTGAAGAAGTAAATAGCACTAAAGAGAGAATGTGAAATGCACTCACTAAGGCTATTTGAGGTCATGGAATAAAAGAGAAAAGTTGAGGGTGATAAGGCAATGACTAATGAAGAAAAGAGACAAATGGATACAAGACATGATGAAATGATCATTGAAGTACAAAGGATGACCTACAATCAATTTGACATGTCAATCATTTGTTAAGTACTAATCATGAAATTTCTAGGAAGGTGGAAGAGATTTCATATGTGAGATCAAAAAATAATAAACTGAAAAATGACTTAAGAGCTAGAAAAAAATTATTGAAAGAATGAATAAATATGGAGAGGCCATGAGAAAACTTAAAAGTACAAAGAATACCTCATGATACTATATACCAAGTTCATATCATCTTCTAAGCAAGGTGGGTCATCAAAGCAAAATAATCCTACATGCTATCACTGTGGAAAACTAGGTCATACAACAAATATTTGCAAGAGAAAATATGGTAATTTTAATCCTAAACCTAAGTTTAATGATTATTCCTTTAATTGAAACAAGTATGGACACAAAGCATGAGTGTGAATCAAAGATCAGTAAGAAACCAACTAAATCTAGATTTGTAGATTATTTCCATACATGTCAGAAGTATGCTCACAAGGCACAAGATTGCAGATCTAATGCAAAACATAGTTGGACACCTAAGAGTCAAGGAAATACAACTAGAAAGGTAATGCGATAAATTGGGATTAAAATACTTGGGTCACTTGTAAGTTATGTAGAAGGTATGGAAAAATTGCAACAAATTGTGCAAGAACATAATTTAGAGGAAGATTAGGAAACTGGAAGAACTTTTGTATGGTATAATTTCACTGTCAAAAGTTAAGTCACCTAAGTAGAGACTATAAGAACTTAGCACCAGCACCCAATGATGAAGAGAACAAAGAAAATGAAAAATTTAGGGCTAAAAAAGTAAGAAGACAGATGAATAAAACTGAGAAGAAGAAATTTGAAGAAGGAAGGAGTTCAAACAAAGCAGTTGTGATCACCCAATTTAGTGGATCGGGTGATTCCAACACCACCAACTGAAATAAAGAAGTAAGTATAAAAATACATTTCAATTTATCAAATTATACATCAATTCCTAAGATTAAGTGTAAAGTCCAAATCAACATAATATTAGATGCATAAGGACAAATTATTAGTATCAACCTAGTGAATGTGTTTGGGTATCAAGTTGCAAAGTCAGTAATGGTTGAGTGTTAGTATTAAAGGATAAAAGGTATTAAGAGACCACATAAATTTTATAGTGATTGAGTCATAGTTTTTCCTATGTTCATATTGAAGGAGTTTTGAAGTGTTACTACCGAGTTTCATAGTAGTGGCCGAGACAACTTGTATTGCACCCACTATAGGTATGGAATATTAATGAGGCCCTATAATCACATTCTTGACATATATAAAGATGATTATCATTCATTTTGATCACATTTCAAGTTTTGAAGAGGAAATTGAGCTTGATCTATTTCTATCTATGGTTGAAAAAGTCTAAGAAGATATTAGTGCATGTTGTCAGAATTGGAAGTGGATTTGTGAGTAGTTGTGTTGAAGCTGAGTGAAGAAATGTTTCATGATTAAACCCTAAGTGACATTATGGCATCCAAATTGTTAGTTGTAGAGAAGAATATGGAATCAAAGGTAAGTAATGTTGAATTTTTTAGAAATGAAGGATTCAAGCCACCATTATTCAAGGTGTATCATGGGATTGCATCAAATGAAAATTCTTTTGGAGCCCTATCCTTGATCCTATCAAGAGTTATTTTGATCATAATGTGCAATCATGTTATATGTGTAAGATTGGAGAGGTTGGATATTTTGAGTTGAGAAGTGTGTATGAGAAGCCATTTTTAGATGAAAGGTTGAAGGATGAACATAAGAACATTGCCGAGAAATGGCTTAGTCATGCCTTAAACTTTCCTAAGGTTTTTAAGATTGAGTGGATTAAGATTGTGATGAGTCGAGTTCATGGTATGAAGTTGTGGTTAGAAGGGGAACCTATTGAGATTACAAGGAAAATCATTCACCAAGTCACTAGCTATCTTGTTATGGATAATGTTAAAACAATTCAATGCTAGAGAAAGGAGGTTATTAAGAATAATACATTGTTAGTATGGAATAAGTGTGGAATGATAATTTCAATTAGAAAAGATGTAGAGATTGAGTTTGTAGTTAGGGTTATTGCACACAAGTTTTATTAGTCTAGTTGACTGGACAATATTCCCTATGTGGCCGTAGATGTTGCGTGGAAGATTGTGAAGAAAGACCATAGTTATGATCTTGCAAACCTATTATTGAGATAATTAGCCGAGAACATGGAGAGCATCAGAAAGGTGAAGAAATGTATGTGTAAATTTGGTTCTCTACTTATTTTTTATTTTCTTCTATATTCAAAATTATTTCCTTACCTTAGGCAATGTTACCCGAAGTAAGAAGAAACTAGTCACACAATAGATCAATGAGTTTATCAATAAATAATTGGGAGACAATTTTGAGAAGGTCATGGATGGATATTTTGAGGAATTCAAGAAGAAGATATAGAATAGAATAGGGATCCCTAAATTCTTAGTGGATGAATATTATGATGATATCTATTTCTTAGTTGATATAGACATAGCTTATATAGAAGTAGTTATACCTAGAATTGCATGGTTAAGATCACTATCTTATGAAATTAACATAGATGAGGCTACTACAACAATAATCTATTATTGGATAAGCCAATTGATAAAGATACCAAGAAATTCAACATATATGAGATTAAAAAAGTAAATATTGCAATGGAGATTTTTTTTCAAAGATTAGTACATAGTGGAAAGGAATGATAGAAAACATGGAGAGAACTTTTGGTGAAGGAGAAGAACAAGATCAACCATTATAGATAACCAAGGGAAAAGGAGAAGATATGTCTAGTGATAAAGAGGAAGGTAATGAAGAAGAATAATTTGAAGGAAAAGGAAAATAAATAGTGTTTATTGAGCTTGAGACAAATTAAAACACAAAGAAGGTCACAAAGCCCATCCCTACACTACAAATAGTCACAAGGCAAAGGATAAGGAAATCTACTATAGAAGTGGCTGAGCCTAAGAAAGGAGGTACAAAATTTACCAAGCATGTTTAAGGAAATAAGTTGACAAAGAGGAAAAATATCACTAAAGAGGTTGAGCTGAGAAAACCTATAAAGAAGTAGAGGAGAAGGGTCATAATGCTAAAAGATGAAGATGATGAAGGTGATCAAGAAAATACTGAGTTAGAAGACACTAGTCAATTCAAAATTATAGTGCATAAGACACCCCAAACTATTGATGAATTTTGTGAAAATATCACAAGGAGTGTAGGTATGGCTTGATTCAAGTTTATTAAGTATGACAAATTGGATACAATAAATAAGGCTAAGGTTGAAGAAGAAATAATGGACATGATAGAAAAAATTAAAAATACATCATCAGAATTAGGTAACATGATACCTATGAATTGTATGGGAAGATTGATGAAAGATGACAATATGCATTAAAGACTGATAGACAAATCAAAGAAGGCAGACTTTCTCACATTATGCCTGGACTAAGCATGAAAGAAATTTTCAAATCCATGAGTGAGTACAATAACAAATTTATTCCTAAGAGAAGGGTATTTCTAATTTTGAATAGAAATTGTAGTAGAAGAAAGAAAATTCATATGGAAGAAAATATATGGATAGATGGTTGATGATGAGAAGAAAGATGAGCATGAGAAAGCTAAACCTGAAAAGGTAGAGTGGGATAATATAGAGGATAGCTATGATGATCCAACAAACACAATCAATATGACTCAATAAAGTGAAGAAAAAATTGACATAATTGTAATTGAAGATGAACCTAAGTTTATCCCAACTAAGAATTTGTCAAATGAAGAAAATCTCATGGATGAACTAGAAAATATGAGTATCCTAATTGAGCTAGAAAAGGAGGAATCTCCACTATCCAAGTCAGCACATGAGATCTTGTCGAATCATAAACCAGTGTTAGAAAGTCAAAGGCTATCCAAAGATGGATACATAGGTAGTCAAAAAATAAGTAGATTCACCCCCTTTTTTTTCTACTATTCCTATTGTTTCACTTAGTCCATATATTATTCAAGGTGATGCCAATGTTAGTCAAGCCAAGCAACCAATTCCACCGACTAATGAAGGTGATAACACACAAATGCAAGAACATAAAGATGATGTCAAAGAGGGAAATGGTAATGAAAATATAGATGATGAGAAGAATGAAAAGAGAAAATATGACCAAGAGGATCAGTCTACTATTGCTGAAAGACCAATTTCCTTAGGACCTCTGAGTGAGGAGAAAAATGAGGCTGGACAATAAAATTCAACTAGTGAAATCAAAATTGATGATGATAAGGAGAAGAAAAATGATTATGTAGAATAACTTGAGGAAAAAAAGAAAGATGAAGAGACTTAGAAGTCCAAGGAGACACAAGAGGAGACACAAAGGCCAAATCTAGAAACTGGGGCACATGGACAATAAAAACCAGTGCCAATTTCCAGCAACTCCAAATTCCAACAAAAATAGATTGAAAAAAAAGATGAAGCAATCTCCATAGACCATGAAGGGTAAAATGATTACTATTGATGAATATATTGTAATTCCTAATTGGGACACATCTTATAAGTATAGATAAAATGTGGACACTTAGTGACTTGTTTGATAGAAAGGCTAAGTAGGAGGAGATGAGGAAAGAGCATCAACAAAGACATGTATTATATTATATTAAGGATATATTTATTGAGACTATTGTTTTGGAAAACTTAGATGAAAAACCCCCCATCATTGAAAAAAATATTAAGATTGTGGAGAAACTTAATGAACTTGACATATATACAAAAGAAAAATTCATGTAGTGGTCAAAAAGGAAGTTTGAGAACATAGTATTGGAGAAAATTGCAACTAAAATTGCACTTAAAAAGGTTGAACTCTCCTCTCTTGTTACTGATTTGGAGCAATTAGTGAATAATATAAATATATTTTTTTCCATAATATGTGATGCCCCAACATTTACAAAACAAATCAGGGAGAAGATCAATAAAATTAATTCAAATTTACATAACAGTGGTAACGATCAGAACATGGATCCAAGCTCCAATTCAGTATATTTTTCTAAGATCAGATTTTTGTAGGAAAGAAAGCAGAGTTATTGCATGAGGAATGCAACATCATAACAACATTCACATCTATTCAAGCATTTTTATTACCTCATTTGGAGGTGATACAAAGGCATTTAAAGGTTTCCAAGGACCTTATTTAGAGTCAACAATTGTCTATAGCTGACAATATGGTGGATCTCATAGCCAAATTGGAGATAGAAAGACAAGTTCTTGAGACACTCAAGAGAAATGGGTTTAAAAAAAAGGCTATTATCTTGAGATTACACCACCCATTTTTGAATGAATTATTCATAATCCTTGGTCCATAATTGAATGTCACTACTTAGCATAAGTGACAAAAACAAGTGGGAAATATATATGATTTTCAAAGGGGGAAATGATAACTAATGAGCCTATAAAATTTTATATCTATATCCATTTGTGATAAAACTTTATCCCATGGTTTTAATATATTTCCAAGCCATTTCCATACATTAATTTGGTTTATGAAGCATTAACTATGATTAATGATTTATTGATTAACAATTGCATGTGTAGCTAGTTGATGCTAGATTATGATGATTTATTGTGATAAATGGTTAAATTGAAAAATAATATTCTTGAGGTGGTTAATATTTTTTTTGTGAGTTATTTGAGTCATTCATGCAATTGGAAAGAAGAAGAAGCAAGTTGACACTTGTCAATATTCAGCAAGTGCAGGAAATGAAGATAAAGTTAAAAGTCAGTTTTAGAAAAAAATTGTATCTCACTCAAATCTTAATAAAATTAAGAATGGATTATGATTTTGGAAAGCTAAAAACAAGGAGCATAAACCATTTTGAGCGTTTGAGTTGGTTTGAAATAGTTAATGAGCACCATAGATCAGAAGTTGGTTGAGGAAAAAGTGACACGTTTTCAGGCAGCATAAAACCACTTTTAGAAAAATGACCATAACTTTCACATTTTTAAATAAAATTTAGATTTTCAAAATGATATAGAAATTTGAAAAG
Organism: Cupressus sempervirens; assembly: GCA_028749045.1. Classification (NCBI taxonomy): domain Eukaryota; kingdom Viridiplantae; phylum Streptophyta; class Pinopsida; order Cupressales; family Cupressaceae; genus Cupressus; species Cupressus sempervirens. The sequence goes on from CM053785.1 coordinate 728,534,876, forward strand.
GAGGACCATAATATGGTAAACTGGTTTGATCTAATTCATAATAATGAAGGAGAGCCATGCATTTGAGTGGACTATTGAAAATGTGAAACTGAAATTCAACACACTTTGTCATTACTTTTGTAATAAGATTCTTCCTTGTTTAAAGGAATGATGAAAAAATTGTTAGATTTTTGTTAGGGAGTTAGTAATCTTATATATTCAAAATTGTAATCAAGTATTTGAGAGAGGTAGAGGTAGAGAGGTAGAGAGATGTAAACATACATAGAGACATAGACAGATTAGATAAAATATAGTTCCTGTAGCAACTACTGTGCAATTTCTTGCAGCCATTACTATGTACTTAGATTTATTTTTAGCACTTTTATAGTTTATGTTTTGCAATGATAGAATAACTTAGAGAGTTTCATGGTGCATATACTTTGCACACTTGTTTCAAGTATACGTCCTCGGGTTGACGATTTAAATGAACCTTCTCTATTAGAAATATAGCTACTCATTTTGGATGTTTAATCCATGATTTGTGTTTGTAAACCAAGTTATTGATCTAATTGGAAGGAAGACATTTTTGGTGCCATTTTCGGGGACAAGTCAAGCTATGAGAGTCTTTGAGTTTTTAGCTGCTCATTGTAGTTTTTCTAGAATCTTAGTTTCTTTTCAAAGCACTTAGGATCATAGAAGTTTGCATGCAACACAATATGGATTTTAGATCCATGGAGAATGAAGATCCAATATCATTTTCAACGTGTTTGGAAATCAATGAAGACATGTTCTCTAGCATAGTAGAGGAATTTTGTCCACATATTGATGAAAAATTGCTGATTTGTGAGGAGGAAAAGGAATACAACCTTATTTTTCAAAATGAGGAAATCACCATGAACATGGTTGCTGTTCAAGATGAATGTGATGTCAAATCAGAACTCCTACTTCAAGAAGAGAGTTGCAATAAATTTAAAATTAGTTCTCTCATGCATAAAAGTAAAGAAGATATTAAAGAAGATCAGTTTTAGGATGATTTAGAGGAGCTTTTCTTAACATTAGATGTTAAACCAACATATTTTGTAGAGAGAAACTCCGAGCCTTATGAAGATGGTGTTGAAATTTTTGTAAAATTAGCCAAACAAATTGGTTTTTAAAAATCAAGAAGAGGATGGAGAAGCAACTCATCTACACAAATCCAACAAGAAGGGTTCAAAATTTGTTCTTTCATGAGGGTTTCCTATTAGACATCTCATTCATATGGAGGAAAAGATGTTATCAAAAGCTATGGTTGTAACAAAACAAGAACTTGCAGTTGAAGACAAAGCGACACATGTAGCTGCACCTAAAGGGGACCCATTTTAGCTTACTTATATACTTTAGTACATCAATATATATTGTCAACATGAAGTTATAAGTGATTTTGTTAATGTCTTTTCAAAAGTCTTGTTGTTTTTTAAGTTTCTACTAATGCTGCAGCTATTTCTCATTGTGCATAAGCATGTAAAGCATTGGAAGATTTTGAGAAAAGGAAGATACTTCAAAGAACTAGTGAATGGTTTTGTTTGAGTGGGTCATGTAATTTGTTTAGTGTAGGATAAGATAGGTTAGGGTAGGTTTCTCAATTAATAAGTGTTCTTACACAATGTCTTAGAGTTACTAGTTGTCTAGTTTAGTTTGTTTCCTGATTTTTCTTGTCTTAATGACTATTTTGGAGCTCATAGTTGGTTGGTTGCTCATATTTCAAATTATTTTTTCAATGGTGTGAGTGAGTCAAGTTTCAACTTGTGGAAGAGAGTCTTTGCATATATTTCCAAACATTTCATTGAGTAGTTGAGTCTTCATGATGTCAAGAATGTTTTATTCAATGATGGTGTCTAGTTGGTCTTATCTGTAGGTTTCATGTTGTAAGAGTCAGTCCTGCAACAACTACTATTTGGTTTTAACAATCAGTCCTGTAGCCACTGCTCTTTGATTCAATAGACACTCCTGCAACAACTACTATGTGATACAAAAGACAACTTTCAAAAAGTACGAAGACAATACTCATATTAAATATGCAACACTCTTGGAGTGACCTGAATATTCATCAATGAAGGGACTTGTACTTTCATCTATTTGCAAAGTTTGAAGTTTCTCACAACAACACAAATGGTACTGTGATTTCCATTTATTCATAATAATTATCATTTTTAGTAATTGATTATCTATGCATTGCATTTCAATTTTCAATTATCATTATTGTAATTATATGCTCCATAAGCAATTTGATGTTACCCTCATCCATACATTCTCATTTGAGGACAAACAACCTTTTAGTTGGGGGGAAGCACATGTATACCTGGTTTTATTGACATAGACCATAGTAGGATGACCTTTCACGTATACCTTTTATACCACCTTTGAAATTCTTGATGATTGATTAAAGTTGACACAAGATTCCATGATGAGAGTTTTCATGACTAACTAATGCCTATCCCTTGCTTGAGGACAAGCAATATTTCAGCTGGGGGGAAATGATGAGCCTATAAAATGTCATATCTATATCCATTTGTTATAACACTCTACCCCATGGTTTTAATATATTTCCAAGCCATTTCCATACATTAACTTGGTTTATGAAGCATTAACTATGATTAATGATTTATTGATTAACAATTGCATGTATAACTAATTGATGCTAGATTATGATGATTTATTGTGATAAATGGTTAAAATTGAATAATAATATTCTTGAGGTGGTTAATATTTTTTTTGTAAGTTATTTGAGTCATTCATTTAGCTAGAAAGAAGGAGAAGCAAGTTGACACTTGTCAATATTCAGCAAGTGCAGGAAATGAAGATAAAGTTAAAAGTCAGTTTTAGAAAAAAATAATATCTCACTCAATTTTTAATGAAATTAAGAATGGCTTATGATATTGGAAAGCTTAAAACAAGGAGCATAAACCATTTTGATCATTTGAGTTGGTTCAAAACAGTTAATGAGCACCATAGATCAGAAGTTGGTTGAGGAAAAAGTGGCACATTTTCAGACAGCATAAAACCACTTTCAGAAAAATGACCATAACTTTCACATTTCTTAGTGAAATTTAGATTTTCAAAATGATATAGAAAGGTGTAAAGGAGGAGCATAACATGGTAAAATGGTTTGATCTAATTCGTAATAATGAAGGAGAGCCATGCATTTTAGTGGATTGCTGAAAATGCGGAACTAAAATTCAACACACTTTTTCATTACTTTTGTAATAAGATTCTTCCTTGTTAAAATGAATGATAGAAAACTTGTTATATTTTTTTTAGGGAGTTAGTAATATTATATATTCAAAATTTTAATCAAGTACTTGAGAGAGGTAGAGGTAGAGAGGTAGAGAGGTAGAGAGATGCAGACATACATAGAGATATAAACAGATTAGATAATATACAGTTCCTATAGCAACTACTATGCAGGTTCTTGCAGCCATTAGTGTGTACTTAGATTTATTTTCAGCACTGTTATAGCTTATGTTTTGCAATGATAGAATAAATTAGAGAGTTTTATGGTGCATATACTTTGCACACTTGTTTCAAGTATACGTCCTCGAGTTGACAATTTAAAAGAAACTTCTCTATTAGAAATATAACTGCTCATTTTGGATGTCTAATCTGTGAGTTGTGTTTGTAAACCAAGTTATTGATCTAATTGGGAGGCTGATACTAAAAATCAAGTATGAAGGGGGAATATAAAATGTAATGTATATTATGAATGAGAAACAAGGAAGAATGGGTATACATGTGTATTGGAGTAAAACTGAGTGATGATACAAACAAAATATTTTGGAAAATATTATGAAAATGAAAAAGCTATAGGTATGGAGTACACCCTAAGGGGGAGAAAATGTTTTGAAGATATTTTATGTAAGATTTTGATCATGATAAGAATTTTTTCCACTATTGTTAAAGGGAGATATTTTTTACCCTAAAGGTATCCTAACATTGTCTATTAGTCCAAAACACTTAGTCATTCACAAGGAAGAGTTGGTTGGTCAACACTACAACTGAGCCACGAAGGGAAGAAGTTCACAAGTTCAATATGTGTCAAGTAGCATATAGTCGCCGAGCATAGAGTGGTTTCTGGGCTATCCAGAAGGTCATACATCATATTATCCATGTGATATATGTGTCAAGAAATTTTGAGTGAAAATAGTTCAAGCCAAGTGAAGTCTATGCCAAAGATGAGTAGGAAGAACCAATCATCACTAAGCATTAGAGGCTAAATGTGCTAAGTTATACACTTTGAGTATATGAGTTTAGAATGACACAAAATCTTATGTAAACCATTTTTCCAAGCATGAAATGTGTTTCTAAGATTGAGATGAAGAAAAACGAGGTAATAATTCTTATAATTACACATCACTAATCCTTATGCAAGAGAAAGAGCCAATTAGAAAAATGGAAAGCTTAAACAAAAAAATATGAATGAGGATTGTTGATTTCATTCTAGAAAAATCTCTATATGACTATTTGAGAAGGATTTTATCAGATACTTTAGAGAGATTTTTTTTGAGTTGGAGGAATGCATGTATGTGAAGATGAACGAGAATTAGTGAGTTGTGAAGGACTAAGGCAACTAAGTAGTGTAGTGAGGAGTTATTGCAGATCAATCATAGTAATGTGATTAGTTATTGGAAAGAGAAGATCTAATATTATAAATTAGTATAGACCAAGGGATCAAGGCACTGTTATACCTTAATCAGTGTATCAGTGGAATCTCTTAACATAGTGGTCCTAAAATGCCTATTGTAAATCTCCTAATAGAGTATTCACTTAATTGTGAAGTTAAATCCTTTTGTAAAGTTAAATTTAACAATCTTGTATGAGTTTAATAGAGAAGACCCATTAGAACGTAGATCATCATAAGTGATCAAAATTGTAGCCCTAACAAGCACTTTATTAATGTAGTAGTGAAGATTCTATGGCTGTCATCTCCATCATAGTTTTACCTTCACCTTGGAGGGTTTCTATGTTATCAAATCTTGTGTCAAGTGTTGATTACTTTCTTATGTGTTTTGATTACGCTAGTAGATGTTATATGGGGTATTACAAGTTTTTACATAATGTTACATGATTAAGGTTAATGAGGAGTTGGTGAATTTAGTTTAATATGGTTTATGTTTGAAGTGGTATTTTTTTTTTGGAGATCCTAATTTACCCCCTTCTTAGCATCTCACTTTACCATTAGATTTCCAACACCTGATGACATGGATATTTCATCCATTCTAAAGCTTTTAGAAATTTAGGAGTACTATGAATTTGATGAAGAAACACTTGTTAAATTTGGTTATCCTAAGGACAAGACATAAGGTATTGACAAAATTTTGGATACTAGAGTTAGTAAAAGCACTAGAGGCAAATACTACAAAGAATATTTAGTGAAATGGAAGAATAAACCAATGGAATATAATTCTTGGATATCACAAGTTGGGTTGGATCTTTATGAAACTTCTAGGAAAACTAGGGCTTCTTGATGTGGACATCAATATTTATTTACCCTAGGTTTCTGATGTAGGAGAATCTTGGGTACTTTTGAAATCTTGCATCAACCAAAAAAATATTTCTTTTTAGTTTCTCCTATTGTTGTTTGGGGAGCGAACTTTTTTTGTGTTTTTTCTTTCTATAGAATTGGATCCTTAATCCATGTTAACCCTAAAGGAAATCTAGTATTGTATATTAGTCTAAAAAATCTAGTCATTCACAAGGTAGAGTTGTTTGGTCTACACTGCAATTGAGAAATAATGAAGGATGGGATATAAAGAGAAGAAGCATATAAGTTCAGTTTGTGCCGAGAATAATATAGTCACCAATAAATTAGTTATTTATGAGCTATCTAGAGGGAAACACATCATATGAGTAGAGAAATTTAGAGATAAAATAGTTTAAGCTGAGCATAATTCATTTTGAGGGAAAACATGAGGAATTGAGTATGGTCGAGTGTCAGGAAGTTGTAAGTGTTGAGTTACACAGTTTGAGTATATGAGTATGGAATGTCACAAAATCCTATATAAACTATTTTTGTGAGCATGAATTGCATTTCTAATTTTGAGGAGCTAATCATGGAGGAAATTACACCTATGATTGTGCATCATTAATCCATATGTATTATGATGGACCAATCAAAAATTTAAAAAGGTAAAGTGGTAGAATTATGAGTGTGGATCGTTGATTGCAATCTAGAAGATTCATAATATAGATATAAAAGAATGGTTTCAAGATATAAGATGTTGTTTTGAGTTGAAGGTATTTGAGTATGTGAAGCTGAAGGAGTAAGGTGACCAAGCAGTGTAGTGAGGAGATATTGTAGATTAGTCACATTGAGGTGATTACTTATTGGATAGAGAATATCCATTATCAAAATTCTAGTGCAAACCAAAGGATCAAAACACTCTTATATTATAAAAAGTGCATCAGTTGAATCTCTTAACAGAGTGGTCCTAATAGGCCTATTGTAAATCTCCTAACATAGTACTTAATTAATAGTGAAGTTAAATCCTTTTGTAAAGGTAGAATTAATAGTCTTATTATCTTTTAACATAGTAAACCCCTTCCATGATAGATCATTAGAAGTGATCAAATTGTAGCCCTAATAGATACTTTTTTATACCAATAGTGAAGATTTTGTTGGTTTCATCCCCACCATAGCATTACATTCACCTTGAATGGCTTCTACATTAGCAAATCTTGTGTCAAGTGTTGGTTATTTCTATGTTTATTCATGCTAGTAGATGTTAGACTTGGTATTACATGTTCTTATATGCTGCATGATTGAGGTTAATGAGGAGTTAGTGAATTATGTTGAGTAAGGTTTATGTTTTAAGTGATAAAAGTTTGGAAGATCTTGATTCAACACCCTCTGTTAGAATCTTACTTTCCCATTAGATTTCCAATAATTAGTATCAAAAACTAGTTCTCTATGCAAGAAGTCTAACCTCTTGAGAGTCAAATATCTCTAAGATGAAAGCTTACCAATTGGGAAAGGTGATTAAGAATCAAAATCTTGATTTTCATATTTCATTGGAACAAGTTAAGGTTGCAAAGGAGGAACTAAGAAAATCCTTGAAAAGAAGGAAGGATATGGAAATCCAGAAAAATGACACACAGTGCTAGGAAGAAAGCATTGAAGACTTATGTGATGAAGGCAAATCTAGTGAAACTAATGCAACAATAGAAGACCTATTAGAGAAGAACAATATATTCAATGAAGTATTGAGAGCACTAAAAAGAGACTATGAAATTCACTTAGTAAGTCTTTGTGAAGTCATGGAACAAAATAAAAAGAATGAAGAAGATAAGGAAATGGTTGATGAAGATAAGAGGCAAATGGCTACAAGATTTGATAAAGGATCAATGAAGTAAAAAGGATAAAACACAATAAATTTAACATGGTCAATCAATTATTTAGTGCCAATCATGAAATTTATAATAAGATGGAAGAGATTAGAGATCTGAGATTAGTGAATAATTAACTAAAAAATGAATTGAGAGTTGAAAAAGAGATCATTGAATGCATGAATAGATTTGGAGAGGCCATGAGACAACTTGATGAATAGTAAAGAGCACAAAGAATACCTCATGATAGTACTAGATTAGGTGAGTTAGGGTCATTCTAAGTTTCTTAACTTTCTTAATCTTTTTAGTCAATGGTTGTTGAGTAATAGTGCTTACCGAATGGCTATGGTGGCTAAGTGGAAGACTTAATCGAGTTCATGTGTTAGTTGACTATGTAGTGTTATCCAAGTATGTAGTGTTGAATGAGTTATAGATGATGTTAAGTTTCCTATTGGTGTCAAATTACTAGTTGATGTTGAGTTCTTGTTGGTGCTGAGTTCCTGATTGATGCCAAGTTCTAGTATATGCTAAGCATTGCCAAGTTCCCATATTTGCCTTGGTCCTTATTTGACCGAGTTGTCTATGTCTAGTTCTAGTTTGGCCTATCCTTGCATGTATTTAATTTCATATTTCCATTTAATATTTGTTAGGAGCCAACTTGGGACTTGGTTTGCATTTAATGTAAGGGTTTATTTAGTTGGTATTTGTAACAGTCTAACTTGTGGCCGTGCACGTATTCAAAGGGATCTTAGGTAGAGTTTTAGGATTATTATTCGATTATAGAGATGTAGTGAAGTATGGAGAAGTCATTTAGTTTGAGGAGTCTTAGCATAGAGTAGCTTGGAGGTAGAAGTTTGCATTTGAGTGTGGAGATCTATTCTTCTTTGTAATGGTCATAACTTGAAAGGCCGTACAACCAAGCATGTTGGATATAAACTTCTTGATTCAAATATATGGAATTTTATATCTTTGAATCTAAATTTCGTTCCTCTTATTCATTTTCTATTGTGTGTTTATTTGATGATTTTAGCACATGGTTTATGTAATACCACATAGTGGTTTTGTGGGAATTTCTACTATATAATCAACTACAAGGGTAGTTGTTCTGTGAGAAGACAAAAGGGAAAGTGTCAAAAGGGACAAGACTTGACATGTTAGCCAAGGGAGCATTTGTGAAGGTTGGAAGTATGGCATGGGATGCGTGGATCCATGCTTGTTCAAATAGATTTCTTGGTTGTGGCTATGGATTTGAAGGCTTCCATGGTTGTATTGTAATGGTGTTTTGCTGAGTAATACATGGTGACGAATACTTTTAGATGTTGGGTTTTTCCCTCAATGAGAGTTTCCCAGGGTATATCTTGTGTCACAATTTTTGTGGGTATGTTGTCTATTCTCTTTCATGTAGATTTCAATTGCATATTTATTTTAGATCTATTATGAGTTATGTGGAAATGGTTATATTCTTTTTTGAAAGTTTTCTTACAAGTGGTATCAGGCCTATGGTTTTATTGTTGTAACCCTAGATTGAATATATGGGAATGCATGAGAGGATAAAAGAAATGGCAAGATATATGAGTTGTTTATTGTAGATTTGAGAGTTTTGAGTTTGTTATTATGATGGGATGTTGGTAAATTTTGGGCATGTAAAATTGTTGGACAAAAAGTTTTTTTTGGATGTTTCACTTAAATGAGGGTTTTAGGGGGAGCTTGTAGAAATGACCTCCTAGGAAAAAATAGACCTGACTATTGGATTCAAGTCGACGTTTTCATAAATTTTGATATATAATATGCCCTAGTTTAGCCATGTTCAGAGGAAATGAAAGAGTTTTTTATTTTTAGATTGTGATGGCCATCAAATTTAATACTGTCAAAATTTTCATCACAAAAATTTTTTTATAGTGAAAATGGTAAAAAGACTATCTTAGTATAATGGCCATAACTTTCTCTCAAAATATCAGATTTCAGACTTCTTATAGGCATTAGAAAGATAAATTAGAGAACTACAACTTGGTATAGGTTTGGTTCTATGATTTTGATATTTTGTTAGGTTTTAAGAGCCTAAAATTTAGATGTTATTTATTTTGAGCACAGATTAAGGCATAACTTGGACATACAGAGTCAGATTTTGGACTTTGAGTAGTCAATGGAAAGCTTTTTGAGAGATCTACGCATTGGTTCAAAATTGGTATAATTTATTTTGTGATATATTAATTTGAATATTTTATGGTGTATATTGACTATGGTAGCATTGTGAATTTATGACATTGTATGTTTGGAGATTTAAGATTTGATGTCATTGTATACTTAGTTCATATTTCAGATTGGTCTCATGATGATATAGTTATCAATGTTTGGTTTGGATATGTATGATGACTTGTTGGGTCTACAAGTTGTGTAGTGTTGTAAGTAGTTTATACTTACAGGTTGCATTTATAGCTTGTTTATGGGTTGTCTTCGCCCATTGATCTTTCATTATTGGTGCATATGGTTAGATTGTGGTGATTGATCAGAGAAGTACTATACATACTCCATAATTTCTCGACAGGGTTTGGGGCTATTTTATCGACATTTTATGGCCAACATGTTGTAACTAATTTTAACCCTAAAGTGGAAAAATAATTGTATAAAAGGGATTTAGGGTTAGGGATTGTTTCATAGTGGTGATGCAAAAATTGGTTTTTGCGATGGTATTAAGCTGTAAGGGATTACAGATTGTAATTAGGTTGTAATCACTGGATCATAATAATATTGGACTTGCTATTTGGTGGACATAGCACAGGGATTGGGTGAACCACATTAAATCTTGGTGTCTTGTGTTCTCTTCTATGCGATCCGTTATTTTTCTATTATTATTTATATTTGCATATATTTGCAATTTCTGTTTGTGGTTAAATCCTATCAAGTGGTATTAGAGAGAGATTTTTTTTCAGTTATCCTCTGCAGGAAAGTCTCACAGTTGAGTGGGAGCAATGATAAATGAGGGTAAGTTGAGGGTTGAGAAGTTTAATGGGTAGAAGTTTCAGTTATGGAAAATGCACATGGAGGACTACCTTTATCAAAAAGATTTATGGAAATAGTTAGAAGGAAAAATCAAGAATCAGGGATCTATGACAAATGATGACTGGGATCTTTTAGATAGAAAGACACTTGGAATAATTTGATTATGCTAGGAACCATCAGTGACATTTAATATTACAAAAGTAAAGATGATAGAAGAGTTGATGCAAACCCTAGCGAAACTATATGAAAAGCCCTCCGCTTCAAACATGGTATTTCTCATGAAGCATTTATTTAATATAAAAATGACAAAAGTTGGATCTATTGCATATCATTTAAATGAGTTAAATACTATTACTAGTCAATTATCTTTTGTGGGTATCAATTTTGATGAAGAAATTAGGGCTCTCTTGATTTTGTGTTCTTTGCCTAAAAGCTGGAATGGCTATGAATGATTCTGTTTCTAGATCTAGTACCCTAAAATATGATGATATGATCAGTGTTATTTTGAGTGAGAAAACTCATAGGAAATCATCAAGTGGATCTACATCAAGAAGTGCTTTGAACACACAAAGTTGAGGTAGAACGACTGAGAGAAGAAGTAATTTTAGAAATCATGGGAAATCAAGAGGAAAGTCAAAAGGGAAGAGGTCTCAATTGAGAGGACCAAATGACTGCCAGTAATGTGGGAAACTAGGGCATAAAAAGAAAGATTATTGGACTCAAAAGAAAAATGAAGGAGATAAACTATATGGAGACAAGGAGGCAAATGTGGTAAGTAAAAAATTCAAAGAGGATGCTTTGCTTCTGTCTTTAGAAAGTGTTGATGATTCATGGGTTTTAGACTCTGGTGCTTCATTTTATGCTACACCTCATAGAGGTTATTTTATCGATTATGTCTAAGGGGATTTTGGACTTTTTTATTTGGGGGATAATGAACCCTATCAAATTTTTGGAAAGGGAAATATTAAGATTAAGTTGAAAAATGAGAATCATTAGCTACTACATGAGGTAAAACATATTCCAAGGTTGACTAGGAATTTAATTTCAGCAGGGCAACTAGGTGATGAGGGTTCTGTAGTTAATTTTAATGATAAAAATTGGAAGGTTTCAAAAGGTTCCCTTGTAGTAGAAAAAGGTGTGAAAGTAGGCACCTTATATCTTTGTATAGGTCATATTTTTCCTTCTACTTTGATTATTTTAGAGAAAAATGAATGTTCAAGAATAGTTGCTACAGTTGAGCAGGGAGAACAAATAGCTATAGTAGATTTTGATGCATCGTTGTGGCACAAAAAACTTGGGCATATGAGCGAGAAAGGTGTGAAATTACTTCATTCAAAGAAAGTTTTACCAAGTCTAAAATGTGTTAATATGGATTTCTATAAAAGTTATGTGTATGGAAAATAAAAGAGAGTGAGTTTTGTGAAGACTGGGAAGGAAAATAAAAGTGAGAAATTAAAGCTTGTGCATACAGATGTATGGGGACTAGATCAACTATCTTCCTTTGGTGGCTTTCATAATTATATTACTTTTAAGAAATGAAAATTCTTGGTTGAAAATGAGACTAGTAAGAAATTAAAATTTCTTAGATTTGATAATGGTGGTGAGTATTCCAGTCATGAATTTGAAGATTATTGCTCCACTACTGGTATTTATAGATAAAAAATTGTTCCAAGGACTCCATAGGAAAATGGAGTGGCTGAACACATGAACATGACTATAATGGAGCATGCAAGGAGCATGAGGTTGCATGTAGGGTTTCCCTTGAACATGTGGGTAGAGGCTGTCAATACTACTATATATTTGATTAATAGAGGTCCCTCTACTCATTTGGGTTGTGGTATTCCAGAGGAAGCATGGATTGGTAAGAAGGTGAATTATTCTTTTCTCAAAACCTTCAGTTGTGAAGCATTTGCTCATCTAGATTATGAAAATAGAACCAAGCTAGAAGCCAAGTCAAGAAAATGTATGTTTTTTGGATATGGAATTAATGAATTTGGTTATAAGCTTTGAGATTTTGAAAATTGTAAAATTGTAAGAATCGAGGATGTCATATTCAATGAGAAAGTGTTGTATAAAGATTTATTACAGTAACATGAGAAGAAATAAAATGATTATGTAGTGTTAGATGATACTCCAAAAGCTGATGTTCCAGCAATTCCTCATGATGTGCAACACTCGCAACAAAAAATACCACACACCCTAGTGAATGTTTAATAGTCAACAAGGATGAGTAGACCTCTAGAAATATTTACTCCTTCCTTGTATTCTATTTTACTTATTGATGCTAGTGAACCTGAATGTTATGATGAAGTTGTGCAAATGGATACAAAGATTCAGTGGGAGTCTGCAATGAAAGAAGATATAGACTCTTTGCTGAAAAATAAGACATGGGACTTATGCAAGTTGCCTGCAGGTAAAAAGGCTTTATAGAATAAATGGGTTTACAAGTTAAAAGAAGAGGATGGATTTAAGAAAATATTTAAAGCCAGGTTACTTGTAAAAGGATTTGCATAGAAAAAAGGCATTGATTTTGATGAGATATTCTCTCCTATTGTTAAAATGACTTCTATTCACATTGTTTTAAGTATTGTGGCTACTGAAGATTTGCATTTGGAGTATCTTGATGTTAAAATAGCCTTCCTTCATGGTGATTTGGATGACAAGATATAAATGGCTTAGCCATAGGGATTTGAGGTCAAAGGTAAGGAGAACTTAGTGTGTAGATTGAAGAAAAGTTTATATGGCTTGAAGCAAACACCTTGGCAATGGTATCTAAAATTTGATAGATTTATGCATGAGCATGGATACAATAGGTGTCATTTAAGTCATTGTGTTTATTTTAAGAGGTTAGATGATGATAGCTACATTATTCTATGTTTATATGTTAATGATATGCTTGTAGCTGGGTCTAACATGGATCACATTAAGGAGCTAAAATGCGAGTTAGCACATGCATTTTCTATGAAGGATTTGGGGGTAGCAAAAAAAATTCTTGGTATGAAGATTTTTAGAGATAGGAAGAATAGGAAATTGATGCTATCTCAGGCTGATTATGTTGAGAAGGTGTTGCAATGTTTCTCTATGAAGAATGTTAAAGTTGTCAGCACACCTTACCTAGTCATTTGAAGTTGACTAAGGAGATGTGTCCAAAGACACATGAAGAGGAGGACAAGATGTCTAAGGCACCTTATTCTTCAACTATAGGAAGCTTGATGTATGCTATGGTATGTACTCAGCCAAATATTGCACATGCAGTGGGAGTCATTAATAGGTATATAAGTTATCTAGGGATTGAGTATTGGAATGAAATTAAATGGATTCTTAGATATCTGAGAGGAATATTCAGTAAGTGTTTACATTTTGGGGGCTCTACTACTAATTTACAGGGCTATGTTGACTCAGATTTGGTAGGAGATATTGATACTAGGTGGAGTACTACAGGTTATGTATTTCTTGTTGGTGGGGTAGCTGTGAGCTAGGTTTCTAGGTTATAGAAGGTTATTACTTTATCCACTACATAGGTAGAGTATGTTACTGTTATAGAGGAAACCAAGGAGATGATATGGCTTTAGTTCTTCTTGGAAGAATTGGGACACGCTCAAAGGGATAATTATTTTTTTATAGATCGTTAGATTACCATTTATCTTGCGAAGAATTAATCTCTACATTTAAAGATAAAGCACATTCACTTGTGGTACCATTTCATTCAGTTAGTTTTGGATGATGGATAGTCAAAGCTGGACAAGATACGTACAAATGACAATTTGGTGGATATGTTTACAAAGGTTGTGATAAGGGAGAAGCTAAATTCCTCTTTAGCTTTGGTTGGTCTTCTAGACTGAATAGGAATAAAAGAACAACAGAGTCTAGGCTGGTATGATCCAGTGGGAGCCTCATAAAATAGTGGCATAGCTACAAGATTAGTCTCCAAGTGGGAGATTATTGTTTAGTGTAGAGCCTAATTAGTCCCCAAGTTGGATATTGTTAGATTATGGTGACTGATTAGGGGAGTACTGTACATACTCCATAATTCCTCGACAAATTTTTTTTGGGGCTATTTCATTGGCATTTTACAGCTAATATGTTGTAACTAATTTTAACCCTAAAGTGGCAAAAATACTTGTATAAAAGGGCTTAGGGTTAGGGATTATTTCATAGTGGTGATGCCAAAATTGGTTCTTGTGATGGAATTTAGCTATAAGGGATTATAGATTGTAATCAAGTTGTAATTACTGGATCATAATAATATTGGACTTACTGTTTGGTGAACATAGTCTAGGGATTGGGTGAACCATGTTAAATCTTGGTGTCTTGTGTTCTTTTTTTTTGATTTGTTATTTTCTGTTATTGTTTATCCTAACACATATTCATATTGGTGGCTTGTATTTGGGTTGTCTATGCCCTAAGTCACATGATTTGCTAGCTTTTTTTCATGTAGAATGGATGAGATATTGTTACCAGGTACAATCATGGTGGAGGATTATGGTTGACTATTTTATGTTGACAGCTTGGACATATTGAGAGTCAGATGCTCGATTCATGGATGTGATCATGGTGCTATGGATTTTAGCATGACATGATTGGATATACAGGTATATCCTCTATGTTCACTAGTTTAGATTCCTAATCTGGTTATGGTGGTATATCTTCTTGGTTGAAGATCTTGGTTATTTGGTTTTTTTTTGAGTAGCTCATAATGTGAACTTTGAGTTCTTTGATGGTCTGATGCCTTGGTTGATTCTCATGGTTAGAGGATGGCTTTTTCATCATGATGTCATGGATATCTTGGATACATGGTTTAGTGAGAGCTTATGATAGTGATGAGGTGATGGTGTAGGATTAGTTATTGGTTTGATTTGTATCTTCTTGGTTTGGAGATCTTGGTCTCACTTGGTACTGACACTTTGGTTATGTGAGTGTAGACCTGGAGGATCTTCATGTAGGATATGGATTTTATGATGCCATAGGTGACTTGGTACTATGGTTGAGTAAGAGTTTATTTTTGCATTGGTATATTTATTGAGTGTTTGTAGGTGTTGGAGATTTCTTTAAGATCCTAATGTTGTAGAAGCATCTTTAACATTTTCATGGTGCACTTGGTTATCTTCACGGTGTGTGAAGATGGTTAGATCTTGAAGACTCATGGGGTTCTTTATTATCTTTATGGTATATGGAGATGGTTTTTCATGGTATGTGGAGATGGTTCTTCATGGTATGTGGAGATGGTTCTTCATGGTATGTGGAGATCATTTTTTCTTCATGGTATGCAGGGATGGTTTTCTTCATAGTGTGTGGAGATGGTTGCATCTTAAGGACTCATAGGGTTCTTGGTAAAGGTGTGGTTTATGCTTTCATTTGACATATTATCCTTGGTGTTAGGATGGTTTCATTTTTATATCATGGTATACTCTTGGTATGCATTTAGAGTTTTGACATGTTATGGTGTGTTCATATGGAGCATGTTATCTCTTTTGGTTGAGATGGTTTATTGTTATGTTTATGTTCCTGAGGCCATGGTCAGAACTTTGACATTGATCTTGGTTTAGTTTCTTGGTATTGATTATATTGATCATAATTTGGATACTTCATGATATTGCTATGTTGCATTTGGAGTTGGCATGGATTGATTGGTTATAAGTTCTCATGGATACCTAGAGACAGTGGTGATGCTGATTTCTCTTTGATTAGAGAAGTATTTTTTGGGATGGTTGATGGTTTCAATAGGAGAGTCTAAGGGGCATTCACTTGATATGGACTTGAGAGGAGATTTTTCTTAGATGAGTCTTGGTTTGAGACTTGGATATCTTGATGAAAATTCGCATTCCCTACTCTTGGTCTACTTGGCAGTTTGCTACTTGAGAGGTATAGCCCATTGTTTCTCATAGGTGCAACATGTTTATGCTTTTCTTTCATGGATATGGATTTTTAGCTATGGTACATGAGTTATTTTTGGAGGGTTCATTTGAGAAATGGTTTAGAATTAGTTACCTCCACTTGCATATGTTGTTATTTTGGTCAAGTTTGGGAGATAGTTTTATATTGGGCATATTTCTTGGATTAGGAATGGTTTATGAGTTTGATCTTCTTGTGAAAGGCTTACATCCATGATTAGTTATATGGTATGGTTTGGGTATTGTTGAGGCTTCTTGTTGGGGTTTTATGGAGGAGATCATACTTGCACAATTTATATCTAGAGGTGTATGTAGAAGGACATCCTATAGGTTATGTTTTGCATGGTTTCTCTTTGGTCTTGGTTATCTTCCTAGATGTTCAATTTCACTTACATTTAATTTGAGATTGGTTAGAGATTGTGATCATTAGTTTGTGCTCATGTATGTCATGTGAGAGATGACATGGTTATTCATTTATCTCTTTCCTCTATTTGTTGTGGAGAGCTTGGGAGACTATTGGAGATTATTTTATGAGAGTTTTTTTTGCAGGTTATTGGTTTATGTGTTGTGGATGTCCTTAAGACTATATGGATTCACTTCTTTGAGATATTGTGAGTGAATTGGTTATAGATTTGACATTATCTTTTGTAGTTGTAGCTTCTTGGTATATATGTGACAAGTATTGCTTTTGAGGCTTGTGATTGTAGGTTATAGATTAGATATGTTAGTGATGTGAGATTCACTTGGTATACCTTTGGAGGTATGGATAGTTGGATGGGTTTGACACTTGCTATGGGTGCTATTTCAGCTATGGATATTTTGACAACTACAGATATTTGTGATTACCTTTAGATCAAGATTTTTGTGCTTGGTATTTCAGTTGGTACAAGATTATATGATCTTCTAATGCAATAGGTTGGGTGGCTTTCTCTTTGGATGACTTCTATGTATGTCCCATGGTAGTGGCATAATAGGAGGTGAGATCATTCATGTTTGAGATGCTGGATACTTTAATTTTTTTGTGGGTACTAGGATGGAGCACTTGGTGTACTTTGATCCATGATGGTGGATGTGCTAGGATAGATTGTTTCCTTGTTCATTTATGTGGCTACAGATTGAACCTATGCAATGTAGACAATAAGTGGGAGATTATTGAGATAATGAATTTTGCACAAATTTCATAATATTGTTATATTGTATTATTTTTTTTTATTATGTAATGTGGCACCTAGAAGGATGTGCAACATGTAAAGATTCCTATGGGATATACTTGATGAGTTGTATTGTAACATTGTGATAATATTTCATGTAATTATTTAATATTGGAAAAAATAATTAAAATTCTAATATTAAATGTGAGGTCAAGGGGTTAGGTAGTACATGGTTTTAGCACATGGTTTATGTAATATCACTTGGTGGTTTTGTGGGACTTGCTACTATATAATCAGCAACAAGGGTAGTTATTGTGTGAAAGAAAAAAGGGAAAGAGTCAAGTTGGACAAGGCTTGACAGGTTAGCCAAGGGAGCATTGTGAAGGTTGGAAGTATGGCATTAGATGTGTGGATTCATGCTTGTTCACATGGATTTCTTGGTTGTGGCTATGGATTTGAAGGCTTCCATGGTTGTATTGTAGTGGTGTTTTGCTGAATAATACATGGTGATGGATGCTTTTGGAGGCTAATTTTTTCCCTCAATGAGGGATTCCCAGGGTATATCTTGTGTTACAAATTTTGTGGTGTGTTTTCTATTCTCTTGCATGTGGATTTCAATTGCATAATTATTTTAGATCTATTATGGGTTATGTGGAAACAATTATATTCTTTCTTGCAAGTTTTCTTACATGTAGGAATTGAGCATCAACACCCAATGATGAAGAGAACAAGGGAAAAGTAAAAGTTACTACTAAATAAATGAGAAGCCAGATGAATCAAACCTATAAGAAGAAATATGAGGATGACAAGGAGTGAAAATGATGAAATTTTGATCACCTAATCCAATGGATCAAGTGATTCCAATACCACAAACTAAGATAAAGAGGTATGTATGGAATTGTATTTCAGACTTTCAAATCATACATTAGTTCCTAATATTGAAAGTTTAAAAGTTTAAATTATCATTAGATTAGATGCATAAGGATAGATTTGTAGTGTCAACTAAGTGAATGTGCATGGTTACTAAGTTGTGAAGTTAGTGATGGATGAGTGTTAGTATTGAATATTGAAAAGTGTGAAGCAACCAAGTAATTTTTTTAACCATGACCAAGTCATTTTTTTGGCCATGTTCATATTGAAGGATTTTGTGAAGTGTTACTACTAATTTTTATAATAGTGGTCGAGACAATAACATTTCACCCATTATGTGTACAAAATATTAATGAGGCCCTAAAATCAAATTTGTGACCTATATATAAAATTTTGTCAATCATTTTGGTCACATTGCATTTGAGTTTCATAGAATATAGAAACTGATAAATATTTGTGCATGGTTGACTGAGTTTGATAAGATTTATTACACGCCATCGACATTAAGAGAAAAATTGTGAGAGATTTGTTAAAACTGAGTAAAGTAGGGGTTTGTTGATCAAACCCCTAATTGACATTATGACATCCAACTTGTCTGCAACATAGAAGAAGATGACATAAAAGGTTAGTAGTGTCCAACTGATTATAAATGAAGTGTACAAATCACTAAAATTCAAGGTGTATCCCAAGATTGCAGAAAATGAAGATTTTTCTAGAGCCCTATGCTTAATCCTAATGAGTGTTATTTTAATTCATGATGTTCGATCATGCTACATGCGTAAGATTGGAGAGGTTGGAGATTTTGAGTTGAGAAGATCATATGAGAATTTATGTGTTAATGGTATATTGAAGGAAGAACAAAAATATATTATCAATAAAGGGCTCACACATGCCCTACATTTTGCTACGGTTTTCAAAATGGAATGGATGAAGATTTTCCTTAGTTGAGTTCATGAGTTGAAATTATGGTTGGAAGGAGGACTAGTTGAGATCACCAAATAGATCATTTACTAAGTCATTAGATACCTGATCATGGACAAGGTTAAGACAATTTATTACCAAAGCATGGATTTTATTGAGGTGAACACATTGGAAGTATGGAACAAGTGAGGTGTGACTATTTCCAACATCAAGGATGTAGAGTTAAGCTTGTAGTGAGGTTCCTTGCACATTAATTCTATTAGTCTTGCTAACTGGATAGTGTCTTCTACATGGCTATGAACATTGCATGGAAAATTATGAAGAAGGATCAAAACTATGACCT
Organism: Cupressus sempervirens; assembly: GCA_028749045.1. Lineage (NCBI taxonomy): Eukaryota > Viridiplantae > Streptophyta > Pinopsida > Cupressales > Cupressaceae > Cupressus > Cupressus sempervirens. The sequence goes on from CM053785.1 coordinate 728,554,390, forward strand.
TTATGAATTATAGCTAAGGGAGTTAGCTGAAAATCTAGAGAACATCAAGAAAGTGAAGACTAGTATGTGTAAGTTTAGCTCATTATTTATTTGTATTTTATTTTATGTTTAGAGTTATTTCCCCACCAAAGGCGATGTCACATGGAGTAAGAAGAGACCAGTAACACAACAAATCAATGAGTTCATTAATCATTTGGGAGATAACTTTTAGAAATTTATGGATGGATAATTTGAGGAATTCAAGTAGAAGATGTATAATAGGTCAAGGATTGCTAGATCCTTAGTGGATAAGTACTATATAAAGCTATATGTTTCTTAGTGGACACTATAGAATATACGTTTAGGTATTTATACCAAGGATTACATGGTTAAGACCATTGGCATATGCGATTAACATAGCAAAAGTGACTATAGCTATCACAACTTTTCTAGATGAACCTATTGATAAGGATGCTAAGCCATTTGATAGATATGAAACAACCAAAATTAAGATGACAATGCAGATTAATGCACTCAAAATATAGAAGAAAGGAAAAAAATGATAGAAAACTGGGAGAGAACATTTGGTGAAGGAGATGAACAATAATTACTATTTTAGATCATTGAGGGAAAGGTGAAGACATGTCTAGTGATGAGGAGAAAGATAATGGAGAAGAAGAGGTGGAAGGAAAAGACAAAGAGATAGTGGTTACCAAGCCTCAAGCAAGAAAAAGTAAAAAGAAATTCACCAAGTCTGTCCCTACAACACAAATAATCCCAAGAAAAAGGACAAGAGAATCTACTATAACTATGGCTAAGCCTAAGAAAGGAGTCACAAAGGTTACAAATCCTTCTTAAGGAAGGAAGCTAACAAATAGGAAGAACACCATAGAAGAGGCTAAGCTAATTAAACCAATAAAGAAGAAGAGAAGGAAGGTCATAATACCTAAGGATGAAGATGAAGATGAAGATGAAGAAAAGAATAAATTAGACGATACCAGTCAATTCAAAATTGTAGTGCACAAGCCACCCCATAAAATTGATGAAGTTTTTGAGAGTATCAAGGGGAGTGTAGGTATAAAAGGTTTTGCATTTATTAAGTATGATACATTGGATAGTGCAAATAAGGAAAAGGTTGAAGAGGTAGTTCTTGACATGATGACCAATTTCAAGTATACACCACTAGAGATAGGTAGCCTCATACCTAATGAATTATATAATAATATTGATGAAATATGGTAGTATGCATTAAAGATTGAAAGGAAAATAAGAGAAGACACACTTGCAAATGTCATGCCTAAGATGAGTAGGAAGTAGATTTCCAAAGCCATGAGTGAGTATAAAAATAAATTTATTCCTAGGAGGAGAGTATTTTTTATTTTGGAAAGTAAGATAGAGAATGTAGTAGAAGAGAGAAAGATTATCTGGAAGAAAATCTATAGACTAATGGTTGATGATGAGAATGAGAAAGATGATCTTGAGACTGTTGAGTTATATAACACAAAATATATCAATGATGATTTGACATACATGGTTCAACAAGGTAAAGAAAAAGTTGACATAATTACAATTGAAGATGAGCCATAGGTCAGCCCAGTCAAAGATGTGACAACTAAAAATAATCTCAAGGATGCACTTGAAAAAGGATTATGTTGATCGAGCTAGAGAAGAAAAAAATCCATCATCAAAGTCAACACATGAAATTTTGTTGAATCCTAACCCCATGTTAGAACAAGTAAAAGATTTTCCAAATATTGATGCACAAGTGAGAACACAATAGGTAGATTGGCACATACTATTCCTCCTATTTCATTAATTCTAGATGTCATTCAAGGTGATGTAAATATTAGTGATGCTGAGCAATAGAGTCATATGGATAATGAAGGCAAGAACAAAAAAGTGCTTGAATATACATATGATGCTATAGAGGGAAATGCCAATGTTAATATAGATGGTGAGCAGAATGAGAAGAGTAAAGAAGACAGTAGATAAGTTTGCTACTTGTGAGAGAACAAGTTCCTCAAGACCTTTGATTGAGGGAGAAAAGGAGGTTGGAGAATAACATTCTACCATTGAACTCAAAATTGATGATGATAAGGAGAAGAAACAAAAATATGTATGACAAGCGAACAAGCCAGAGGAGATAAAGAGAGTTGAAGAGCTTTAGAGAGCCAAGGTGACAAAATAGGAAACATAAAGGCTGAATCTAGGAGTTCCTATACAAGGAGAACATCAAACATTACTGAGATCCAACTCACTAAATTCTAAAGGTAAGAGATTGAAGAAAAATATGAAATAGTCACCACAAACCATGAAGGGTAAACTTGATACTCTTGATAAAGAGATTGTGATTCCTAATTGGGAAACATCCAAATTGAGTGTTGAGGAAATGAGAACACTAAGTGACTTTCTATATAGGAAGGAAAAGAAAGAGGACATGAGAAAATAACATCAATAAAGACATGTATCATATGATATCAAAGATATATTTCTTAATATTTTTTGGTTTTATAATTTAGATGAGAAGGCCCACATAATTGAACAACTAAACAACAATGTTGAGAAACTTAATGATCTTGACATAGATACTCAAGAAAAACTCATGGAATAGTAAAAAAAGGAAGTTTATGAATAGAGTATTAGAGAAAGTTGCAACTAAAATTGTAATTAAGAAGGTTGAGCTCTCTACTCTTATTACTAATTTGGATAAATTAATAACTAATGCAAACACATTGTTTTCTAAAATATGTAATATCCCTGCATTTACCAAATAAATAAGGGAGAAGATGGATACAATTGATGCAAATATTCTAAAGAGTAGATCAGCTTTGAAGTTGGATCCTAGTTCCAGTCCAACATATTTCTCAAAGATCATATTTTTGTAGGATAAGCTACCATAATTATTGCATGAGGATTACAACATCAGAATGAGGTCACTTTTATACAAGCATTGCTATTACCTCATTTAAAAGTGATGCAAAGTTATTTACAGGTTGCTAAGGGCCTGATATAGAGTCAAAAATTGACTATAGTAGACAACATAGTGTATCTCACAACTAGATTAGAGATTAAGAGACAAGTTCTTGAGACACTCAAGAGAAATTGGGATAAAACAATGGCTATTGCCTAGATATTACACCACCCATTTTTGAATGAATTTAGTATACTCCTCGACACAATTACATGTAACTACTCAAAATTGTTGTAAATTACAATTGGAACAATTGTTATGTTTTCATTGATGTCAAACCTTATTGGTAAGACAACTTTCTATCTAATTTGAGTGTCATATCTAGATGATTGATGAAAAAGATTTGAGAGAAGACATAACAAAAGAACTTAGAGGAAAGGTTGAGTTATGAGGAAACTACAATGGGAACTTGATTAGTTAGACTTTGAAAAGATAAAGTGATTGTTTAATCATGATATGAGTAAAGAAGAAAATTACATTGAAGCCTTGAAGAAGTGATCAAAGAATGACTAAATGCATAGGCTTGACTGAGAACAAGAGCAAAAGTAGTGTCAACCGAGCATCAATATTGATCAAGTATCAATATATGTGTTGGATAGAAATATTAGTAGTGATTCAGTAACCCAGTGATGATTGAGTGTTAGAACATAGTGTTGGTTGAGGAACAACATTTAATAGTTTATGAGAAAATTGTGATTTCTAATTGACACCATTGATTTCTTGAAATATGTAAAATGTGTAGAAGATATGGATGGATGACTTGGATCATTTAAATCGAGGAAAACCATGTTTTTGTGTTTCTATGGAAGGATTCAAGGAGAAGTTTAGAGAAGTTTATAGAGGAGAAAAGAGGATACTAAATGATGGAAGGATTGGATAATTTGACCTAATCCTAAGATCTACGATGGTGTTTAAGCGATAAAATATCAAAATTACCTATTTAAGGAGGTACTAGGGCTAACATAATGTGTTTGGAGAATTTTTTGATGCTATTGATTGGAAAACTTAAGGAGAAGGTTGATAAGTGTTATGAAGAGGTGAAGAGTGATTTCTTTAAGGGTTACCAAGAGAATTCGAGATAGAGATGAGAATGGATGCCAGTTAGTATTGAAATCCTTTAGTCAAGGTTGACCTAATGGTCATAAATAAATCCTTTAATCAAGGTGGTATTCAAATGGAATGTTCTAAAGTCTTTTAACAAGGCCACTTTTAATAGGGTGATTAAAACCTTTAGCAAGGTCTCATGTAATGGTGTGTTTTGTAACCTTTAACAAGATTCAATCCTAATAGATCTCACTTCAAAAGAGTGAAAAAATTGGTGACATGTTACTAGTGGCTTTTCCTAAATTGGGTTTCCATGTTAAATCCTAGTGTCAAATTGTGTGGATGTTGTTTGTGATGATTTAATGTTAATGTTTTATATTCTACAAATATGTTATTATTAGGATAGTGGACTGGTAGTTGATGTTATTGATAATATGCTATAGAGGCCGAGCTAATGGGTACTTAGATCTGAAGTAGTTGAAGTGTTTGATTGTTGAATTGATACATGTAGACCTTGAATAATTGATTCACCCCCTTCTTAGTTATTCTAAACACTCTAAAAATTAGTATTAGAGATTTGGTACTTGTAGAGAAAACTTTGGAGGTACTTGAAGCTAAAGATCAAGATGTACAAAAATGAGGTGTCAAGGTTGAATAAAGAGAACTTCCCTACATCACAAAGTGTTATGAAGCTACATTTGGTAGGGATTAGAGATGGTGCAATATACTTTATGGATGATTCATATGTGGAGATAATAGTTCTTGCTCTGACAATGCATCAACTGTAAGAGAAGAAAGGACACAACCAAGCTATGTTGGAGATTGCATCTATTGAGATAATCAGTGTTGCACACATTGCATAATATTGTAATATTGTATTATTTTACTTTATTATGTAATGTTGCACCTAGACGGATGTGCAATATTTAAAGATTCCATGGGATATTCTTGATGAGTTGCATTGTAACATTGTGATAATATTTTGTGTAACTATTTAGTATTGGGGAAAATGATTAAATTTCTAATATTAAATGTGGGGTCAATGGGTTAGGTAGCACATGGTTTATGTAATACCACTTGGTGGTTTTGTGGGACTTGCTACTATATAAGTAGCCATAAAGGTAGTTATTTTTGTAATAAGAAGAAGACAAAAAGGGAAAGAGTTGAGTGGGACAAGGTTTGACAGGTTAGCCAAGGGAGCATTTGTGAAGGTTATAAGCATGACATGGGATGTTCAGATTCATGCTTATTCACATGGATTTCCTTGTTGTGGCTATGGCTTTGAAGGCTTCCATGGTTGTATTGCAATGGTGAGTTTTTTTCCCTCAATGAGGGTTTCCTAGGGTATATCTTGTGTCACATTTTGTGGGTATGTTGTTTATTCTCTTGCATGTGGATTTTAATTGCATATTTGTTTTAGATCTTTATGGGTTATGTGGAAATAATTATATTCTTTATTGCAAGTTTCCTTATAAGTGGTATTAGAGCTATAGTTTTATTGTTGTAACCCTAGATTGAATCCATGGAAATGAATGAGAGGATAAAAGAAAGGACAAGATATATGAGTTGTTTATTGTAGATTTGATGTTTTTAGGTTTGTTTTTATGATGAGATATTTGTAGATTTTGGGCACCTAAAATTGTTGGACAAAAGGGTTTTTCAAATGTTTCATTTAAATGAGGGTTTTGGTGGGAGCTTGCATAGATGACCTCTTGGATGAAAAAAAAACTCACCATTGGATCTGGCTTGACCTTTCCATTAATTTTGATATATAATATACCCTTATTTGGCCATGTTCAGAGGAAATGAAAGAGTTATTTTAGTTTTTGCCTGTAATGGCCATCAAATTTAATCTCGTTGGAATTTTTGTCACAAAACAAATCACAGTGAAAATGGTAAAAAGACTACCTTAGTAAAATGACCATAACTTTCCCTTAGGATATCAGATTTTAGACTTCATATAGGTGTTGGAAAGCCAATTTAGAGCACTACAACTTGGTATAGGTTTTATTTTGTGATTTTGACAATTTGCCAGGTTTTAAGAGCCTGAAAGTTGGATGTTATTTATTTTGAGTATAGATTAGGGCATAACTTGGGCATATGGAGTCAGATTTTGGACTTTGAGTAGTTAATGGAAAGCTCTTGGAGAGCTCTATACACTAGTTTAGATTTGGTGTATGTTTGGCATGATTTATTTGGTGATATATTAATTTGAATAGTTTATGGTATATATTAACTATGATAGCATTGTGAGTTTATGACATTGTATGTTTGGAGATTTAAGATTTGATGTCATTATATACTCAGTTCATATTTCAAATTGGTCTTATGATGATATGATTATCAATGGTTTGGATATGTATCATGACTTATTGGGTCTAAAATGTGTGTAGTGTTGTAAGTGGTCTATACTTATAGGTTGCATTTATAGCTTGGTTAAGCATTGTCTTTTCCCATTGATCTTTCATTATTGCGGCATAATCAGATTGGCAGCTTGTATTTGGGATTTCTATTCCCTAAGTCACATGATTTGATGATTTATTCTTCATGTAGAAGGGATGAGATGTTGTTACTAGGTATAGTCATGGTGGAGGATTGTGGTTGACTATTTTATGCTGATAGGTTGGACACACTTTAAGGGTCAGATGCCCAGTTCATGGATGTGATCATAGTGCCATGGATTTTGGCATGACATGATTGGATATAAAGGTACATCCTTGATGTTCATTAGCTTGGATTTATAATTTGGTTATAGTGGTATATCTTCTTGGTTGAGGATCATCGTTATTTGGTTTCTTTTGAGGAGCTCATAATGTGCACTTTAAGTTCTTTGATGGTTTTGATGCCTTAGTTGATTATCATGGTTAGGGGATGGTTTTTTCATCATGATGTCATCAATAGCTTGGATACACAGTTTAGTGGGAGCTTGTGATAGTGATTAGATGATACTATAGGATTAGTTTCTGGTTTGGTTTGTATCTTCTTGGTTTGGAGATCTTGGTTTTACTTGGTACTAACACTTTGGTTGTGTGAGTGTAGACCTGGAGGATCTTCATGTAGTAGATGGATGTTATGATGCCATGGGTGACTCAGTACCATGGTTGAGTGGGAGTTCTTGGCATTGATATATTTATTGAGTATTTTAAGATGTTGGAGGTTTGTCTTAGATCTTGTTGCTGTAGAAGCATCTTTGACATTTTCATGGTGCACTTGTTATCTTCATGGTGTGTGAAGATGGTTAGATCTTGAGGACTCATGGGGTTCTTGGTTATCTTATGGTATGTGAAGATGTTTTTCCTCATGGTGTATGGAGATGGTTACATCTTGAGGACTTGTGGATTTCTTGGTAAAGTTGTGATTTATGCTTTCATTTGGCATATTATCCTTGGTGTGAGGATGATTTCATTTTTATGTCATGGTATACTCTTGATACATGTTTAGAGTTTTGAAATGTTATGTTATGTTCATATGGAACATGTTATCTCTTTGGTTGAGATGGATAGATCATGTTGTCATGTTTATGTTCCTTAGGCCATGGTTGGAATTTAGACATTGATCTTGGTTTAGTTTCTTGGTATTGAGTACATTGATCATAATCTAGATACTTCATGATATTGCTATGTTGCATTTGGAGTTGGCATGGATTGATTGGTTATAGGTGCTCATAGATACTTAGAGATGATGGTGATGTTGATTTCTTTTGGATTAGAGAAGTATTTTTTGGGATGATTGATGATTTCAATAGGAAGTTTGAGGGGCATTCACTTGATATGGACTTGAGAGGAGATTGTTACTAGTTGGGTCTTGGTTGGAGACTTGGATATCTTGATGAGCATTCTCATTCCCCTCTCTTTTTCTACTCAGTAGTTTGCTACTTGAGAGTTATAGCCCACTATTTCTCTCAGGTGCATTATGTTTATGCTTGTCTTTCATGGATATGGATCTTAAGCTATAATACATGAGTTAGTTCTAGTGGGTTCATTTGAGAGATGGATTAGCATTGGTTATCCCCATGTGCATATGTTGTTATCTTGGTTGAGTTTGGGAGATGGTTTTAGATTATGCATATTCCTTGGATTAGGAATGGTTTATGAATTTGATCTTCTTGTGACAGGCTTACATCCATGGTTGGTTATATGGTATGGTTTGGGTATTGTTGTGGCTTCTTGTTGGGGTTTTATGGAGATCATACTTGCACAGTTTACATCTAGAGGTGTGTGTAGATGGACATGATATAGGTTATGATTTGCATGGTTTCTCTTTGGTCTTGGTTATCTTGCTGGATGCTCATTTTTTCTTACATTAGATTTGAAATTGGTTAGAGATTGTGATCATTGGTTTGTGCTCATGTATGTCATGTGAGAGATGACATGGTTATTCCTTTATCTCTTCTCTCTATTTGTTGTGGAGAACTTTGGAGAGCATTGGAGACTTTTTATGAGAGTTGTTCTTGTAGGTTATTGGTTTATGTGTTATGGATGTCCTTGAGATTACATGGATTCACTTCTTTGAGATGTTGTGAGTGGATTGGTTATAGATTTGACATTATCTTTTGCAGTGGGAGCTTCTTGGTATATATGTGCTAGGTATTGCTTTTGAGGCTTATGATTGTAGGTTACAGATTGGATATGTTGATGATCTAAGATTCACTTGGTATACCTTTGGAGGTATGGATAGTTGGATAGGTTTAACACTACTTGTGGGTGTTATTTCAGCTATGGATATTTTGAAAACTATGAATACATGTGATTACCTTTGGATTAGGTTTTTGTGCTTGGAATTTTAGTTGGTACAAGATTTTATAATCTTCTAATGCAACAGGTTGGGTGGCTTTCTCTTTGGATGACTTCTATGTATGTTTGATGATAGTGGCATAATAAGAGGTGAGATCATTCATGTTTGAGATGTTGTATACTTTTGATTTTGTTGTGGGTACTAGGATGGAGCACACAATTTACTTTGATCCATATTGGTGAATCTGATAGGAGGGATTATTCCCTTCTTCATTTATGTGGCTACAAATTGACCCTATGCAATGTATACAACAAGTGGGAGATTGTTGAGATAATGGGTGTTGCACACATTGCATAATATTGTTATATTTTATTATTTTATTTTATTATGTAATGTTGTACCTAGATGGATGTGCAATATGTAAAGATTACCATGGGATATTCTTGATGAGTTATATTGTAACATTATGATAATATTTCATGTAATTATTTAATATTGGGGAAAATGATTAAATTTCCAATATTAAATTTGGGGTCAATGGGTTAGGTAGGACATGGTTTTAGCACATGGTTGTGTGGGACTTCTTACTATATAAGTAGCCACAAGGGTAGTTATTGGTGTAATATGAAGAAGAAGGCAAAAAGGGAAAGAGTCGAGCAAGACAAGGCTTGATAGGTTAGCCAAGGGAGTATTTGTGAAGGTTAGAAGCATGGCATGGGATGTGTGGATTCATGCTTATTCATATAGATTTCTTGGTTGTGGCTATGGATTTGAAGGCTTCCATGGCTGTATTACAATGGTGTTTTGGTTGAATAATATATGCTAATGGATGCTTTTGGAGGCTGGATTTTTTTCGTCATTGAGGGTTTCCTAGGCTATATCTTGTGTCAAATTTTGTGGGTATGTTTTTTATTCTCTTGTATGTGGATTTTAATTGCATATTTGTTTATGATCTTTATGGGTTATGTGGAAATGGTTATATTCTTTGTTGCAAGTTTGGTTACAACATCTTCCCTAAACTATGCCAAATTTGATGACATAAGAGTGTAAAAAAATTCAAAGGAAATGTGGGATACACTGCATACCATCTATGGAGGAGACAAATGTCTTGAGGGTGAAATCAGAGAGATTGAGACGTAAGTCTAATGAAATGAGAATGATGGAAGGTGAGAATATTGTCTATTATTGTAGAAGAATCAAAGAGGTTGTTAATGCCATAAAATGAGAAAATAGAAAGATTGATTGTGAAATTGTGATCAACAAGATATTAAGAACTCTACTTTCTATTTATGCTATTAGGGTTTCTACAATACAAGAAGTGAGATGTACTCCTAGTAGTAACCTAACTTTAGAAGGTGTGATTGGTAGTCTTACTACTTTTGAAATGTCAAATTTTGATAATTTCAACCCTACCACTATTGAATCTACTTTTAAATCACAATTAGTTCTTCATAAGAAAAGAAACAAAAAATTTGTAAAAAGTGACACTGATGTTTTTGACGATTGGCTTTATGATCTTGAAGCACCGATGGCTAGAAAATTTCCAAGAGGTAGAAGAAAATGCAAAGGTAAACTTTCTATAATATGATTTTCATGTAATAAAGTTGGCCATATGGATACAAGATGTTTTGATAGAGAAGACACAGATGAAAGAAGGGAAAACAAGTACAAAGAAAAAAGAGATGATAGAGAAAACATAAGAAACAAGAACTACAAAGATAAAATACAATGCTATCAAGTATCGTTACTTGAGAGAGTTAGTTCAAGATAAATAAGTGAGACTGGAGTATGTGAACACTAAGGAGAAGATAACTGATATCTTCACTAAGGAATTATCTAAGGATGCACATGAGTATCTAAGAGGAAAATTAGGGGTGATTACCCTAGACAAGGCTACCTAAGTGGAGATGTAGCTTTGCATTAGATGTGTTGATCAAAATATTTTACAAGTTGATGTAGATAGTCCTACTTTAGGAGCTTCCTAAAGTAGTAAATGAAGAAGCAGCGAGTGAAGGTAGATGACATATGATGAATTTAGTACTGAAATAAGGATATCTACTTGATCAAGATGTATGAAATAGATAAAGTTTCTTTTGCATTGCTATCAAAGAGAGAGAGATTGAGTTACCATATAAAGGTAGAGTATATCAAGTGAACAATGAAGAGAAGTCATGCATGAAAGAGGGAGCAATAATATTCAGCAACAGATGTTGCAAAGAAGAAAAAATTATGTGAGGTGTAGCTGAAAAAAAAAATGTATATCAAAGAGGGAGTTCATATTTCATATGATCTTATGTGAGCTGCATGGATGACAATCAGAATGAAACTAAAAGAGAGATATTGTCAAAAAACTCCATGCTTGAAGTAGTACATGTTTTATATTGCATGGTAACTAGAGATGTTTTCATCAATGCCAAAGAGGGAGATTGTTGGAAACTACAATTGGGACAATTATTCAATTGTCATTGATGTCAATCATTATCAGTAAGACAAATTTCTATCTAATTTGAGTGTCATTTCTAGATGATTGATGAAGGGGATTTGAGAGAAGACATAACAAAAGATCCTAGAGGAAAGGTTAAGTTGTGAGGAAAATACAATAGACACTTGATTAGCTAGATATTGAAAAGATAAAGTGATAGTTCAATAATGCTACAAGTAAAGAAGATAGTTACATTAAAGCCTTGAAGAAGTCTTCAAAGAATTACTAAATACATATGCTTGATCGAGAAAAAAGAGTATAAGTAGTATCAATCAAGCATCAATATTGATTGAGTCTTAGTATATATGCCAAACAAAAATTTTAGTAGTGATTGAGTAACCCATTAATGATCGAGCATCAGAACATAATGTTGGCCAAGGGAAAACATTTAATATTTTATAAGGAAATCATGATTTGTAGCCAACATAGTCGATTTCTTGGAATATGTAAAATGTCTGGAAGATAGATAGATGACCTAGATCATTTAAATCAAGGGAAACTATGTTTATGCATTTTTAAGCAAGGATTCAGGGAGAAGTTTAGAGAAGTTTCTAGGGGAGAAAAGAGGAGACTAAATGATGGAAGGATTGGATAATATGACCTAACCCTGAGACCTATGATGGTGTTTAAGAAAAAAAAGATTAATATTACCTATTTAAGGAGGTTCTAGGGCTAACCTAATGTGGTTGGAGCAGTTGTTCATTCTATTCATTAGTGAACTTAACCAAGAGGCTAAGAAGTATTGTGAAGAGTGGTTGCTTGAAGGGTTGCCAGGAGAATCAGAGACATAGATGACAATGGAGGCCACTTAGTCAATCAGCATATGAACTAAATTGTGATATATATTTGTAAATTAATTTGTATTAGTTAGATAAAAAAAATTTGTTGCTCTTTAACCAATGTATCAATATTGAAATTCTTTAATCCAAGTGGCATTCCAATGGAATGTTCTAAAGTCCTCTAACAAGGCCAATTTTAACAGGGTGATTAAATTCTTTAACAAGGCCACATTTAACAGTGTATTTTGTAACATTTAATAGGGTTGGCTCCTAACAGAGCTCACTTTAGAATAGTGAAACAATTAGTGACATGTTACTAGTGGTTTTTCCTAAATTGGGTTTCCATGTTAAATCTTAGTGTCAACTTGTGTGGATATTGTTTGTGATGATTTACTGTTAATGTTTTACATTTTGCAAGTTTATTATTATTAGAATACTGGAATTCTAGTTAATGTTATTGATATTTTTCTATAGAGGCTGAGCTAATGGATGCTTAGATCTAAAGTAGTTGAAGTGTTTAATTATTGAATTGGTTCCTCTGGACCTTGAATACCTGATTCACCCCCCCTACCCCCCTTCACCCCCCTTCAATTATTTTAAACATTATAACAGGCATAAGTGACAAAATAAAGGGGGAGATATTTATATGCCAAGTATGAGTATAAAGGGGGAAATGTATGAAGATTGAATATTTTGAAAGGAGGAACTATTACCAATATGTATTATGACTAAGAAGTATACATGGGGAATAGAGTAATAAGGAGACAAAGTTTATTACTTTGATGTTGAAAACAATAATATTTTTGGAAAATATTTTGAAAATGCAAGTTACAATGTACTATATGATGACCGAGCTATAGGTATGGATCACTTCCTAAGGGGAAGTTGAACTTTTGAAGATTTTGTTATGTTAAAATTTGATCATGATAAGTATTTTTCCACTAATACTAAAGGGGGAGATTGTTAACCCTAAAGGTAATCTCAAGATCATCGATTAGTGCAAAACACTTAGTCATTCAAAAGACATAGTTGGTCAGTCTACACTATGAATGAGAATAATGAAGACCAAGCTATAAAGAGAAGAAGTTCACAAGTTCAATTTGTGCCAAGCATAGTATAGTCATTGAGTAGTTAGTCATTGTCAAGCTATCCAAAAGAAAACACATCATATGAGATGAGAAACTTAGAGATAAAAAGTTTAAGCTAAATATAGTTCATACCAAGGAACATCATGAATAACCAAGCACGGTAAAGCATCAAGAAGGTGGAAGTGTTGAGTTATACAATTTGAGTATATAAGTTTGGAATGACACAAAATCCTATCTGAACTATTTTTCCAAGGATGAATCATGTTTCTAAGTTTGAGGAGGTAATCAAGGAGGTAATTACACCCATGATTACACATCATTAATCCATATGCAATATGATGCACCAATAAAAAAATTGGAAAGGTCAAGAGACAAAAAGGACGAATGTGGATCATTGATTGTGATCTAGAAGCTTCATAAGATCACTATAATAAAGAGTTTCAAGACAAAAATGTTGTTACAAGTTGAAGGTATGTGTGTCTATGAAGATGAAGGAGAATCAACAAGTTGTAAAAGAGTAAGGTGACCGAGTAGTGTAGTAAGGAGATACTTCAGATTAGTCACATATTTGAGGTGATTACTTATTGAATAAAGAAAATCTTTTATCAACATTTTAGTGTAAACCAAAGGATCAAGGTACTATTACATTCTAATAAGTGTATTAGTTGAATCTATTAATAGAGTGGTCCTAACAAGTATATTGTAAATCCCCTAATAGAGTACTCACTTAATTGTGAAGTTAAATCCTTTTGTAAAGGTAGACTTAATAGTCATATTATCTTTTAATAAAGAAGACCCCTCATAGGATAGATCATCAAAAGTGATCAAATTATTACCCTAACAGGAAATTTGTTACTATAGTAGTAAATATTTTGTCAGTGTCATCCCCACTACATTTTTACCTTCACTTTGGAGGGTTTCTACATTACCAAATCTTGTGTCAAATATTGGTTACTTGTTTATGTGTTTATTATTATAGTAGATGTTAGATCTTGTATTACATGTTCTTACAAGCTACAAAATTAAGGTTAATGAGGAGTCAGTGAATTATGTTGTGAAAGTTTTATGTTTGAAGTGGTAAAAATTTTGAAGTTTCTAATTCACTCACCCCCCCCCCCCCCCCCCCCCCTCACCATCTTACTTTCCAATTAGATTTTTGAAAAAAGGACCTGTCATGGATCCTTGTCCCATGTTCATGGGATTTGGTTTTGTTAGAAAGGTTAATCTTTCCTTGGATATATTTTAATTAGGATATTCCAAGGGTCCCTACATGTAATTTGTCCACTTGTACACATGTGGAGGACATGTCATTATTTGTCCATTATTCCACATGTAAGGACAACTCTTGTTTATTTCTTTATTTAGTTTATCCTCCTTAAGAGGATTGTGACACTTTGCACACACCTATTATGAATGTGGCATTCATAGAAATGGGAGTTACAAATGCAACTCCTCTCTCATCTCTATATAAGAGATGCTCCTCCTTCTTTCTTCACAACTACACACCACTCTAAGCACTTGATGTTATTGTATTGAGCTACCTTTGCTCCAACACTCTCTCTCTCTCTTCTTTAGGCATTTGCCTTCATTCATAATAACTCACAAGGGGTTTTCTTTGCTTTCCCCTTATAAATCCTTGTCTCCATTGTTGAACCATCTTGGTGTATGCTCTTGGAGTTGCTTATCTCATGGTAACATTGTTTCACACTTAACTTACTTGGATTGTTTCTCGTTCCTTGCTCAACATTATTCATTTCTTACATGGTATCAGAGCTTGGTTATCTAATCCTTGTTTTAAGTTTTGTGGTGAAGGTTGCCATTCATTGGAGCACACCTTATTTGGAGACGTTATTGAGAGAAGAAGATTGTATTGGGATCTTAGCTCATTTTTAACTAATCTTGTGCATGCAAGTTTTTTTTACTAACCCTCTTTGGAAGGCTTGCCGCCAAAGGGTTTTCTTGCAAAGCTTCATTTTTTTTTACTAACCCTCTTTGGACGGCTTGCCGCCAAAGGGTTTTCTTATAAAGCTTCTTATTCTTTTCTAACTCTCTTTGGACGGCTTGCCGCCAAAGAGTTTTCTTAGTAGTTTTTTTTTGGTTTGTTTTGGACGGCATGCCGCCAAAACAAAACATATTACAATAGTGAAGCTTTTTATCTCTTTATTTTTCCTCTCACTTTATTTATCAAATTTTTTTAGGAAAAATAATATATTTTACTATTTTATAAAAAAAATATATATATATTTTACTTCCTTTTGTTTTTTTTTTCAAAAAAAAACAACAAAAAATATAGTATAAAGTTTTTATATTTATAAAAACAAATAAAAAAAAAAATTTTTTTTAAGGCGGCCGCGCCACCCGCGCGCCACCTCGTGCCTCAGCCACCCGCCGAAGGCACTATTTCTTATACGGCCCGAGCTCGCTGCAGCATTTTCGGCCGCGCAAATCGCGCCGCCGCACGCGCAAATCACGCCACCGCGCAAGCAAATCACGCCGCCGCGCAAGCAAATCCCGCCGCCGCGCAAACATTTGCGCCGCCGCGCCAACATCCATGCCGACGCCACCTCTGCACCCTTCCGCGCACTCTGCATTTTTAAAACCCCCCACCACCGCCCGCGGCTCGCCGCTCCACACACGCGGCGACCACCGACGTGGGCCGCTCCCGCCACGCGGCAACTACCGCCCGCGGCTCGCCGCTCCATACACGCGGCGACCACCGACCACCACTTTCTCTTGACACACGGCAGTCACCGCTCGCTTCCCTCTTTTTTTTGATTTAAATCCGTTTCCCCTTTTTTTTTCATTTTAATTAAACTTTAATTATTTTTAAATTCCACTATCACTATTAATTATAATTAATTATAATTAAAATCAAATCAAATATTCTTAAAAAATAATAATAATAGTAACATAAAATAATAAAATATAAAATAAAAAAAAACAACATATTTTTTTTTTTTTTCAATTCATAAAAATTTTAATTTTTTTTTTCCAAATCATTTGATTCTCAAATTAAGGGCTTTTTTTCAAAAAAAAGAAGGAAAGAATTTTTTTTTCCAATCATGTCAACATTAATTCTAGAAATCAAACTTAATTATTCAAATTATCATTCTTGGAAAACTCATATCTCATTTATTTTTCGTTTTAAACATCTCTTTGAAATAGCCACTGACCCTTCTCTTGAGCCTGGTTCAGCAGCTACTCAAGATGAGAAAGATACCTGAAAAGCTAAAAACGAAGAAGCTTTAGGGTTAATTGGTATTTCTATTATTCCAGATTTGTATGTCTTAATTGCTCACTGTTCTAAAGCTCATGATGCATGGTCCATCTTGAAGACCAAGTATGACAGTGGCGATGAATATCGCAAAATACAATTGCAAGATCAACTCGAAGATCTCAGGTATGCAGATTTTAAAGGTATGGATGAATTCCTCTTAAAATTTGATTCTCTTAAAAGTCAAATTATGGCTTTAGGTATTCAATTAGAGGATATTTGTTTAATCCATCTTATTCTTAAAAAATGTCTTCCAAGACAGTTTCAACAGTTTATAACCAATATTCATGCACAACTTGCTATTCCTACTTTATCTTCTCAGTTAACTTATGTTATTTTCCAAACTTTATTGAGACAGGAAGAAGCTAAGCTAATCCAGTTTGGTACTCTCAAATCAACTGAACATGCCTTTGTCTCTAGAAATTCAACTAATAATTCTCGTTCCAATAATCATAATTACAAGCCATCTAATTCAAATAACACTAACAATAAATTTCATCCCAAATATAATAATACCCATCACCCTAATAATACTCGTAATCCTCATCAGAGGAGCCATTCCAATCCCAAACCTCATTGTTCGTATTGTGGCAAAGATGGTCACCTTGTTAATAATTGTTTTAAAAAACAAAATGATAAAAGACCTATGAATCATAGTACCAATCATCAAACCTCAAACCATAGAAAAGGTAATTCAACTAGTTCTAATTCTCGTCAAGCTTTTACTTGTAGCTTTAATCTTTGTAAACCTCTTGAGTGGATTGTTGATAGTGGTGCATCCCAACATGTCACCTCTCATAAAGAAATTTTTGATTCCTTACAACCTGATATTGCTAACATTCCTATTCAGTTAGCTAATAATCAGACTTGTAAAGTTGAAGGCCTAGGTGATGTTACTATTCCTAATGGTAAATTGCATAATGTTCTATATGTCCCTGACTTGAAAACTAATCTAATTTCTGTTTCACAGCTATGTCAGAACTATAAAGTTGAATTCTACAAAGATACATGTTATATTATAGATCCTCAAACTCTTAAAGTAATTGCTTATGCTAAAATGGATAATGACAATTTGTTTAAATTCCATGAATTTGCTAGTTCACGATATTCTTTACATACTTCTATTGATTTCAATATATGGCATGAAAGACTTGGTCATTTAAACTCTGATTATATTACTTTCATGCAAAAGCATAATATGGTTGATGGCTTGCCTAACATTATTCCTTCCAAGATTACCTGTACAGGCTGTATGAGTGGTAAGATGCATAGGGAGCCCTTTCCAAGTGGAAAATCATGGCGAGCAACTCATAAGTTGCATCTTGTCCATAGTGATCTTTTGGGTCCCATGGAGAATACCTCCATCCAAGGTTCTCAGTATGCACTTACCTTTGTTGATGATTTTTCTAGACGAACTTGGATCTTTTTTTTGCATAGCAAGGATCAAGTTCTTGATATATTTATTGAATTTCAGTTATATGTTGAAAGGCAATCTGGATATAGACTTAAAATTCTTAGAACTAATAATGGGAAGGAATATGTGAATAATGCTTTTCATTCTTATTTGAAATCATGTGGAATTAAGCACGAGCTTACTATTCCTTATACACCACAACAAAATGGTGTAGCGGAACGAAAGCATCGGACCATTGTTGAAATGGCTCGAAGCATGTTGCAGGCTAAGAATTTGCATTATAAATTTTGGGCTGAAGCCATGTTTTGTGCAACTTATATTCTTAATCGGACTCCTACCAAAGCTCTCAAAGCTATCACTCCAGAAGAGGCTTGGTCTGGTAGGAAACCGAATTTACATCATTTACGGATATTTGGTTCCACTGCTTATGTCCATACGCCTAAACAGAAAAGGCATAAATTAGATGCTAAGTCATCTCCTTATATGTTTGTTGGCTATGATGAACACACTAAGGGTTATCGAGTTTATGATTCCACTACTAACAAAGTTCAAGTTGCTAGAGATGTCTGTATTGCAGAAACTGGAGTTCATGACTGCTCTACTACAACGGATGAAGAATTCAGTAGCACTAAAATTGTGCTAGTGGAGGACCAACCTCCTTCTCTTAACCCTACTCTTTCTTTTAATCAAGTACCACAGGTTATTTCTACTCCTCCATCTCATGATACTCAAATAGATCCTAATGATACCATTCTTACTCATGATTCTTCCTCTAGTGATAATTCCATTACAACAAAACGTAAACCTAAATGGGCTCAAAACCTCATCAATGAAGCTAATGATTATATTTCTAAATCTGGTGGAATTAAACATAGAAGGATTAATTATTGTAATTATGCTTTAATGACTACTATTATGAATTCTAACGATCCTAAGTCTTTTGATCAAGCTAACTCTCAACCTCATTGGCAGAAAGCCATGCAAGAGGAATATGATTCGTTACTTGCTAATCACACTTGGGACTTAGTCACATTACCCCCTGGCAAAAACCTAGTTTCATGTAAATGGTTATATAAAACAAAATTGAATACTAATAATGAAATTAGTAAATTTAAAGCTAGACTAGTTGCTAGAGGCTTTTCCCAAATTGAAGGCTTAGACTATAATGAAACCTTTGCCCCTGTTGCTAAAATGCCTACTATCAAATTAGTTCTTGCTTTAGCATCTAAACTGAATTGGCCCATTCATCAAATGGATGTTAAAAGTGCTTTTTTAAATGGTGAGTTACATGAAGAAATCTATATGGCTCAACCTCCTGGATTTGTTAAAAAAGGTAGTGAAAATCTAGTTTGCAAATTGAACAAATCTATTTATGGTCTTAAACAATCACCTAGAGAATGGTATTCTCAAATTAATTCTTTCTTCATTTCTCAAGGTTTTACTAGAAGCAAAAATGATCCTAATTTGTTTATTAAACATACTACCGATGATAATATCATTGTTATTGTTTATGTAGATGATTTAATTCTCACTTCTAGTTTAGACATTTTGATTTCTGATATTAAATTCCAACTTAAACAAAAATTTCAAATGACCGACTTAGGTATCTTACATTACTTCTTAGGTATGCAAATTTTTCAAACTCCTAATGGTATCTTTGTTTCTCAAAGCAAGTATGCTTATGATCTTTTAGAAAAATTTAAGATGAATGACTCTAACCATGTTTCAATTCCATGTGAATTAGGAACTAAATTAATGAATGATATGAATACTCCTTTTGTTGATGAAACTCTGTATAGACAGTTAGTAGGAAGTTTAAATTATTTAACTCTTACTAGACTTGATATTGCTTATAGTGTTGGTTTAGTGTCTCCTTTTATGTCTAAACCTCAAAAAACTCATTTTAAAGTTGCTAAACGCATCTTAAGGTATATTAAAGGAACTATTAATATAGGCTTATTTTATGATCCAAACTCTGAATTCATTTTACATGGCTATACTGATGCCGATCTAGGTGGAGATCCCAATGATGGGAAATCCACTTGTGGTTATTTTTTCTTTGTTGGTTCAGGTCCAATTTCTTGGAAAAGCAAAAAGGAACACTCTATTTCCCTACGCTCAATGGAAGCTAAATACAAAGGTTGTACCAATGCAGCTAAGGAAGCTTTGTGGATTCGAAGACTTCTTGATGATTTTGGTCTACCTCAACAATCACCTACACCTATACATTGTGACAATCAAAGTGCTATTGCCTTGGCAAAGAATCCAGTATATCATGCTCGTACTAAACATATTTCACTTCAACATCACTTCATTCGAGAACAAGTTGAAGACAATCAAATTATTCTTCTTTATTGTAAAGGAGAAGATCAAGTGGCTGATATCTTAACCAAACCACTTTCTAAAGAGAGATTTCAGTTCCATTGTAAAAATTTGGGTTTGCAACCCGTTGAAGTACACTCCCCAAGTAAAGCTTAAGGGGGGGTGTTAGAAAGGTTAATCTTTCCTTGGATATATTTTAATTAGGATATTCCAAGGGTCCCTACATGTAATTTGTCCACTTGTACACATGTGGAGGACATGTCATTATTTGTCCATTATTCCACATGTAAGGACAACTCTTGTTTATTTCTTTATTTAGTTTATCCTCCTTAAGAGGATTGTGACACTTTGCACACACCTATTATGAATGTGGCATTCATAGAAATGGGAGTTACAAATGCAACTCCTCTCTCATCTCTATATAAGAGATGCTCCTCCTTCTTTCTTCAAAACTACACACCACTCTAAGCACTTGATGTTATTGTATTGAGCTACCTTTGCTCCAACACTCTCTCTCTCTCTTCTTTAGGCATTTGCCTTCATTCATAATAACTCACAAGGGGTTTTCTTTGCTTTCCCCTTATAAATCCTTGTCTCCATTGTTGAAACATCTTGGTGTATGCTCTTGGAGTTGCTTATCTCATGGTAACATTGTTTCACACTTAACTTACTTGGATTGTTTCTCGTTCCTTGCTCAAAATTATTCATTTCTTACAGGTTTATTCATGTGTAGGTGTTATCCTTTCCCTTTTCTCTTGGTATGGTCTTTTCTTGCAGCTCAAGTAACATGTGAGTTTGGATTGCACGAGGTTATGTGTGGCATCGATGATTTCCATGGCATTGGAGCTTTCTTATTGGATCATGTGTGGACCTATATTTTTCCTTTCAAATGCTCTTTTTCTTAATCATAAGATCAATAATTTCTCCTTTGGGGCAGAACCTATATTTTGTAATAATTTGCTTCATAGATTGACTTGTGGCCTTAATGGCTATATATTTTGAGATATAGGACTAGAATATGGAAGAATGAAGTTAGATAAAAGGAAGATAATAAGATTTGGATCTGTAAGCCTAACCTTCTAATCTTGCAAATTATATTTTGAATGTTTATAGTTGTAACCAAGTAGGCCTTATTCATGACATGTTAATGAAATATTATCTCATCAAATATGTATTGGATTCTATACAATTTATTTTTGTTTCTCCTATAAATTGGTTTATGGATGTAACTCTTATCCAGGGTATCTTGGAAGTGTCCTTGGATCTGTAAGGCCTTGCATCAATTTTTTATTGTTGTGAAAGAATTTTGTATTTCTATCCCCTTCATCTAGCTACATTTCTCTTGATTTTTGTCTTCAAAATAGTTCCTCTTTGGTTAAGATGTCTTCATTATCATTCATTAAGAACCTCTCTCTTTCATATAAGGATAAACTCATCCATTTCTTTATAATATTCTTATTTAGATTTTTCAATTCTTCCTTCAATTTCATTCTAGTTTAGATTTTTACACATTTTTTTTTCTCTTTATAGGTATTTCCATTTGAAGAAATTCAATTTACATTTTTTCTATGTATTCTTTATTTCTATTTAAAGTTCTTTTATCTGTGTAAGGGCTATTATAAAACCCTCCTTATTCATGAGTGAAAATGTTCAAATATAGAGAAATACATTTAATTGTGGCTTTAAATTTGTGTACAATAGATTAGAAGATAACTCATGTTTTCTTGTATTTTTAGTTATGTTTGATTGAAAAAAAAATCATGTTTTCTATATTTTTATTGTCCACTTTAATTATTTATTTAATTTGTGTAAGGGGTTTAATTGCAGTTTCCATAATCATGAACAAAGAATCCCTAATAAAAATTGATAAAGACATCTAATTGTGGCATTCTAGATGGGGGCCATGCAATACAATTGACTAGATCCTCTTGCACAATAGCATTTATATGTTTGTCTTTCATAATATACTCCCCTCATGATGTGTTTCCTCTTACATGTTTTATTTATATTTCTTTAAACAAATCTTGTTGCTTTGTTGGCACAAGGTGATAAAGGAATTAGAACTATCATACTCATTCTTCCACTTATGTTTACCTTCTTCTATATGTTCTTGTATTATGTTGAACACATGCTATTATTTGTAAATGTGTCTTTTTTTTGTTCACTTGGGATGACACAATTTGATAGTTTCATACTTTTTTGGTCTCCATGAATCCAACACAAAAAGATTCTTCTTTGTAACTCTTACATGTCTTTCCTACATTGTGTTGTAGAAGTGATATTTCATATATTATGATATGATCATATTGACCCTAGAGTTAGTAGATCCATTTGTGCTCTTTTTTCATGTGCTCATTTCCATTGATTTGTCCTTTCTTGGGGGTATTTTATAGTGGAAATATTTATAGTGTACTCATGTATTCTCTATCAAAGGTATTTCTTCTATTAAGGTATTTGTTGTCACAAAAGTTTGCACCCTTCTCCAAAGTTTTTACCTAAGCAAAACCTTGTGAAACAAGGCAAGAACCTCCAAGCTGTGGGACTTGAAATATGAGGTTGAGTCTTTGAAGAAGGCCATCTTCCTTTGCTATCAAGATGTACCTAACTACTTTTAGAGAGGAAAAGGGAGAAGGAATGCATGGAATCAAACTACCTAATCTAATTTAGAAGGTGATGCACCATAATAGTATGTGGATCTACTTCTTTTCTAATGAATGCACTAAAAACTTAATAGATTTCTCAAAATATACCATTATCTACACTTTTTCAATCTCTATATCATGATAAGCCAAAAATAGCTTGATTAGAGAAGGAATACAATGGATTCACTTAATCTTATCAGTCATCAAGCATGAACATAATTATATGATATTTTGATTTTCAAACATATTTAGCAAGGGAGGCCACAAGGTATAGAATGGATACATAATGGATATAGAATGGATACAATAGACTAATATCTATTGAGCATAGGCCAATTTATAGAAAAGCTCTAAAAATTGGAAAAGAGAGAACCCCAAAGAAAATAGCAAAACCTTCTTTTATAGTTCAAGCATAACTCCCAATTGCTTCATAATTTCAATCATGTATTTAAGACTATCAGAGGATGATTGGATGAAATATGAGTGATAGATTAGATCTGATACACCTTTAGAGTCATGAAAATCATCAACCTAAAGTGAAAGAACCTAGACTTTAACATGAAATGATGCCCTTAATGCATAATTAGGTAGATGGATAACCAGGTGATGAGTGCATGCTTCTTTTGTATTTACTAGGCATGGGAAATGCTGAAAGCAATCTACAAACAATCATAAAATTTGATCTGCCATCAAAGAGTCATTTTCCTTTTTTAATATTAGTCTGCCAAGTTGGATGTATTAGTAGGTCAATTATATTCAACGTTCATTCTATACTTTTCCTGCAATTCTATTGGATAAAGACCCTTTTTTTCCAGCTTGGACAAGTGAACACCTTTATCATGGTAGAATTGAGGTTCTATGATCATACGATCATCAACCTATCTTATGGTCAAAAGTAGTTGATGCAGGAGCATCCAAAGGTATAAGGGAAATCCTGTGTCACCCCAAAAAAAATGTACTTAGACTTATTTTCTGTTTCATGTCTTTACATTTTTGGATACCCATTTGGGTCAAATAAACGTTCCAACTCTCACAGTTCCACTATCAGTGTGTTTGAAAATCCCAAAAAAATAGGAGCATGCAATTTGGCCATCATTTTGGTGACCTAGAAGGTGTGAATTGGCCAGATGAATGTAATTGTGATTTAGAGCATTCCAGAAAAAGAATAAGGTCAAAAGGCCCCACGGTTTGAAAGTTATTGCAGTTTTTCGGGTTTTGGAGACCTCCTAAGAATGCTTCAAAGTCAGGTTTGGGGCATTATATGACCTCGAAAAGGGTCAAAAAATGGGGGACTCCTAGTCCTTAACCCTCCAAGGTCTATTTAAGGAGATTTTTGGCATTGTAAAAGGCAGTTCAGAGTGCAGTTTGAGAGGAGGTGCTCAAAGGAGAAATATTCTCCAGATTTATGCTATTGTAAGCCCTTAGGGCATGTTCTAAAGTTTATTTTCTCTGTACTATTTGTACTAGCTTATTTTATTAGTTAATATAATTCCCCTTTTCTGTTGTGTCCATTCTGTTCTTGGGTTATGTCCCCATCAAGTGGTATCAGAGCGAGTTTTTCTGAGTGTGTAGACAGAGCACCGACTGTGAGGCAGTTTGCACCAGGACTGTGTGGTTGTGGGTTTGAGTTAGAAGATGCCTCCATGAAGAGAGCATGGTGGAAGGGCCAGAGCTATTGACACTAAGGAGGTTAGAGCCCTCTAGATGCAGGTACAAGCATTACAAGAGGAGCTTCGTAGAGGAGCAAATGTTGCCGCAAGTGACAATAGTGAGGATGACAATGAAGAGGAAGTAATGGGACCAGAAGAGGAAGTTGACGGGGAAGTTTTGAATCCTGTAGAGGAAAGGCTTTTTAGGGCCATTACTAAGTTTGGGAAAAGACCTACAATTGAAGTGGGTATATTTTTAGGAAATCTGAAACCAGACGAGTTGATCGATTGGATCAATGAACTGGAAGAATACTTTGAGTATGAGGATATAAGGGACCTAGATAGGGTTAAGTTTGCAAAGGCCAAACTGAAAGGCCATGCCAAAATCTAGTGGCAAGAGGTTCAACTGGAAAGATTTAGAAGAGGAAAGGAGAAGATCACAAGATGGGATCGCATGGTGGAAAAATTGAAGAAGCAGTTCATTCCTGTGGACTACGAGCTTGATCTATTTAAGAAGATGCATGGGTTAAAGCAAGCAGGAAGATCAGTCCAAGAATATACAGAGGAGTTTTACCGACTCTTGATTAGAGTGGGGCATGCAGAAGCAAATAAGGAGAAGGTTTCTCGTTAGATCAGTGGGTTGCGACCTAGCATCCAGGAGGAATTAAGTCTGGTAAGAATTACCAGCGTTGAAGAAGCATACCAATTTGCCCTACGAGTTGAAGAGAAGTTGAGTAAAAGGTTTGAAGCAAGACAAAGAGGGAATGGTCAAGGAGGAAGGGGAAGTGGTAGATCATCTGGAGGCCGCAATGAAACCCAAAAGAAAAATGAAGATGTGGGTACTAGCAAAAACCAGAGGAATGAGGGTTTCAACCGCTCCCATGATCAAGACTTTGGAAATCAAAGAGGAAGAGGTAGAGGACGTGGACAAGGAAGAGGAGGCTTCCATGGTACCTATTTCCATTGCAATGAAGAAAGTCATCATGCCTTTGAATGCCCTCAACGACAAGGAAGGACAGATAGGAGAGCTGAGGGCCAAGCTAGGGTTGCTCATGTGGATGAGGATGCACAATCATCACATTCAGAGGATGTAGAAAGAGGAGAGACCTTAGTAAATGAAAGAGTCCTACTAAGTGGTGAGAATGAACCAGGACAACGAAGGAGTTTTTTTCGTACCAGATGCAAGTGTGAGGATAAATGTTGTGACGTGATCATTGATGGTGGTAGCACTGATAACCTGGTATCAGAAGAGATGGTCTCTAAGATGAAGCTCAAGAGGGAGAAACATCCCCAGCCCTATTGGATTTCTTGGGTAAAAGATGATCATAAGGTTCTGGTAAGTGAAAAATGTTTAGTAAAATTCAAAATTGGGAGTTACCATGATGAAGTTCTCTGTGATGTTATTTCGATGGATGTTTGCCATCTATTATTGGGTAGACCATGACAGTTTGATAGACATGCAATACACGATGGACATGCAAACACATACTCTCTGACAAAGGATGGAGTTCGCCACAAATTGAAGCCCATGAAAAAGGAAGGTGAAAAGGTATGTAGCAGTGCTAGGATTTCTCTTGTTGATGGAAGGAAGTTTTTAGATGGCATGAAACATCAACATATATGCTATGCTTTGATTCCTAGGAAAGATAAAGAAGGTAGTAGTGAAATACCATTTGAAGTTTCACATTTACTAGGGGAATTTGGAGATATTATCTCTGATAATGTTCTAGATGGATTGCCACCAGTAAGGCAAATTAGTCATCAGATAGATCTGATTCTAGCAGCTAGTTTGCCTAACAAGGCTGCTCACAGGATGACTCCTACTGAAATAGAGGAGCTAAATAGACAAGTTCAGGAGCTACTGAGGAAGGGCTTGATTCGAGAGAGCCTGAGTCCATGTGCAGTACCTACAGTACTTGCACCAAAGAAGGATGGAGAGTGGAGGATGTGTATAGATTCTTGAGCTATAAATAGGATAACCATCAAGTACCGATTTCCTTTACCAAGGATGGATGATCTTATGGACTGCTTGAGTGGAGCTCAGTACTTCACAAAGATAGATATGAAGAGTGGCTATCATCAGATAAAGATTTGAGAAGGAGATGAGTGGAAAACAACCTTCAAGACCAAGGAGGGTCTTTATGAGTGGTTAGTCATGCCCTTTGGATTGACGAACGCCCCAAGCACCTTCATGCAGCTCATGAATGAGGTACTTAAGAAGTTATTGGGAAAATTTGTTATTTTCTATTTGGATGATATTTTAATTTTCAGCAAGACTTTGGAAGAACATTTACTGCATATTCGTAGTGTCCTTGAAAGGCTAAGGGAAGAAAAACTATTAATTAATCTAAAGAAGTGTGTCTTTGCAAAAAGGGAGTTAGTCTATTTGGGATTTGTTATATCATCTGAAGGTCTCAAAATGGATCCAGAGAAGGTAAAAACCATCTTGGAATGGCCTACTCCAAGGTCTGCTACTGAGATAAGATCATTTCATGGTTTGGTTAGTTTTTACAGGAAGTTTATTAAGAATTTCAGTGGCATATGTGCACCCCTAACTGATACAATAAGAGGGGATAGAAAAGAGTTCAAATGGACTGCAGAAGCTACAAGAAGTTTTGAATTGCTGAAGAAGAAGGTGATAGAATAGCCTGTGTTGGCACTTCCAAATTTTAGAAAAGTGTTCCAGGTGGATTGTGATGCTAGTGGTAGTGCTATTGGGGCTGTATTAAGCCAAGAAGGTAAGCCTATTGCATATTTTAGTGAAAAATTGAATGATGCAAAGAAGAAGTATTCTATTTATGATCAAGAATTCTATGCAATAGTTTAGGCCTTAAAGAAATGGAGGCATTATTTATTTCCAAAGGAATTTGTTTTGTATACTGATCATCAGGCATTACAGTACCTAAATAGCCAAGGTAAATTGAATCAGAGTCATATGAAGTGGGTAGAATTCTTGCAGAGTTATACATTTGTGTTGAAGCATAGAAGTGGAAAATCTAACAGGGTTACAGATGCACTAAGTAGGAGACAGTCACTACTTACAGTAATGCAGGTTGAAGTAGTTGGGTTTGATGAACTCAAGAATTTGTACCCCGAGGATCCTGATTTTTCTAAAGCATGGAAAGCTTGTAAAGAGCCTGTTGCTGTAGATAGAACAAAGTGGTTAGATTATTTGATTCAGGATGCCATGCTGTTCAAAGGTAGTCAATTGTGCATTCCAAGGAGTTCCATGAGGGAAAATCTGATTAAGGAGAAACACAGTGGAGGGATAGTAGGACATTTTGGTCGAGATAAGACCATTTCCATTCTTAGAGAACATTATTTTTGGCCTCAAATTTCACAGGATGTGAAGAAGTTCGTACAAAGTTGCCAGGTTTGTCAAGTTGCCAAGGGGTTTAGTCACAATACGAGTCTTTATCAGCTGTTGCCTGTTCCATCAAGGCCATGGGAGGACATAAGTATGGATTTTGTTCTTGGATTACCAAGGACACAAAGGGGTAATGACTCAGTATTCGTGGTGGTTGATAGGTTCTCCAAAATGGCACATTTTATTCCATGCCACAAAACTCATGATGCTGTCCATATTGCAGACTTGATTTTCAAAGAGGTGGTAAGACTACATGGTCTTCCAAGGAGTATAGTTTCTAACAGAGATACTAAATTTGTGGGGTATTTCTGGAGGACATTGTGGAAGAAGTTGAGAACAGACCTAAAATTCAGTTCCACGCATCACCCATAGACTGATGGTCAAACATAAGTGGTAAATAGAAGTTTGGGCAATTTGCTGAGATGTTTAGCTGGTGATAAGCCCAAGGGATGGGATTTTATTCTACCACAGGCAGAGTTTGCTTATAATAACTCTGTAAATAGGAGTACTAGAAAATCACCATTCCAAATTGTATATGGGAATAGCCCAAGGACTGCACCAGAGCTGAGGAAGATAGAACAAGGGGAGATGACAAGTGTTGAAGTTGAGGAATTTGCTGAACATATCAAGCATCTACATGAGGAGGTTCAGGCACACATAACCAAGATGAATCAAGAGTATAAAGCTAGGGCTGATCAAAGGAGAAGGCATAAGGAATTCCAAGTAGGAGATTTAGTCATGGTACACTTACAAAAAGAAAGATTTCCAGCCGGTACTTACAACAAGCTGAAAATGAAGAAATTTGGCCCCTGCAAAATTTTGAAGAAACATGACTCAGGAAATGCATATGAAGTGGAGCTTCCAGATGGTATTCAGATTTCTCCCATTTTCAACATTGTAGATTTAACAGAGTATCATGATGATGGTGCAGATCAGGAGCTGGTGTTAGAGCCATGTCCAATTCCTGCTTCTAAGAAGGAGGAGATAGAAGACATTGTAGATCATTGTGTGGGTAGGAGTACCAGAAACAGGCAGTATGAAGAGTATTTGGTCAAATGGAAAGGATGACCAATCAAGGACTCAACTTGGATTTTAGCAGCTGAGGTTTCCCATTAGGGATTTCCTCTACCATCCAAAAAGTGACAGGGTCACTTTTCAATCTACCCTGGGTGTCTGATGTAGGAGCATCCAGAGGTATAAGGGCAATCCTGTGTCACCCAAAAAAAAATGTACTTAGACTTAGTTTTTGTTTCATGTCTTTACATTTTTGGATACCCATTTGGGTCAAATAAAGGTTCCAACTCTCACAGTTCCACTATCACTGTGTTTGAAAATCTCAAAAAAATAGGAGCATGCAATTTGGCCATCATTTTGGTGACCTAGAAGGTGTGAATTGGCCAGATGAATTTAATTGTGATTTAGAGCATTCCAGAAAAAGAATCAGGTCAAATGGCCCCACGATTTGAAAGTTATTGCAGTTTTTCAAGTTTTGGAGACCTCCTAAGAATGCTTCAAAGTCAGGTTTGGGGCATTAAGTGACCTCAAAAAGGGTTGAAAAATGGGGGACAAGTGAAGCTTGTCCATAGGGCTATAGAGCGCTTCGAGAGCTTTCCAAAAATGTAAATGGTTCGTCAATCGGAGCTACGATTCAAAAGTTATGCCTCTCGAAAGTTTGGCTACCATTTTTGGATTCTTCTAGATTTGCATCAACTTCTAACGCAGCTTCTAGAACCTTCTATTTTGTCGGTGGATGCCTACTAGCACTTTATAGAATGTACTCCTAGTCCTTAACCCTTTGAGGTCTATTTAAGGAGATTTTTGGCATTGTAAAAGGCAGTTCGAAGTGGAGTTTGAGAGGAGGTGCTAAAAGGAGAAATATTCTCCAGATTTATGCTATTGTAAGCCCTTAGGGCATGTTCTGAAGTTTATTTTCTCTGTACTATTTGTACTAGCTTATTTTCTTAGTTAATATAATTCCCCTTTTCTATTGTGTCCATTCTGTTCTTGGGTTGTGTCCCCATCAGTAGCCTCAATAATCTCTATGATCTTATGATCATCATCTTTTCATAACATCGGGTCTCCCTTGAAGTTTCTTTATGATCCTATGATCACCACGATGCTATGACAAATCCTTTATCTCTATGACTTTGAAAGAACTTTAAAGCTACACCTATGATCTTACAACAACCACATATCATAAGATCACAACCCTCTTCATCTTGTCCTGCAATTATAAACTTTTATGATTTTATGATAGATGCATATCATAACATCGATATCCTTGGAAATTGACTCCTTGATCTTATGCTAGATCATAAGATCATAACATAGAGCATAGTTGAAATATTGTAGCTCTGAATTTTCACCTTTCATGATCTAAAGAAATGGGGGCCTATCAAACTAACCATGTTAGAGACTTGGAAAATGAAATGCCCACCGTATGCTAGCTCATTCTGAATCATCACCATATCACATTATGGTCCACACAATAAAACCTGGCCCATAAATTTACATGGTAGGAAGTAGCTTTCCTGCATTGTACAATATTCTAACAAGGAATGAAATGTTGGAAATTGATGGCCAATGAAAATCCATCCAAAAGTTGACACACATCTGCAACCTCATCTAGAAATAGGACAACTCACAAACAAGAGACAAGGCCCCACCTTGGATGTGTGTTACATCATTGCTTCCCTTCATTGCATAAAGGACTTTCATCTTCAAAATGTAGGAAAGCAAGAGTCATAAATCACCTAAGATCTGATGATGGGGCAAGTTGTGGGGCCAAGGAAATAACTTTAGGAATATACAAGTATATTAAAGTTTTATTAAAGGTTTATTTCCTATTTCCATTGACACTTGAATATTTAAATGTTGGGAAGTGATTGTTAGGTGGGATATAGCATTTGAATTCAATTTTTTGGTAGGAGGACATTTTTTGGCCAACAATTTTGGTGACTAAAGGGTGATGCAAGTTTTCTATGCATAAGACCAATGACCTTAAGAATCCATTGGGTTATAAAGTCATAAAAAATCATGAAGATCCACCCAAAAAAACCTAAGATTGCAAAAAACATGCTCATGAACCTAAAAAATATCTTTTTGTAACTGAAACTGGGAACCAAAACCCTTTCCAACCTCTACAAAAAATACATTTGCTCATGCAATTCTTGGAAAATAGCCATAGGAAGGAAACTAGCCTAAATATGTATAGGGAACAATCATTCTATCTCAGAAATAGCATTTGAGATATATTCCATATAACTGGGATGGGTAGAATTTCACCATCGAGCTTGCTTAACTAGAAAGCACTGGCCTACTTGCAACTAACAACCACATAGGGACCACTCCATAATGTATCAATTTTTGAGTGCCTCCCTAGTTTTTCCCTGTCCACATCCCATTTGAGAACAAGATCCCCTTCCTTGAAAATACTAGCTTTGACTTTTTTGTCAAATGACCTTTTCATCTACTCCTGATGTATCTCCAAGGTTTGCATAGCTTGCTACCTCTTTTCCTCTAATTCAATTAGTTCTACCAATCTAATTGTCATGGGGTCATATTCTTCTAGCTCCAATTTATGAGCTAACTAAAGAGAAGGGAACTTCAATGAGATAGGAAGCTTAACTTCTTTTCCATATACTAGCATGTATGGAGAGTTCTCAATGGCCCTCTTAGGTGTAATTCTTTCAGCCTAAAGGGTTTTCTTTAACTTGGCATGTCAACACCTTTGATTATCTTAATTTTCCCTCTTCATGATTTTGATGAGGTTCTTGTTAGATGACTCAACCAATCCATTACCTTGAGGATAGTAGTTCAAGGATGTGCTTAATTAGATATTATGGTCAACCACCAATGCACAAATCTGAGCTCCTACAAAACATTTTGCATTATCTAAAATAATATTTGAAGGGACACCAAATCTGGTTATAATTCCATTAAGGAAATCAACCACAAAAGCCTCTGTTGCATCCTTTAGAGCCATTGCTTCTATCCATCTAGTGAAATAATTTGTGGCTGCCAGGATCCAATTATGACCAACACTAGAGGGTGGGTTTATTGGATCAATAAAATCCAAACCCCATTGAATAAAAGGTTGATCAATTTGAATGGGATGGAGAGGAAAGGAAACCAATGTTTGCTTCCCAGAAAAGAAAGCACATTTTTCACATTTCCTTACCCATTTATAATAGTCATTAAATAAAGTTGGCTAATAATAGCCAGCCCTCATTACCTTCATGGCAGTAACTTTGGTTGAGAAATGGCCACCATTAGGACCATCACGAAAATCTTTTAGCAACCTACTGACTTAATAAGTTTGGATGCATCTTAATAGGACTCCATCAAAATCTTTCCTAAATAATATTCCATCTACCAAGACGTAGGGAATAGATTGCAACCTAAATTGTGTCCTCTTTGTTCTATTTAAGTCTTGAGGGTAACTTCCTTCTAGCATGAAGGCTATCATGTCTTGTGACTAATTAGACTGATCCTCATTACCTACCAGTTGCTTTCCTTAAATCAAAAGGATAGCCTCCTTAGGTATCTCAAAAGATGAAGCCATTTGCTTGCAAAATCCTTTACCTCTTATTAGTTTAATGATCTTGATATCGATTTCATAGTCCATGACCTTAGTAATCCATCCAACCCTTTTTTCATTAATATCTTTGTTCAAGAGGAAGTCCTTTACACCCGCATGTGGAATAAAAGCTAGATTTTATTATGAGACAAGAGATGCTTGAATTTTTTGAGAGCTCTTACAATATCTAGGACCTTCTTCTTTATATAACTATATATACTTCATAATCATTGAGTCCTTCACTAAAAAAATAAATGGACTGTTCCAAAATTTCATCATTTAGTTGTGTCAAAACCACTGATATGCTTGATTCTCCTCCAAAGGACTAAAGGATGAAATCTCTTCAAACTTAGGGTTAACAAGAGTGAGGGATGAGATAATTGATTTCTTGGTTTCTTCAAAACTATCTTTCCCCTCCTTAGTCCAACTGAAGGTTAAATTATTTTTTAACATGACTATAAGGGCTTTGACCATAGAAGCAAAGTTTGGAATAAATCTCCTTAAAAAATTAATCCTACCAAGGAAACTTTGCAACCCTTTCTTATGAGTAGGAAGTGGGAAAGAAATAATTTCTTCTACCCTCTCTAGATCTATCCTCAATCCATCTCTTGATGCAATATGTCCTAGGAGCTTTCCTTGCTTAGTGGCAAACACACACTTCTTGGGATTCAAGGAAACACCATATTCTCTGTATTTAACAAATACCTACCTTGAATGATCAAAGTGATCTATTGCATGTTTGGAGAAGATAGTTATATCATCAAGATATACTAACACAAATTTCTCCATTAAACCTTTGAAAGCCATCTCCATTGCCTTCTTATTGTGGTCTCACAATGAAAGCCCCATTTCTACCTAGAAATGGGGACCCTCTTTATGAGGCATATTAATGTCTTAATTTTGATATAGTTTTCATAGTTTGAACTTACTCTTTTTGCATTGTCAAAAAAATTTCCAAAACATTTGTGTAAATATCTTGTGAACTTATGCCAGAGATAGCTAGAACTTACTAAACCTATGGGTAGTGTGTATGACATACTTTGTTTAATATTATACATAGTTTGTAGTATTTCATATAAATATCTTAAGCTATGTTATAATATCTAAATAAGAGTAGGAATTTTATCTTGTATATATGTTCTAGATGTTTCTAACTTTCAATAAAATGAAGAGTGATGCAAAGGGTGGTGATTACAACATTAAAGAAAGAGGATGATGGAGATCGATTGTGGCAAGGGAAGCACAATTTAGTTCCTATGGATAAGCCAAACCTACAAAGGAGTTACTATTCCATAAAATCTAGGAGACACAACTTGCTATATTTCTTACAAGTTGTTATTCTATTGCTTAGTAATAAATGTACTATGTCATGGTTGATCTTCCACCTTCTTTTCTAGCAATGTTTGTTCAAGACTTCTATGTCATGTTTTTAATAATTATCCAATCCTCTGTATAATGAATTTGGATCATCTTAGTAAGCTAATGAGAAGATATACAATGCTGATTTAAGATTCAAAAGTTACTCTTTTTTCGTTCTACATAAATTATTCAATTGATGTAACCAAAGAAGGATTTTAATGAAAGAGTGATTTTGGAATACTTGTTGTGTTCATAGTTCTTTACAACCAACCAAGAGGGCCCACTTGGGAGGTGGAATAGCTTTAGGTAGAGAAGATTCATTCTTTGAAATTTCCTATTTTCAAGATAGATTTATTGTATTAGTCCTACAACATTATTACTGTGAAAGTTCCTAAAACACTTGTAGAAAATGATCATGGTGAATGTTTTGAGTTGTTAACTAGTTTAGCTTCATTTTTCAGAGTTTTCTAGAGTTATCTATTGTTAGCCCAAGTGTGTTTATTGTTTTTTAACAATAGTATATATTATTTTAATGCATTTTACTTTCTTGCAGCATAGGTGTTAAGACTCTTAAAGGAACTTAGTGTACATACTGTGCTGACCCATTTCAAGTCCTATGTCCCTGGGTTGATAATTTAAGTGCATCTCATGATGGAATAGGTAGTCTTTAGAATAGATATAGTATCCTTGAGAGAGACAATGGTGTGATTATCTTCATCTATTATGAAATTGTATATTTTTGGCACCATTTCAGAGGATGGTGTCAAACTAGGGACCTTCTTGAGTTCTTTATTTTTAAATTAGTTTATTAGCTTAAAGTTGCAAAGTTGTGGGCTTGATTAACAAGTCATCAATTCAATTGCATGCATCAAAAAGGAAGACATCAAGATGAATATGGTAGATTTCTTCCATGGGAGTCTATTAATTTGAAAGAAGAAATTGAAGAAGAAATTTAGTTGCCTTTTGAGGACATAAGCCCTAATTTTCCTACAAGATCTTCCTCTAGAGAAGAATCCTTGGACACAAGTGGTCTTTAACCTTTTGCTAAAATTTTGGCAGCTTTCTTGATAGTTCTTGTCCAAATCTACCCATTTTTAACAATCCCATAGCCAATGCTCCTTTTCAGTAGCAACCCCATAATCAAATATCTCCAGTAATGGCACAACCTACTTTTCCATTTCCTCTCCCAAGCCCCATAACCAATGCTAATCTCAAAAATATACCTGCTACTACTCTTCTAAAGTTTTATGACCTTGTAATTGAGGATCTTGATACTTTCGTTTTTGAGTTTGACATACTCTATCATAGCTTTGACTATAACATTGATGCCCATAAGCTCAAGTTATTCCCAATAATATTAAAAGAATCAACCTTATGATGGTTCATGGGCTTAGGAGCCGATGCAATAGGTACCTAGGATGAAATGCAAACTCTATTTCTTGAGAAATATAAAGAGTATTGCAAGGGGAATGATCCAAGAGGAGATGATATCTTTAGAATATCACAAAAGGAGGATGAAACATTAGAAGACTATGTTTCACATTTCTTGCATACACTATAGAAGAACTCCTGTCATGTACTGGCAAATGATTCATAGAAACTAGTCTTCTTGAGAGGGGTAAATGATAATTGTTTGGAAGCACTAGACCTGATGGATGGTGGTGATGTATATCAATCCTCTTGGGATGACCTCAAGAAAATATATCTTAACTACTCAAGGTCAAATGTGAAGAAAGGCAGAGGATATCGATCCACAATCACTAAAGGGATCAGCCAGGTTATTTAAAAGCTAAGAAATCTAATGTACTCTCAAATTTCAAGTAGGACTTCATAAATGATATTGCTACACATATCAAAACAATGATTACAAAGAAGAAGAATGCAGAGGCCAAGGTACAGTGAGTTGAGTACTCTCAACACTGCCAAAAGTAGAAGAAAGATTGTCAATGCAAATTGGTCACTAGTGTGGAGAACCAAAATCTTTCAACTGAGTACCTCAAGATAGAAGGAGAGGATGAGTAAGTATTCTTTGTTTCTCAATCCTGACCATGGGCCCCATGTCAAGGTATACCTCAAGACCCTTTACAAAATTCAAATTAATATGGTAATGAATGGAAAAACTGCAATGTCCAAGGTCTTCCATAATATAGTCAACCTAACTGGAATAGTGCTTGGTAAAATAATCCACACTAGCCTCAATGGCCATAGTTCCCAGACCAATGGAAACCACCCCAAGGGAATTGGCAGTCTAAAAACCAATGGAGAGGATCTCAGCAATGGCCTAACAATGTTGGCTACCCACCTTTACCACCTCCAACAAATATGCCTGCACTAATGCCACCAACTACAAGTTCTAGACCTCAAAAGTAGACTCAGTTGCCTACACAACCTTAGCCAAATCCAACTAACCAACAACGAGAACAACCCATGTATTCTATTGATGCTTAGCAATATCCTTCTTATGCTCTAAATGTTATAGATATACATTTGAGATCTGGTACAACCCTACAAGCACTTGAACCACCTCTCATAATTGAAATACTAGATACTCATATAGCATCAGTACCAACAACTTCTCTTCCACAAATGGTTGATCAATCAATGTAACTAGCTAAGCTCAAACTCAAATAGTAGTTGGACCTTATTTTTCACAAAAGCTCATATAAAGTAAACCTGCACAAATAGAGGAACAATCCTTTGACACCATTGATCAGCTAAAGAACATGCATGTCTAGATTCCTTTGTTCCAAGCTTGTAAAGATGTTCCTATTTATGGCAAAGCCATCATAGAAGCCTTTCTAAAAAAACCCTAGGAGAAAGGAAAAGGAGCCAACCACAATCCATTTTATAGGGCAATCAACTAATATTATGTTAGGAAAATTTGTTATTCCTAAATATTTTAATCTAGGAAGTCTAGTTGTGAATGTGATTGTAAATGGCCAGTCTGTTAAAAATGCCTTGAATGATCTGGTGCTTCTATTAACATTATGACCAAGAATACTATGAAAAAGTTGAATACAAAAGGATTAAGGGCTACCCAAACAATTCTACAATTTGCAGATAGTTCTTCTATCACTCCTGATGGGATCATAGAAGACATAGTAGTAACCCCAAACTCTCTAGAGTACCTTGTAGATTTCATGATTCTATCCCCAAAAGTCAACTTAGCTAGTTACCCTATCATTTTAGGATGACCATATCAGATTAAGAAGAAATTTGTGCTATATCCTCCAGCACAACCCCAACAAGATTTAAGCACACCTGTATGGCCAGATTTAGGGGATGGAGAGGAAGAGTTAAACTCTATAGCATAGCTTATTATGTTACATAGATAGTATTTTCTAAAGCTGTAGGAGGAGGATTCAGTAATTTAGAGTATTCGTAATAATACTTATGTGGTAGAAAAGGATGTATCTATCAATTTTGTGTTGGAACTAACTACATATAAGGAATGTAATGAGAATTGTTTTCTGCCCAAGGAGTGGAACATTATCCATCAAATTTTACCATGTGAATTAGATACAAGTCTAATCTCTAAAGCTACTATGGTTGATCTCACAACTACTGTTGAGTTGTTAAAAGGTCATAATCTTCATGTCAATAACAAACTACCTCCCAAACAGATGAAATAGTTAACACAACTTCTTCAAAAACATGAAAAGGCTTTTGCATGGGACTATGGGGTTATGAAAGGGTTAAGTCCTAAATTATGCACTCATAGAATAGATATCAATTAAGGGTGCTTTCCACTCCGTCAACCCCAGAGGAGGATTAATCCAACACTTAAATAAATAGTTAAAATTGAACTTCAAAAGTTGCTTGATGTTGGTTTTATATACCCTATATCTAATAGTAGATGGGTCTCAGCTCTAGTTATATTACCTAAAAAGGGATGGAAATGGAAGAATTATGTAGATTATAGAGAATTGAATAAGGCAACCAAGAAGGATCACTTTCCTTTACCCTTTATTGATCAAGTTCAGGACACTCTGGCTGGTAAGAAATATTTTTCTTTTCTTGATGGGTACAATGGTTATAATCAAATAAGTATAGCTCCAAAAGTTTAGGATAAAACCAAATTTACATGCCCATGGGGTACTTTTTCATATTTTGTCTTTCCATTTGGCCTGTGTAATGCTCTTGTGACATCTCAAAGAGCTGTAGTCAACATTTTTGCTGATATATCACATGACTACATGGAAATGTACATGGATGATTTCACAGCATTTGGGGTCACCTTTGAGGAAGCCTTGATGAATCTTGAAGAGGTTCTTGTGTGATGCAAAGAATATAAACTCACTTAATAGTGAGAAATGTTTCATGCCCATGCAGAAAGGAGTGGTGCTTGGTCATTTTATATTAGTTGTAGGGATACAAGTGGACCCGACTAAGATAGAGGTAATTCTAACATTGTCCATACCTACATGTAATGAAGCCTTCCTACATCTTAAGAAACTCCTCACCACATCACCAGTTCTAAAGGGACTAGATTGGTCAATTCCATTTCATATCCATACTGATGCATCAAACTATGTTGTAGGTGTTGTATTAGGACAAAAGCCTACTAACTTTGAAAATGCAATCTACTATATTAGTAAAAGCCTCCATGGTCTTGAACTAAACTACATAGTAACTAAGAAAGAACTTTTAGCTTAGTTTATGCATTGAACAAATTCAAACATTATGTAATTGGATATCTTATTTTTGTTCATACTGACTAGTTAGCTATAAAGTACTTAATGAAAAACAAACTTCCTATAACTAGTAGATTAGCAAGATGGCTCTTGTTGTTGCAAGAGTTTGATATTACCATTGTTGATAAGCCAAGAAAGTCCAACATAGTTGCTAATTATTTATCCAGACTGCACATTACTGATGAAGATTTGACTTCAATTGAAGATACCTTTCTAGATTAGTATTTATTCCACATAACAACTCATACACCATGGTATGTAGACATAGCAAACTATCTTGCTAGAAATAGAATGCCCCCACACTTCTCTCACAAAGATAGGAAGAAGCTAGTAGAGAAAAGTTTTTATTATTCATGGATAGATAACAATCTCTTCTATACTAGACTAGATCAGATTATGAGGAGATGTGTTAGGGAGGATGAGATATATGACATACTATATGTGTATCATGATCAACCATGTGGAGGCCATTTTGTAAGAAAAATAATAGCAGTAAAGGTACTTATAATTGGGTATTATTAGCCAATATTACATAAGGATGCAACAAATTATACAACCAGGTGTGAAAAATGCTAGAGGATGGGCCGACCAACCAAGTTAGATCAGATACCATTCAATCTATAGATTGTTGTAACACCCTTTGACAAGTGGGGTATGGACTTCATAGGACCAATTGACCCACCATCAAATGGTAAATCCTACATCTTAGTATGCACATATTATTTAACTAAATGGGTGGAAGTTAGGGCAATAAAAAATGCAAGAGATGAGAAAGTAGCTAAATTCTTATATGAGGAAATATTCACATGCTACAGAGTTCCAAGAGAAATCATCACAGATCAAGGCACCTAGTTCACATAAAACTTGATCACTAAGCTCATGAAAGAATACAATATAAGGCACCAAAAATGTAGTCCTTATCACCCTTAGGAAAATGGGCAAGCAAAGGTCACCAATAGAGAAATTGAGTCCATTCTAACTAAGACAGTGCAAATACATAGGAAGGATTAGAGCAATAGGTTAACTGAAGCTATCTGGGCATACCAAACTACATGGAAGAAAACAACTAGATTCATTCCATTTGAACTTGTGTATGGCAAAGCAACAATGTTACCTATTAAATTTGAACATAAAACACCACACACTACTTTGGAATTGAACATCAGTCTTCCTAGAGTACAAGAAGAGAGACTTCTCCACTTGAAGTCACTGGATGAAATGAGAAAGACATCTTTGGAAAGAAAAGAGATCATTCAATAGTAGTGAAAGAAGTGGGATGATGCACATATCAGTTATAAACAATTCCAAGTGGGGAATTGGGCTTTCCTATATGATTTTCATTTCAAAGAGAATCCAAGAAAGTTGCAGACTCCGTGGCTAGGGCCTTATGAAATTCAATATGTATTCAACAATGGAGCAGTCTAGCTGACATCCATTGATCCTATCCAATTCAAATTTCTTGTAAATGACCATAGGTTGCACCTCTATCATAAATCACAAACCAAAGATGAGATCCTATAGTAGTTCCAACCAAACAATTTACCAGCTCCTATGGACATAGTTCCTGTAGTGGAGGGTGCAAATCTTCTTCCTGTAGCCATACCATGATAAACCTTCAAGAAGAACTCATAATAAAACATCATTTAATTTGAGGTCCATTCTTTCATTCATTTTTCTTTTTCTTCATATCAACTCATCTCATTTCTTTATCTATCATCCACTCACACTCCATCTCACCCATAGATTCTATTTTTACTGCTTTCAATAAAACATATCATCAGTACCTTTTTTGCAGTCACCAAACTTCATGACCTCATCAATTTGCATGCGAAAGTATGCTCTAAAATTTTTAGGTACAAAATTTTACTCTTTATTCATTTTTATCACATAGGTTTTGATATTTATATCTAATACTGCATCAAATGTATCATATAAGCCTTAAGCCAATTTCTCATTCTTATGCCAAATTTTTTAAGTGTGGACACTTGTCAAAATTTAGTGGGGGGCCGAGAAAGCGTATTAATTTTCAAATGTCATCTCCATGTCACCATAGTAATGTTCACATTATAGGTTGTACTTTGGCAGCAATCTGATTTTAATTTTAAAATCTTTTTGTACCTATTGTACCTTTTGATTGCAATTTTGGGAAAAGATCTCATGTGTTTGACATGATTGAAAAGGACTATAATTTATTATGAGAACACTTCTAATTAAACCTTGATGTCCTTCATAATTAATTACCATTACTTTACATGCCAAACATAATAAAGTCTTGTTAAGAGAATGTGGTATTGACATTTCTCAAAAAGATCAATTTGAAATTCTAAGAAGAGGGTAT
Source organism: Cupressus sempervirens (assembly GCA_028749045.1). Classification (NCBI taxonomy): domain Eukaryota; kingdom Viridiplantae; phylum Streptophyta; class Pinopsida; order Cupressales; family Cupressaceae; genus Cupressus; species Cupressus sempervirens. The sequence continues at coordinate 728,595,105 of CM053785.1, forward strand.
TTGTAGAAGTGTTAAAGGGGTAGAAGTTATTAGGGTGGTGAGAATAAATAAATTTGATACTAGGCATTTTGAAGATGGAAGGACAGTTGCTGAGACATGAGCCAATTGTTCATAGTTTTCTACTTGCAGATGTGGAAGTAGTCCAATGATTTAATGCTTGTGGATGGCTTGGCTACTTCATGTAATTAATGGAGCTCAATGAAGAAGTAGCAATGGAGTTTATGAGAACATTTGATGAAGGGGAAGCCACAATATTAGGATTAATAGTAATTTCTATTAAGGAGCGAATAAAAAAAGTCACAAGACTACCAGCTAATGGGAGCATTATTCAAATAAACATGATGCCAGGTCATCACAAGCATAGTTCTCTCAGTCAAGTGACCCTCTACTGGAAATTTAAAAGCAAGGGTGTAAAAGAATCTCTCTTTGAATTTCGTATCTAGAATTGGCAACCTATATCATCAAGTATTTGACCTATGAAGGTAGGTTTTTAAACCTACATCCTCACCATTTTAAGCTACTTAGTTGTGTAAGACATAACATTTAGGTTAATGTCCCTAATTTATTTTATAATATATTGTGTATTAGCATTGAAGAAACTTAGAAAGGAAATATAAATTCTATTTCTCATCATGCCCTCATCAAACTTTTAGTTGAAAGGTCCCTTAGGGATTCCTCCCTTGTATTGTGGGCAAAAATTGTTGAATTTAAAACCTTGCAGCCTCAAGCCAACCCTATTCTGCAAAATTTAGGGAATGAGGAAGAAATTGCAAAGCCTAGTTAGAATTAGGCTAAAATAGAAAAAGAACTAGCATTATCCTCTCTTGATAAACCTATTGAGTCTATTTTAGAGGGTGATATACGTAGCTCTTCTAGAGACAAAGGTAAGCATAAGGTTGGTAAAGAGAGCCCTAATCTTGAAAAGGAAGCCCAAAACCCTTTTTTTAAAGTGACAAAGAGAAAAAGGTCTATTCCTGTAGCAACCACTCCTACAACGTCTACCCCGATAGCACCTAAACCAAAGCAGACCCGCAAAATAGTAGAAGTTAAAGTGGTTCATGTGCGTCGAAGCCCTTGTATGCAAGGTCAAGTATCCCTAGTTTCTACTAAAAATCTAAATGCTTCAATTTCAAAATCTCATATAGAATCAATGGTTGTGAATATTCCAAATGACTCTCCTATATGGTCAGAACCCTAAAATATGAAAACAAATAAAAATGAGCCTATTAATGAAATTCCATAGGGAAATCAGGAAATAAGTGAGTCAAACCCTATTGTTGTCTTAGAAAAAGACCCTAAAAATGATCAACCTACTTCACCAGTTCCTATATATTCTAATTTTTCTATCATGCCTTATAGATCCTCTTGGTATACCCATTACTTCTAGCAAGTTGCTAAGGAACAAAAGAAGAAATCTATGGCTAAAGAATTTCCTTCATCTACATTTCAATCTATATTTTTTGGTCTATACAATCACTTCATATTTCAAAAGGCCTTGTGGAGGAAATAAAGAGACCAAATGCAAAGACGAGGAAATTGAGTCACTGAAAGAGCAACTTGAGAAATAGAAACAATGAATGAATAAGGCTTTAAAGTTAGCTGACCAGGTAATGGCCTATAGGCCACCACTAGGGGTGTATGCCACTTGTTTGAAGGAGTAGTTTTTGCTATTTCATCTGATGATGAAAATAAGGGATGTTGATTGTGAATTTAAAAATGCTCTAGATTTCTACAATGTGTATCAGACTTTGTCTTCATGGTAGAAGAATTTGTTGTGTGAAATTTATTTACATAATTTCATAATTCCACATGAGACAGAGTGGAACCCTCTACTTTACATAGGTGATGTTCACTTTAGAGCTTTAATGTCCTAGATGCACAATGAGGCAAACTATGATAGGTAGTTAAATTCCTATAGAGATCTTGAGAAATCTAAACCATTACCACTATGGGCTAAATCACGCAAGCCTAATGACCTTCCAAGAGATTGGTTTAGATTAACCTATAGGAAAAAAAAACTAGAGATTAGGTAGAAAGTGTTTGTAGAAAGAGAAAAGGTTTATAGAGATTACCAAACACTTCCAAATTTTACATAGCAAAGTGCTATTGCAGGGTTTAGGGATCGATGGAACCGACTACCAGAAGTTTTCAAAAAGGCAGAACCACATAGCCTTGTCAATTATGAGGTAGTTATTAATAGGGTGGCCAGGTATATAATGTTGGGAAGAAAAATAAAAAAAGAACTAGGGATGCCATTGACTTTTCAGCCTCCTACCATTCTTTGGCCTCTTTATGGTAATGATGCTACCAGACCAAATCCATTGGTTGAGGAACACATGGGTGAACATTGGAAGCACACCAGAGGATTCTTCTACACTTTTATAAGTGGGAAGAAAGGGAAAACTATAGCAGGGGACTTCAGAGCTATGGCAAGGAAGTATAATGCTTGAGGAAAAAGATTTGAATAGTGAGAAGAAAATGATAAGGCATATTAATGTCTTAATTTTGATATAGTTTGGACTTACTCTTTGTGCTTTGTCAAAAATATTTCCTAAAAATTTGTGTAAATATCTTGTGAACTTATGTTAGAGACAACTAGAACTTGCTAAACCTATGGGTAGTTTTTCATATTATACATAGAATGTAGTTTTTCATATAAACATCTTAAGCTATGTTCTAATATTTCAATAAGAGTAGGAATGTTATCTTGCATATATGTTTCAGATGTTTCTAACTTTTAGGAAAATGAAGAGCAATGCAAAGAGTGGTGATTACTACATTAAAGGAAGAGGATGATGGAGATCAATTGTGGCAAGGAAAGCACCGTTCAATTCCTATGGATAAGCTATGCCTGTAGAGGAGTTACTATTCTAGAAAATCTAGGAGACACAACTTGCTATATTTCTTGTAAGTTGTTATTCTATTTCTTAGTAATAAATTTACTATGTCATGGTTGATCTTTCACCTTCTTTTCTAGTAATTTTTTTTCAAAAAAATTATGTCATGTTTTTAATAAGTATCCAATCCTCTATTTAATGGATTTGGATCATTTGAGTAAGCTAATGAGAAGATAGAAAATGCTGGTTTAAGATTTAGAAGTTACTCTTTTTCTATTCTTCATGAATTATTTAGTTGATGTAATCAAAGAAGGATTTTAATGAAAGAGTGATTTTGGAATACTTGTTGTGTTCATAGTTATTTGAAACCAACCAAGGGGGCCCACTTGGGAAGTGGAATAGATTTAGGTAAAGTAGATTCATTCTTTGTAATTTCTTATTTTCAAGATAGATTTACTATATTAGTCCTACAATATTATTACTTTGAAAGTTCCTATAGCACTTGCAGAAAATGATCATGGTGGATGTTTTGAGTTGTTAACTAGTTTAGCTTCATTTTTCAAAGCTTTCTACAGTTATCTGTTGTTAGCCCAAGTGTTTTTACTATTTTGTAATAGTATTATATATTATTTTCATACATTTTACTTTCCTATAGCATAGGTGTTAAGACTCTTAAAGGAACTTAGTGCACATATTGTGCTAACCCATTTCAAGTCCTACATTCCTGGGTTGATAATTCAAGTGTATTTCATGATGGAATAGGTAGTCTTTAGAATAGATATAGTATCCTTTAGAGAGACAATGGTGTGATTATCTTCATGGGTAACTACACCATGTTGTGGTGCCAAAAGGGGGGTATAAGTGGACACCTTTTTTTTGAAAATAGCAATTTATGAGCTTCAACAAGAATTTGAAGATAGTTATGCTCAAAATTTTAAGATATGAAAAAAACAAAAATCATAGTCCTTTGAATCTAGTTTCTAAACTACTAATTTTTTTTCAAAATGGTTTAGTTTTAGGTCCTCAAAAAAGGGGTTCACAGAAAGAGGTACTATTTATTTCAAAAAAACATAACACAAGACAAAGTGTGGCCTTCTAAAGTTATAATTTTTTTTTTTGAAATTCTTTAATCGCTTTGGTCAAAAGTTACTTAACACTATGTAGTTTATCCCAGATTTTTTGGGTAATTTTATAATGTGCATTTTTTTTAATGAATTTTTTAAACTAGACACATCCCAAAAATGTGAAATATCTGTGTGCTTCCCCTAGAAATGATTGGAAACTAATGTAAAATCAAAACCTTTTTTTTTCAAAGTGTGTAGAATGGAGTCTAGTTTGTAAAAAACTAAGTTGTTACAAAATTCAATGAACAAGCTAAAATCTACAGCCCAATTAGTACATGGTGGTTTTTTGACAAAAAATGGACATACATTCAAAAGAAATTATAGATGAAAGGCTTGAAATAGTTCAAATTAAAAATAAATTATATGGTTATATAGCTAACACAAAGACCTACAATTTCATGTAACCTAATCTTATTGATGCCTGACCATGAGGAATCTTGAAGGAGAGCACACAAGAAAAATCAATAATTTTTTTTATGTTTATAACAAAACATGTCTCAAACCTGTTTATAAACTCCAAACCTTTGGGTTGGATCTCCAAGGAAAAACCAAGCCTTAGGCTTGGTTTAATGCAAAGCTTTGAATAGGGTGTGTACTCTATAGCGCACACACACTATTTAAAGCTTTTGAATTTGGGTCTATATAGTGCATGCATGCTATAGTGTGCATGCACTATTGAGACCTAAATAGTGCATAGAGAAGGAAGAATAGACACAAAGCAAGAGCAAGAGAGGGGGGGGATGGCTATGTGTGAGATAGAGAGAGATAGAGAGAAAGTAGGGGATGGGAGAGGGGAGAGAGAGAGTAGGGGATGAGAGAGAGAGGAATTGTGAGAGAGAGTCAGGGTGGAAAATAGAGAGAGCAGGATGGGAGAGAGAGATTGAGAGTAGGGGATGGGAGAGAGAGGAAGTGTGAGAGAGTGAGTAGGGGTGTTAGAGAGAGTAGGGGGTGGCAGAGAGAGATTGAGAGTAGGGGATGGAAGAGAGAGATTAGGTAGTGGGAGAGGGAGTGAGAGAGGGAGAGAGAAAGAGAGGGAGTGAGAGAGGGAGAGAGAAAGAGGAGGATGAGAGTGTGTGTGAGAGAGATTAGGGCATAGGAGAGAGTGTGAGAGAGTAGAGGTGGTAGAGAGAGAAAATAGGGGATGGGAGAGGGGAGAGAGGGCAAGTGATGAGGGAGAGAGAGTAGAGAGGGAGACAATGAGAAAGAGAGATAGTAGGCAGTGGAAGAGGGAGTGGAAGAGGGAGAGAGAAGGGGGATGGTAGTGTGTGTGAGAGATCTAGAGAGTAGGGGATGAGATAGGAGAGAGAGAGGGGGGATGGGAGTGTGTGGTGTGTGTGAAAGAGAGAGAGTAGGAGATGAGGGAGGGGAGAGAGAGAGTAGGGGATGGGAGAGAGAGAGTAGGTAGTGGGAGAGGGAGTGGGAGAGGGAGAGAGAGAGGGGGGAATGGGAATGTGTGTAAGAGAGAGAGTAGGGGATGGGAGAGAGAGGAAGTGTTAGAGAGAGTAGGGGTGGTAGAGAGAGTACATGATGGGAGAGAGAGATTGAGAGTAGGGGATGGGGAGAGAGAGAGAGAGAGTATAGGATGGGAGAGAGAGAGATTGAGAGTAGGGGATGGGGGAGAGAGAGTAGGCGGTGGGAGATAGAGTGGGAGAGGGAGAGTGAGAGAGAGGAGGATGGGAGTGCATGTGTGTGAAAGAGAGAGTAGGGAATGGGAGAGGAGGGAGAGAGAGAGTACCTCAAGACAGAGTAGGGGATGGGAGAGAGAGAGTAGGTGGTGGGAGAGGGAGAGAAAGGGGGGATGGAAATGTGTGTGTGTGTGTGTGTGTGTGTGTGTGTGTGTGAGAGAGAGAGAGAGAGAGAGAGAGAGAGAGAGAGAGAAGGGGATGGGAGAGAGTGTGAAAATATGAGAGAGAGTAGGGGGTGGAAAAGAGAGAGTAGAGAGGGAGAGAGTGAAAGTGAGAGATAGAGTGAGACTGAGAGTGAGAGAGAGATTAGGTAGTGGGAGAGGGAGTGGGAGAGGGAGAGCTAGTGAGAGACAGAGGAGGGGATGGGAGAGGAGAGAGGGGGGATGGGTGTGTGTGTGAAAGAGAGAGAGTAGGGAATGGGAGAGGGGAGAGAGATAGAGAGAGTAGGGGATGGGAGAGAAAGAGAGTAGGTAGTGGGAGAGGGGGGATGGGAGTGTGTAAGAGAGAGAGTAGGGGATGGGAAAGAGTGTAATATTGTGAGAGAGAGTAGGGTTGGTAGAGAGAGTGAGAGTAGGGGATGGGAGAGAGAGAGTAGAGAGGGAGAGAGTGAGAGAGAGACAATAGGTAGTGGGAGAGGGAGTGAGAGGGAGAGAGAGGGGGAATGGGAGTGTGTGTAAGAGAGATAGAGTAGGGGATGGGAGAGAGTAGGCAATGGGAGAGGGAGTGGGAGAGAGAGAGGGGGAATGGGAATGTGTGTAAGAGAGACAGAGTAGGGGATGGGAGAGAGTGTGAGATAGAGTAGGGGGTGGCAGCGAGAGCTCGTATGGGATGGGAGAGAGAGTGAGAGTAGGGGAGGGGAGAGAGTGTGAGAGAGAGTAGGGGATGTAAGAGAGAGTGAGAGTAGGGGATGGGAGAGAGAAAGTAGAGAAGGAGAGAGAGTACTTGAGAGAGAGAGAGTGTAGGCAGTGCGAGAGGGAGTGGGAGAGGGAGAGAGAGAGGGGGGATGGTCTGAGTGTGTGTGAAAAATCTAGAGAGTAGGGGATGGGAGAGGAGAGAGAGGGGGGATGGGAGTGTGTGTGTCTGTGTAAGAGAGAGAGTAGGGGATGGGAGAGGGTAGAGAGAGTGTAGAGGATGGGGGAGAGAGAGTTGGCAGTGGGAGATTGAGTGGGAGAGGGAGAGAGAGGGGGAATGGGAATGTGTGTAAGAGAGGGAGAGTAGGGGATGGGAGAGAGTGTAAGAGTGTGAAAGAGAGTAGGTGATTGCAGAGAGAGCTCATACGGGATGGGGGAGAGAGAGTGAGAGTAGGAGATGGGAGAGAGTGAGAGAGAGAGTAGGGGATGAAAGAGAGAGTGAGAGTAAAGGATGGGAGACAGAGAGTAGAGAGGGAGAGAGAGAACTTGAGAGAGAGAGATAGTAGGTGGTGGGATAGGGAGTGGGAGAGGGAGAGAGATAGGGGGATGGGAGTGTGTGTGATAGATCTAGAGAGTAGGGGATGGGAGAGAGGAGAGAGAGGGGGATACGAGTGTGTGTGTCTATGAAAGAGAGAGAGTAGGGGATGAGAGAGGGGAGAGAGAAAGTAGAGGATGGGGGATAAAGAGTAGGCGATGGGAGAGGGAGAGAGTGAGAGTAAAGGATGGGAGAGAGTGTGAGAGAGAGTAGGGGATGGGAGAGAGTGTGAGAGAGAGTAGGGGATGGGAGAGAGTGTGAGAGAGAGTAGGGAGAGGGAGAGAGAGGGGGGTGGGAGTGTGTGTGGCAGATCTAGAGAGTAGGGGATGGGAGAGAAGAGAGAGAGGGGAGATGGGAGTGTGTGTGTGTCTATGAAAGAGAGAGTAGGGGATGAGAGAGAGTGTGAGAGAGAGTAGGGAATGGGAGAGAGTGTGAGAGAGAGTTGGGGATGGGAGAGAGAGAGTAAGAGTAGGGGATAGGAGAGAGAGTAGAGAGGGAGAGAGAGAACTTGAGAGAGAGATAGTAGGCGGTGGGCGAGGGAGTGGGAGAGGGGGAGAGAGAGGGGGATGGGAGTGTGTGTGAGAGATCTAAAGAGTAGGGGATGGGAGAGGAGAGAGAGGGGGGAATGGGAGTGTGTATTTGTAAAAGAGAGAGTTTAGGGGAGGGGAGAGGGGAGAGAGAGAGTAGTGGATGGGAGAGAGAGACTAGGTGGTGGGAGAGGGAGTGGGATAGGGAGAGAGAGGGGGATGGAAGTGTGTGTAAGAGAGAGAGTAGGGGATGGGAGAGAGAGTAGCTTGAGAGATAGGGGGATGGGAGTGTGTGAGATAGAGAGAGTAGGAGATGGCAGAGGAGAGAGAGTAGGGGATAGGAGAGGAGAGAGAGTAGGGGATAGGAGAGGATAGAGAGTGAGATAGTAGGGGATGGGAGAGTGAGTGAGAGAGAGTAGGCAATGGGAGAGGGAGTAGGAGAGGGAAAGTGAGAGGGAGTAGGCAATGGGAGAGGGAGTAGGAGAGGGAGAGTGATAGAGAGAGTAGGGGATGGGAGAGGAGAGAGAGATTGAGAGAGAGTAGGGGATGGGGGATGGTGAGATATGGAGAGATGTGTTTTGACATAGTGCATATGCAGTATGTCAAATCACCCAAAAATGGTCACAAAGAAAGTTTGGGTCTCATTTCATCCATTTTCTATTTTTGGTCTATTGTTCTAACAGAAAACATAGGTTTCAACATATAAAACACTATTTGAAGACTTTTTTAAGCTAGCAAACACCAAATTTAATCATTGTATACGCTATTTGAAGGCTTTTTGAATATTCTTTGTATAGAAAAGGTTAGTGAAATCATTTTTAAATATTGCTTGTTGATATATAGATACAAATTTCATTATAATTTGACATGTTGTTTAATATATAGTGAATTCATTGAAATTTGTATATTTGAATGAAATGTTATTTCGAAATGGTTAGAAATTTGACAAGTTTTTTGATATATATTGTGTATTCATTGAAATAATTTTAAATTTTATATGTATTTGAATGATTTTTAATATACACATTGTAAGTAATTCAGATGTTTCAATAATTTGACATGTAGAAATCATCATGCCAAGGAAGAAACCATAAACTCAAACAAATAAAGATAGGGAGAGAGATTTGACAATTAAAAAAGATAAAATGAAACTACTATGTGAACAAAGAAAAATATAAAGAAATAATGAAGAATTGACTTTCGAAGAGGATCAAGAACCACCGATATAAAGAAACAAAGAGGAAGAATTGGAAAGACAACGAGAATGAATGAGACTTTTATGCTCAAGAAGACAATTGAATTGTGAAGCTAAACCATCTTCCATTGTTGGAGTCATATCATCCTCTCATGTTGAAGAGACACTAATTTGTAGATCTGATGATGTATAAACTCTATCATGTCATGTTGAAAGCACAACATCAACACATCAAGTAGGTGATATTTCATCTTTTGCAACTTATTGCCAAGGCACATCATCTTCAGTTCAAAGTATGCAATACACTCAACCTTATGTTGATGTTCAAAATTTTGAGAGAATGGAAGAGATTATAACACCTTCTAGAATTCATTTTAGAAGACCAAAATAATTGATTGATATTGATACTAACATTTTGAAATCAATGTTTGACAAGATTAGCAAGCGTACTTGTCAAAGAAAATTTAATCATATGTGGAGATTATTTTTTAAAGAATTAAATATTATAGGTCAATGCCAATTATTTGTCGAAGTGATGAGGAATTTTAAATTTAGGCCTATCATGAAGATTCTTGGGCTAAGAATGATGGACAATTCAAATGAAAAAAATATTGTAAAGAATTTAATGAGTGCTTATGACAAAGTGGGTTCTAAATCACACACCAAAGATAGTAATATCACAAGAGGTGTACTTACATCAACAATAGTAAGTAGCTAAATGAAGAAATCTCAACTCATGAGAAAGAAAAAAAAATATTAAAAATTGGTAGAGGCACTCTAAGGAGAGCCATGCTAAGGCATGAGAGATTGGAAGATCCAACAAAAAATGAGTTATGGATATTTAGCGGTCGACTACTGCGAAAGGATAAAGAAATTAGTGAAGCTTTGAAATCATTGATCAAATATTTTTGGAAAAATAACACACATGTTTCCCCTAATCAAAGAGATGTTGTAAGAATCAGGATTGGTAGCCAAAATCACAACCCACATGCGAAACATTTTTTGGACTCAACTCAGACACAATTTTTTCCAAAATTTATTGGTATGTATCCTCAAATTTGAATAAGTCAAAGATTTTTTGAGATGGGTAAAATTTTTTATGTGAAGATAAATCACACATGCACAACTTGTTGTTGTAGGATACATATTGAATTTTCTAACCATTTTGATGTTTTTAGGCATATATGTGTGTTTTTACATTCTGAGTTTGTTTTGCAAGATTGTGAAATGAATAAGCCACCAAGATTGTCAAGGGAATTCATATCCTAAATTTTATGTGAAATAGGGGATGGCCAAAATTTTTACAACACATCATGCTTGGATGGTACATGCTTATTTTTTAGTTCTTTGCAACTTTTGTCAACTTGTCAACATATAGATAGTACACATGCAATTGGAAATGAAATAGTAGATTACAGAAAATTTAAGATAGTGACATATGCTCTAAAAGATGGGAAACAAGGTAAAATATCTGATTTAGTCATTGAAAAGATTCCAGTGTGTGAGTTCATGAATATTTTTCATGAAAAGATTATTTACGAGTATGCAAGGCATACACATAGAGCTCGATGGCTGGATTTGCAATTCAAATTGTGCAATTTCCCATTTTTTTTGGTTCTTCAATGGCTTCATCTCAAATCCTTGCATATATTCACCATATTAAAAGGATATATTATTCATTTGAATCACCAATCATGTGGAAGAACTTCTAAATAGACCCCATCTTCTCCCACGAACCCGAAGCATGAAAGGGAAGCATGAAATTGTCAAATTTGTAATACATTGCCAAGAATGGGCAAACTTAGGCCAAAATGGCACAAGTGAGGTTTAAGAAGTTAAAAGTCATTGAATGTTAATTTCATAGTCAAATGTAATGTATTTGGTTCATCAAAGTCATAGTATGGAGGAGTAATAGGTCATTCAAGGTTAATATACAAAATATGCTTAAATGCTACACAAAAGGATGTTAATTGCAAAATATTGGCAATAAAGCCACAAATGGCTAAAGGATGAGATTAGGGAGTAGAAGTAAGAAGTTAGTAAAGGTTTTCTTTAAACCTTTTTAAAGTCTTTAGATTAGTTAGAAATGTTGAGTTGTTGATTTGACAACTTTGTTGTCAACTTGACAACATTTTCATATTTTAAGTTAGTCCACTATTGCAGATAGTTAGAGATAGTTAGGAAGTAGTTACTATCATTTTCTTGATATGTAGAGTCTATTTGGGGAAGAGAAACATGAGAATGAAGAGGGAATCCTGAAGAATAAGCATTGATACGAATTTGCAATGGTTTGTGGCAATAAAAATTTAATTCTTTACATTTCATAGTGTTCACTGTCCCATGACAGTCATTGCAACAAAAAGTTGTATTTTGGATTTAATGTAATTTGTATTATTTAATGTTGTAAGTTCATTTTTTGGGGTCATTAAGAAATTTCCTTTGGTGTTATGTTATCTTGATTTAAAGCAAGGGACTGTTGTGCCACTGACTAGCATTCTAGGCAGAGTCAACATTTAGATTTGTAGCCAACAACATGGAGTGACCCTCCCACCCCTATGGTGAATATAACTTGGTGGGAGGGGGTTTATTAATGTAACAATACATTGAAATGGCATGTTCTATTGCAGGAAAATGAAGGAAGGGCTTTGGAGGATCACTATTTGTTGATGTTTGTTGTAGAAACTAGTGCTTATTTTGATACTAGTCATGGCTGGGAATGATTAAATGATTAGAGAGGCTAGATAATGATTGTAATGGTCTATTGGGATGCATTGTAAAGTTTTTAAACCTTTTTTAGAGTTGTGAGTGATTTTATAGGGTAATTTTTCTAAAATCCTTGATTTCTAGCCCAAGAAATGAGGGTTTGGTGGAAGTGTGCATAGATATGCATGGATACTTTAAAAAACTTGAAAATCCTTGTATTTAATACATTTCCTAAGACTATTTTTGGTTTTGGAGTCATGGAAGTAAAGGGATATAGAATCCCTTCTTTGAGCAAGGGTTAATTAAGCCTAATTGAAGAGTACATTGTGAAGGAAGTATTCACCAGTCTAAAGGTTAGAAATTGAGACTAATATGAATTTAATATCTTTGAAAAGGGTATTCAAAAGTGTGAAAACATTCATAGGTTTTTTGAGAATCTTGGGAATGAAATGCTGATTTTGGTGTTGGTAGGCTACTAGACAAGTCTAGAAGGCCATACTTGAAGAATGGTGAAAGATGGGTTGATAGGAATGAATGGAGAGTTGGAACATGAAAAATTTATTATGTTAAGATGGTCTAAGGTGTTAGGATTAAGGGTTGAGGTCAGAATTGATTTTTTGTGTGTTGGAGGCACTAGGTACACTAGGTGGCCAAGGATGGAGTTGGTGAAATGAGAGCTTGGAATAAGGAAGTGGGAAGGTGAACTTGATTGGTATGGTTGTGAAAGTGATTTACAAATTCAAAGAACTCTATTTGACCTTTAAGTAGGATTGATTCCTTGAGTTGATTCCAAGTTTCTTGTTGAATCCTCAAGTTGAGTTAGCCTACTTAAGGTGATAATGGAGGGCTCTGCATCATAGGTCCTAGTGTTCCTTGTACTTTCATGTGTCCACTTAGTGCCCCTGAACCAAATAGAAACAAGAAACGTGAATACCATTTAGAGCCTTCATATCATCACTAACTCAACTCCCAAATCATATTCAACACTAATCAACAAGAACACTAAAATGTTGAACTCAATCATAACAAAAGATAGATTATTATACTCGAACTCATGAAAAACACTAGCTCATTGGTCAAGTTGATCACATTAGGTTCCTTCCTCATTTCTTCCATTTGTGGTGATGTAAAAAGAGAAAAAATGCATAAAATGTTGTCCTCTTGCATAAAATGCTACGTTTTTTCATTTTTCTCTACATTTTTCTATAACATCAACAAAATAAATTTAAGATTAGGATACCCATTTCACTCCTCTATAACATATCAAAAGATGAGGTATGGTTGTTTTGGACCAAGTCCCTACTGTTACACTATGGACCACTTTTTAGGCATAAAAATGAGCAATATAGGTGATTTTTCAAAGAAAAAAAGATTTTTATATTTCTTTGAAGGTTATAAAGGTCCTTGGGGTTATTAGTTAAGTTTTAGGTGTCTAGGAGTTAAGATGTCAAAAATTGCAAAAAATTGCAAAAGTTGTGAAAGCAAAATTACAAAAATGATGACAACTTTGTAGGAGTTTGGAAATTGGTGAAGGGTTGAGCATATGGAAATAAGTTATTTTATTGTTTCCAAACATTTTCCAATTTATAGAATTGGAATCAAGTGAAAAATGTAAAAATTGCACTTTTTGTGCAAAGTTTCATTGTTGAAAGTTATAAAAATTGCTCAAATTTGCAACTTAGTGGAAAAAGGGTTGTGGGATCGAATTGTTTGTTCTGTTAGCTCTAAGTGGGTGGCTAAACCCTATCCCCAACCTTGTCCCATCTCATTCAGCACTCAAACATTCTCAGGAACACTAAACCGAAATGTCCATAAGAGTCACTAAATGCCATAGGGTAGTGATCTTTGACAAGGCATATCTTAGAGCTCATGCGAGGTATGGATGCAATTGTAGTTCCTATAGGATCATGTTGTAGAGACCTAAAATAAATTCTCTCACATTTTGGAGATCATACTCTATTTTTATTTTGTGATGCCATCTCTGGTGATGCTAAAATTTGTAGTGTTGGCCAGTACAAAGTTGCCAACTACCAAATCTCTCTCACCTTTCATCATGGGATTGAATTTTCTATTCTATTAGCTTTGGGTGGCTGAGTAAACCCTATCCCCAACCTCATCCCATACCATTCAGCACTCAAACATTCTCAAGCATGTCGAACTGAAATATCACTAAGGGTCACTAAATGCCATAGGGAAACGATCTTTGATGGGGTATATCTTGGAGCTCGTGGGAGGTATGGATGTGATTCTAGTTTCTATTGGACCATGTTGTAGAGACCTACAATAGCCTCTCTCACTTTTTGAAGATCATACTCTATCTTTATTTTGTGATGTCATCTCAAGTGATGCTGAAACTTGTAGTGTTGGCTAGTACAAAGTTACCAACTACCAAATCTCTCTCACCTTTCATTGTGGGATCAAACTGTCTATTTTGTTAGCTCCAGGTGGGTGGGTAAACCCTAGCCCCAACCTCATCCTATCCTATTCAATGCTCAAACATTCTTAGGCATGCTGAACTGAAACATCCCTAAGGGTCACTAAATGCCATAGGGAATCAATCTTTAACAAATCATATCTCAAAGCTCGTGTGAGGCATGGATGCAATTCTAGTTCCTATAGGACCATGTTGTAGAGACCTACAATAACCTCTCTCTTTTTTTGGAGATCATACTTTGTTTTGATTTTGCGATGCCATCTCAGGTGATGCTAAAATTTGTAGTGTTGGCCAGTACAAAGTTGTCAACTATCAAATCTCTCTCACCTTTCACCATGGGATAAAACTATCTATTTTGATAGCTCTAGGTGCCTAGGTAAACCCTCTCCTCAACCTTATCCTATCTTGTTCAGTGCTTAAACATTCTCAGGCATGCTGAACCAAAACGTCCCTAAGGGTCACTAAATGCCATAGGGAAGTGATCTCTAACGGGGCATATCTCAAAGCTTGTGCGAGGTATGGATGTGATTCTAGTTACTATAGGACCATGTTGTAGAGGCCTACAATAACCTCTCTCACTTTTTGGAGATCATATTCTTTTGATTTTGCGATGCCATCTCAGGTGATGTTTAAACTTGTAGTGTTGGCCAGTACAAAATTACCAACCGCCAAATCTCTCTCACCTTTTGTTGTGGGATCGAACTCTCTATTCTGTTAGCTCTAGATGGGTTGGTAAACCCTATCCCCAACCTCATCCTATCCTATTTAGCACTCAAACATTCTCGAACATGTTGAACCGAAAAATCCCTAAGGGTCACTAAATGCCATAGGGAAGCAATATTTGATGGGGCATATCTCAAAGCTCATGTGAGCTATGGATGCAATTCTATTTACTATAGGACCATGTTGTAGAGACCTAAAATAACCTCTCTCACTTTTTGGAGATCATACTCCATTTTGATTTTGTGATGCCATCTCAAGTGATGCTGAAACTTGTAGTGTTGGCCAATACAAAGTTGCCAACTACCAAATCTTTGTCACCTTTTGTTGTGGGATTGAACTGTCTATTCCATTAGCTCCAAGTGGCTAGGTAAACCCTATCCCCAACCTCATCCCATCCTGTTAAGTGCTCAAACATTCTCAAGCACGTCGAACCAAAACATCCCTAAGGGTCACTAAATGCCATAGGTCAACAATTTTTGATGGGGCATATCTCAAAGCTTGTGTGAGGTATGGATGTGATTCTAGTTCCTATAGGACCATGTTGAAGAGACCTACAATAACCTCTCTCACTTTTTGGAGATCATACTCCTTTTTGATTTTGCAATGCCATCTCAGGTGATGCTAAAACTTGTAGTGTTGGCCAGTAAAAAGTTTCCAACTGCCAAATCTCTCTCACTTTTTGTCATGGGATTGTAATGTCTATTCCATTAGCTCCATGTGGCTAGGTAAACCCTATCACCAACCTCATCCCATTTCATTCATTGCTTGAATGTTCTTGGGCATTCTCAATAGAAATGTCCCAAAGGGTCACTAAATGCCATAGGACAACAATCTTTGACAGGGCATATCTCAGAGCTCGTGTGAGGTATGGATGCGATTCTAGTTCCTATAAGACTACGGTGTGGAGAACTATAGTAATCTCTCTCACTTTTTGGAGATCTTACTCTATTTTTATTTTGTGATTCCATCTTGTGTGATGCTAAAACTTGTAGTGTTGGCCAATACAAAGTTTCCAACTGCCAAATCTCTCTCACCTTTCCTCTTGGGATTGAATTATCTATTCCTTTAGCTCTAGGTGGCTAAGTAAACAATAGACCCAACCTCTTCCCATCCCATTGAGTACTCAAACATTCTCCAGCATGCTGAACCAAAACATCCCTAACAAAGATAATGACACATTAAGGGGCTTACAAGAGTTCATAAGTTTCTATTTATCTCCTCCACATTGAAAATATAATGGAGAAAACATGGTGTGATGTGTAGAAGGATAAGATTATAAAGGGCTCATAACTTTTCCTCCTCATTATAACTCATGATCTTAAGGGTTTATTAGAGGTAGCTTCATATGACACATATTCTAATGTGCCATAGGTTTATATGATTGTGTCAAAACTATCAAAGGAATGGTAGAGATCACTATTTTGCATCATTATGAGGGTTTACAAAGGAATAATCAATACATCACTATTTTGCATCACTATAGAGACAACATTAATGATAATCAATGCATAAGATAAGGGCATTATGAAGGAATGAGATTAAAGGAAAATATTCAAGGCAACAATAGTAAGTGTGATGAACAACTTTTTAAACCTTTGTAGTAGTGTAACTATCAACATCTCTAGAAAAACTCTTAAATCTTTATCAAAATGCTAATTTCCATGAAAAGAATGGCATGGTATTAAACTTAATATTCGTGTTCATTTCTAGGGCTTTGTGGTAGGGTTAAAGAAAGTGGAATCATTTCCTATGTAGATGGAATAAGTAAAAGAATGTCAAGTGGCAAAGTATGATTATGACAATCTTTAAAATCATTTTGACTTTTCTTTCAACTAAGCACAACAATAGTGCTTGGTCCAAACAAGTGAAAAAGTACAAGTGAGAAGCCTATTTAGTAGTTATATGCATATGGAATAGAGGTGTCCAATTGAGATCAATGATTGATTAAAGTATAATGAAAACATCTTTAAAGCTAGTCTACTACTATATCACATAGATTATAGTCATATGGTAAAAAGCATGGAGAATGGTGCAGGGGCATCGAGAATAAACAAACAATTCATGAAGCTAGTCAAGTTACACAAGAAGACTATGAAGACTTGGGAGTCGCCTAATGAAGATAAATGTTCCAAGAAAGAATATTGGGTTCTAGATGATGTAAATTCAATAAATTATAATGTGTTGGCTTCTATAATGGTTTGATTCCATGAGGTGGCATTTGAATTTAGGAATGAATTCATATCCTTAAAAGGATTAAATAAACGTAATTTGGACCATTAGTGTCCAATAGATGTTTTAGGATAGGTTCAAGTTATAAGAGTGATGCTATTAAGTCTCCTAGGTTATGGAAAACCTTTGGAGTTCTTAAAATCCAATTTAACAATGTTTTAAGCATTTTTAAAAGTTTAAAAGTTTAAATATTCAAAGTTAATGGTTAGTAGAAAATTTAGGGGGGGAAGTAGTATTTTAATGTTTAAAAAATTCAACTAATTCCTATAATTGGTTGGAAGAGGTTAGGGAAGTTGATTTTTGATTTATTATATTGTAGACAACTTCTTTTGTATGGATATAATGCCCAAAAGTGTATGACAGGAATAGGGAATCAATAAAATAGAAGTTTAAATCTATAAATCTATTATTCTTATGAATTGTTGAAGGGTTTCAATTCTTTTTTTTTGGTTCTACTTTCATTTTGGAATACTGAGAAATCTCCAAGCAATCATTCACTAGTTGAATGCATTGTGATTCAATCTAACTCACAGTTATTTATGTTTTGACTAGTGTAATCCAAACTGTGACAACAAATGCATTGATTTCCTTGAAGTTTATTTACATTTTCCATGTAAATTGTTTTTGATTGAAGTTTTTAGAGGATTCAATAAGGCATTGGAAGAATACATCATAGGTTTGGAATGATTTGAGAGTCATCTTACATGATTGTTCCTACACCTACAACAAATTGACTAATTTTACTAAGTCTACTTTGATTTGAAGATTTAATTCTAATTAATACCCTTTCCATGGATCCAAAGGCCTAGGACCCATGGAAGGATGAATACTAACTATGTGTCATAGTTACTAATGAACTTGTCTATAGAAATATTGAAGAAGTGGAATGATCACTAGTTGGAGCAGAGTGTTCCCTAAGGGAAATTATAGTTAGGGAGCAGCAATGAGAGATTGGCCTTAAGGGAAAAGCATTTTTATGTTGTGGTTGACCATATATTGTAAAACTCATGGTGAATCAACCACTAAGTAGGTTTGGAAGTGTTTGGAGAATGGAGATTGGAGAAACCCTCAAGTTAAGGGTTTAAGAGAGGTATTCTAGGGTTTTTGATGTTACAAGTGTGCTAGGTTGATTTCATCTTGGATTTAGAGGTTTTGAACCATTTAATGACATTGTACAAGTTTGGAAACTTGGGGATATTTTTGTGATATAGTTTCTTTGTAAAATCACCCATTTTTTATGCCTTTTGGGGTCACATAGTGAGGATAGTGATATACTTTCCAAAAAAAATACCCTTTTCTTTTGGTATGTTAAGGTACTCCATAACTTGGGTACTCAAATATATGATTTATTTGATTGGTGTTTTGGGAAAAGTTGAAGAAAACACCTTGTAAACCTTTATAACATTTTGAATTACATGTTTTGAGGCCATTGGACCATACTTTGAGTCTTGTTTGAGTGTTCTTTGATATTTCACCTATTGAAGCTATCTTAGGATCATTGAGATTGGGCATTGAAGAAGCTTGTTGACTTGATCTCATTTTGTTATTTGGGCCTTGGATCCACCTTATCCTCTACATTAGAGAACCTTTATGGTGGAGGTATATAAGAACTAATTTAATGGATCATATGATAGTGAATTTAACAAAAAATAAGACATAGTGAGACAACAATCTTAATAAATCTAGTAATCATGTGTAATAGAATAGAAGACATTTAGTACTATTTATAGTAGGAGTAATAAATTAAAATGTTTCAATGACCTTTTAACAAAAAACCTAGTTCTGAACATGCAAGATGACTCACAATCAAATAGTACAATGAGTTGTAAAGTTGTGAGTTAGCTCATAAAGGGATAACCACGAAGGGACAATCACAGTTCTAAAGCTATGAAGAGGATCTCCAAATTCCATTTAGGTGGTGGTATGTTGGTAGTTTGAGGAAACTT
Organism: Cupressus sempervirens; assembly: GCA_028749045.1. Taxonomy (NCBI): domain Eukaryota; kingdom Viridiplantae; phylum Streptophyta; class Pinopsida; order Cupressales; family Cupressaceae; genus Cupressus; species Cupressus sempervirens. The sequence continues at coordinate 728,613,954 of CM053785.1, forward strand.
ATTAAATCTACTCCTAGTTTTTCAATGCTGAACTCTATTAGAATAAATTTACAAATTTCACCTAGCATAAATTGAGAATTCAACAAAGACTTCCAAATATTTTTGCATACATGTCAGTGCACTAGTGATATATGGTGATTTTGAGGCTACATTATAGGTGTACAAAAAACACCAAGATCCACATATATTATACTAGGTTTCATGGGGATGGGGGTACTTGGGGTACTTAGGGTATAGTTATGGGTACGAGTACGAGTACAACTATTTTTTATAATAGGGGACAAGGGTACTTGGGCATGTCAAACTTTATTTTAAATTATACTTTTATATTTATAGAAAACCTAAATTTATGAGTCCTGACAATGATTTTTCAAATCAAGAATAGTGATAAAGTTTTTAAATGTAATGTATTGTTTTTAGTTTTAGATTTGTTATCTGTTTGTAATAATAATTTATGATAAATGTTTAGATGCATAACATAGAAGGTAGGCTTTAAACATGAACAAGAAGATCATAAATAAATATGATAATGACATATTGAAAATGATAAATTTTTGGCTTTAACACTGATAAATTTTATTATTGATCAATATTGTATCAAAAATTCAAACTAATTAGGTATTGAATTAAGCTTGATAAACAAATGATAGAGAAGGAAAAGTTTAAACATGAACAAGATCATAAATCATATGACGATGACATATTGGAAATGATAAACTTATGCTTAAACAATGATAAAGTTTATTGCTAATAAATATTCTATCAAAGTTTTGAACTGATTAGGTATTGAATTTAATGTCATACATGAATAAACATATAATATAAAATGATAACCAATAATGTCATGTACATCAACAAATACATAATATATTATGATAACCAATAATGTCATACATGAACAAACATATCATATATTAATAAATAATGTCACGTATCAAATAAATGTCATACATCAAATATAAAATTTCTTATATACATCAAATGTGTATCGAATATGTCCACTGACATAAAATCCAACATATATGTCTGTTGATGCCTATACATGTACATCTATCAACTATATCTTCTCCTTTGCATGAGGGGAAGGAAACAAATCTCTAAAGGTCTTCGATCGTCGTGTGGAGGGAGATGGTGGCGATGATGGGGTCTTCCTCACACACTTGCTCATCCTCTTGTTGAGGCTCTTCTCTAACTTGAGATGATACAAAAAAAGTAAACATGAATCAATAATTATTATATATTGAAATAAAATGTATGTACACAAAAAATTAATTATATTCTTATCGCCATCAAATAGTCGCTCTACAAGTCCACTTCGAAGGCTCGTGAATGATCAGGTGTAACAAGACCCTACAAAAATTCAATCAATATAATCACTTATAAATAAAATTAGAAATTTAAATACTAACTATTATAAGGAACAACTAAAACCAAGAAAATTCTTTCATACCTCAGTCAATGGCTATGAACTAGCCATAGCTATAGCCACTCAATGATCGACGGACTATCGAAGATGAGGATGAGTCTCTGATGTCAAGAGCTACATGTCATACAATACAAGTTACATGTAACATAAAACATGAAAAAAATATAATCAAATGAATTAAATTAACATGTAACAAATGTACCTCTACGAAGCTCGTATCACATCTAGGCTTCAATCCCGTAGTGAATGTTGACAGTCTTGTAGAGAACTGATGCACATGCATAATTTTTTTTGTCAATCCTTAATATGATTACTTAATAAATATATGTATTAATTTAAATGATTAAATTGATACATACCTTTGGACTCGTCGACGAGACAAAAAATGGGGTTGGGGGATCACTACTAAGGCCGCCAACACTCTGACCCTAAATTTTGAACAATGTCAATAGATGCTAATTAATTAGTCATTCACTATACATATAAAATGTGATAAAATTAGTTTATTATAATTGTAATTTACCTATGTGTCAATTCCAAATGCCCTCCTTCAGGAATTGATCAGTGACGAGCCCATCATCTACACTATCTCCAGCATGAGTGCCAAATGTGCATAAGGATTTGCATGAAGTGCACATGTGACCGTGATGCACATAAGGCTCCCCCTCAACTAATGGACTTGTGCAATGAATGAGGGTCTACCTCAAAGCATTAATAGTCCCTAGAGCACTGGCCTTTACATGTTCCTTCACAACTGAAGGAATAGTCACATGCTCACCTTGTGGCTTGACCACAGGTGCCCTAACTAGATTAGGGTCACGATGTGCCCCCAACCTGTCAAATGATGAACCCCCACCTCTACCCTGAGAGTCTAATATATCAAAATAATTGGGGATATCCCCAAGGAAAAACTCACAATACAATTTCCTTAAGAAATACATTGGGACCTCATGATTATTGCAAGGAGGGGCATCAAAAACCATTCACCATCTATCCCAAAACTTATTTCTAATAGCATCATGTATGCACCAATGGATGGGGAACTATTTAGTACTCTCTCTAACAGTATCTTGTTCATTAGGTTTTCTAAATAATGCACATATTCTACCTTTTGGTATATCTTTTTTTTAACATCTTGATAGGATAATTTATTTGTATAATATATTTTTTGTTCATCCCTCATAACCTTCCAAACATCTAATTGAACACTAATAGAAGCAATGTGGGTCTTAATGGATTCGAGGGATGATGCCAATTGAGCTCTCATTGGATTGGTTTGTCCACATTCTTTCAACTGACCAATGAGTCCTTCTAATTCAGTTTTACCTCTTTCTATTTCATTTATTATGTTTTCTTGCATGCTAGGAGGAGGTCTTGCAACTGGTTTAGGTTGTAGAATTTGTTGTTCTTGTTGTGGAGGGTTTTGGTTTTGATCTTCTTGAGGTTTTTGGTTTGGATCTTCTTGGGGATTTGCTGGTTCATTATTGACATTTCCTGATAAGAAATCAATTGAAATCTAAATAAATAAACAAATTTTAAGAAAAATTGAAAAAAACCTACAAAATAATATAAAAAACATATAAAACAATGCAAAAAGAAAGTTAGATAACATATGGTATGCTCATGATCTCGAACTTCGATGAGAAGGAGGCATATTGGCAAGGTGGGTGGTGGAAAACTTGTATTGTTGCAATCTACGTATGCATTGTAGCAAGGAGAAGTAGCAAAAAAGAGTTGAAATGAATGGGCTGCGAGTATGCAACCCATTTATAAAAAATAGGTTTTTTTAAAGCACATACACACTATAACATGTATGCCCTATAGTGTGTATGCACACTGGCTTGGGTTACCCAAGCCATAGTGAATGCACACTATAGCTCGTATGTGCTATTAAAAATTAGAAAAAATAAAAAAGGTGTCACCTTTTTGGAACCACAACTTGGTGCACTTACCCTCATCTATTATGAAATTGTACATCCCTTCTTTATTCTTTGGCTTTTTAGATCCCTTGTTCAGGGTCTAAGTATTTTCTAGGGTTTTTGCTAGTGTCCTCGATCAAATTTGGGTCCCAAATTGAAAACCAAGATCTTGAAATCAAGATTCTAAGAGCATATCTCTTTTTGTAAAGAAAAAAGGCACACCAGTGCACCTCACTAGGTGTGCTAATGTACCAAAGTACTTAGTAAAGGGGCTTCACCGTTGGTGATGCACAACTGTACAACACCAAGGGGTGCTTAGGACCCTAGGTCTATATAACCTAGGGACCCCCCCCCTTTCTCCCTCCATTTTCATTTTGCAAGCTTCCACCACTGCAACACTACACCTATTAAGGTGCACCTCCTCTGCTTTTGCCCTACACAAAAAAACACAAAACAAAGTTAAGACTCCTTAATCTTTTTTCCTCTCAATATAAAACCTTTAAAACTCTAAAAATAAAATAAAACACCATTTAAGGTGCATAGTAGTGCACCTCATTAGGTGCACTACTACACATCCTTAAAAATAATAAAACATCCTTTTTGCAAAAATGGGGTAAAATTAGAATTTTAAAGATATTTTTGAGTAAATAGGGTTTTGGGTCTTGATTGTGTCTATATTAGGGTTTGATTTAATCAAATTTTTCCTTAGCTCTGAACTAATGGACATCATTTTAATGTAGATTCAATGAATACTTCATGATATCCGCCTTGATTCGCTTAAGACTTGTTAATGTAGCATCACATCCACTTTCAATGTAGTCCTCAGAATTGATCATGACACTAATGGAAAAATATGTTCCTGAAGAAAGGGTCATGAAGAGCATAACATAAGAGATTATCTTGGATCTCCAACCCAATAACAGAGAGAAGGTGTTCCATCTTCTAAGGGTAGATCATTTTATTAGATTGATTTATCACCAAGCCGAGAGATGGTATAGGGAACATGTTGATGAAGCTTTTGAAATCATATAGTCATCATACCTCATTAAGAAGACTTCTAGGGTAGAAAGCAAGCAAAGTGGATATGAGAAGAGGTTACATGAAAGAGGATATCAGATATTTAATCATACTCTTGAGTAGAGTCATGGGCTTTCCAACATTGGGGCACTTGAACATAGAGATGGTCCATTTCATTGAAACTATCAAGATGACAAAGATGTCAATTGATTGAGCTTCCATTCCCAGTGAGAACTTGGGTGAGCATTTGGTGGTGGTGAAGAATAATAGAAAGTTTTATATGATATCATATCTGGTATACTTGTTAGCTCCAAGTGTGATAGATTGTCTAGGGCTTTATAAGAAGGGTAGCATGCAAGATGCAAATGCATGGCCCTACATAGTATATCCTCAGCTAGTAAGGAAGAAGTTTCCAAAGAAAAGAAAGGAATATAGGATCATGAATGATGCATTTATATTTGCAATAATCCAGTTCATTGAAGGGGATTATACAAAGAGGATGGCAGAAGAGGTAGTTGCTAAGATATCAAAAGTTGGGGCCTACTACATCCAGTTCTGAACATTCATGTATTTGAGGGTAGCGAGTACAACTATCAACCCTAAGAAGATCCCTAGGTATCCTAGTGATAGACTCATTCTACTGGAGATCACTCAACAACTCTTTTTTGCATATGATAGAATCAAGAAGTAGCACAAAATATGTTGAATATGGCCTATTACTATAGGACATTTCAATTTGGTTCAAAGACAAGACATTTCATCTTTTGAGTCTAAATGGGATCAATATCCCTTAGAAGAATATAATTCTCCATGGCCCTATTTTGATAACATTGAAAGAGTGCAACATCTAGCTAGAAAGACATTTTAGCATGACGATTTGGTTGAGGATCACTGGATGAACACAATGGACGACTATGATATCCACATAAGGGATTATTGTAGGATGACACTATATATGGTAGAGAGTGGTTTAAAGATAAATATTCCTTTGAAGGTAGTACAAGAGGATAAAGAGGATCTTCTCAATCCATTGTTCAATAGGGATAGGATTGTTGAAGACATATCATGACTGCTGAGATTGACAAAGAAGAAAATTCAGACATTAATCATAGGGTGACGATTTTCATCAGATTGAAAAAGGATTGGATCAAGAGAACTTTCAAACTTGATTAGATAATTCTTCAAAAAATGGTTTTTTCATGTGCAAACCCACCCAGCTAAAGGTTGAGGAGCTAAGGTCATAGTGCCTACATTTATAGCCTAGTCACCAGTAAGGTCGAAGACGGTGCACCAACTTGATAGACTAGTTGGATACTATAGGGCTCAAAAGGGAAAAGGAAAGAGTAAGAGAAATTCTCCTCAACATGTCGAGCTAGAAGAAGAAGTGACTTGGGCACCTCCACAACAAGGAGAAGAAAATGTACAAGGGCTAGAGAATGTGGAAGCTACACAAGCCCAAGACAATCCTCAAGTTCTGCTAGCTAAACAAGGTGAAGGAGAAGCAGAAACTAAAGTGCAAGAGGTGTCTCAATGCTAATAAGAGGTAAAAACCTACCCCTTTGCTCCTAAGAAAAGAAAGATCAAGACTCTAGTAAAGAGGAGACAAAAGGTCACTAGGAAAGTGATTCATTTCCCATCAATCCTTGAACCTATCCTAGAAGAAGTAGAAGAGGATGATGATGAGGAGGAAGAGGATAATATACCTTTGAACTAGAGGACTTGTCACGCAAGAGCCTTAGAGTTAGAAAGGAGAAGAAGCTACACAATCACACCACCATCTATTCCTAAGAAACCCATTCAAACTACAACATCAGAAGATGAAATAAAATAGTGAATAGATGACCAAGATGTTGAGGGCACTGGCGTCTTTTAGATGTCAGATTTTGAATTCATGACCATTGGTACTAAATTGGTTGGGGATAAAATTAGAGATACTCTAACCAATCAAACTCAATAGAAGGATTAGAGTCAGTTTCCACCCAAGCCAAAAGGACCCAAGGTAGCTCCATCATCCCTAGTGCAAGTTACATTCTTTGTAGACAAGGGATTGACTAGCCCTCTTGCTCCAAGAATCAAAGGAGAACATGTTTAGGTAGAACAAGAGGAAAAACCACAACACAAATCTATCAATGAAGTGTTAAAGGAAGGGCAGATAAGTGAACAACCTCAACAAACATCCCAAGACATTGAGGTAAGGACTGTGTACTTTACAGACATAGAGACTCCCGCTGTGGATCTCATATAGAAGGATAAGACTCTAGAAAGGAGAGATAAGGGAAAGAGTATAGATGAGAAAATGCTTTCATCCTTGAAAGGAAAATCTCCAATGGAGCATATTCCAAGGTGGCTAAGGAAAGAAGTGATAAGAAATAAGAAGCAACAATTCACCATAGAGGAAGAGGATAGGATGAAATTAATTGAAGTCCTAAGGAAACCTAAATCACCATTGAAGGATGCATGAGCATTAGCCTTTGTCATGAGTGATCATAACAAGGAATTATTTGCTCATGTGGCTATCCCTCCTTGCATTGAATTGTTGAAGAATTGAATCCAAGGGATTATCAAATTAGGGAGGTCATGCTTGGGAAACCTAACTTGAATACTGCTAAGTTGATGGTTACAATAGGGATTAAAGTAGTATTTAGTAGCTTAGAATAGGATGGGGCAGAATTGATAACACTTTGATGAAAAAATGGGATCCTAAAAGGATATCTGAGAAAAGTTGTTGGTCCCTTAGATCCTACAGACCCTGAGGAAAACTTGAACACAACACTCGAGAGAAGAGAGAGGGGTACATGCCAATTAGATCCATTTTTGATAGCTTATCAGCAATGGTCAAAAAAATTTAAGGAGAGAGGTGTATACATTATACAAGGAAATCTGAAGTTGCTACACTATATGCAAGATAATATAGATAGGCTAGTTGCCATTTTGACTCAAGATTTTGGTCTAATGGATGAAGTACATACCTAGGGAAAAGATTTATAGACACTATAGTCTATCAAAGGATAAAGGTATCAAATGTTGATGGAAGTGTATAAAATTGAGGAGTTAGATAAAATCAATGATTGGATAGAGAAAATTGTGGATAGAAATAAAGTAATGCAAACATTACATACAAAGATTCTCAAGCTCAAGGATCAAACCCAAGAGAAATTTTTGGAGGTAGAGAGGCATTATAGTGATGCATATTTAGACATTTTTGAGGATGATTCCAAGGAGAAGTTAATACCACTAGAGGTAGTAGTTGAGTAGTTTCAATTTTTTTTGAAGGAAGCTACTAATGATGATGACATTAGGCAAGCATTTTGGACAAAAGAAGCACTGTTAGAGTTGGATGTAAAACTTGGAGATTTTGCATAGACTCATATTGAGGTAGGCAACTACAGGTAGAAAGTGAAAGACAAATATGAAGCCTTATATTTTCCAAATTCAGCTCAAGTCACTAAGATTATCAAGAAATTCAAGGGCAAATACCCAAACATAGCTCTAGTATAAAAGGGAACAAAACCCAGAAGCCGAAATTTCAATTTTGATGCTGGGTGAAATTTTACATTTTTTGAACCTGTCTTTTGAGGTGCGCTAGTGCACCAGGTGTGTAGGTGTTCTTTTTTAGTGGTGTTCTATAAGATTTAAAATAATTTAGAGGTTCATTGGTAGTTAACTACTAGTTCTAAATTTAGAGCTTTCGATGCATCAAAACTGCATTCTGACAATAGTTTAACTCTGACAGATGCCTAGTGAAGATGGAGCTTCTATTTTTGGCACTTCTAGACACTCCTACATTGAATGATGGATCTCTCTTTCTTATTTTCTCATATTTTCTTTGTTTTAAGATATGTAAAGGCTCATGTATCCAATTAATGATATAAAATGGATGGAGTCCTACTTAGCACTAGTTAGAGAGTCAGTTTGTACATAAATAGATTTGTTTTATTAATTTAGAAGCATATGATTGCATAAAGATGTCTCTCACTCTCAACACAAATTGGGGAGAACATTTCTTATAAATTTAGGAATGTAATATGTATTCTAGGTCAACATTATTTTGATGCAATAATATGTGCTATTGGTGCCCAAATTTGGAGTGTAGTGATTCTTGCCTAAGTGTGTTATATTTTGTGAATGTATGTTCATGAAGTGTAATTGAGCCAATAGTTTTATTGTGTTGTTTTGGTTATGCAATCTTTTAATTTTGGTGTTTGCTATGGGTCTACAAATTTTGCTGACGTACTTAGTTCAAGAAGAGATCACCATATTGTTCCTGCATACTTTTTTTTCTCACATGAATGCACTTTCTATGGCCTTAAAATTTGATGAAAAGTGAAACATCTTATAGTTATTGAATTCCCATTGATGATTGCATTAGTAGAATTAACGAAGCATTACTCCTATTTTCATTGGTTACCCACCAATCTTTTTGAAAGCTTAACTTGTAGATGCATTATTTCCATGGCTTATGTCTATTAGGATTCTACTTTATTGTTATTTTTTTTAAACTTCTTGTTACCCTATCTTGATTATTTTCTTTACCAACCCCTTGGTTAAATTAGGAATTCATATAGTTGCATTGTTAGATTGCATTCATCATTAAATAGAAAAATATAAAAATAGATTTCTTTTTGTGTGGTTGTTTTGAAACAACAAGCATATTCATAAATCTTATCCAAATTTTTTAACAAACCAACAAAGGCCTCCTCATGAACACTCACATTTATCTTCAAATGAGTGGATTCTAGTAGGTTGCAAGATCACCTAAAACCTTAGAGTTGATCCTATTTCAATTTTTCAAGAGAGGAGTTCAAAAGGATTCATGTCATCAAGCATCGTGTAAAATGAGAGCTCAACAGAAGTGGCACTAGAAAGAGGGCCCCTTAACATTCAAATTAGAAGAAAATTTTTGTAATCTTGAAAAAAAAAAATTGCATTTTTTTATAAGTTCAAAATTTTTTGAACTTTCAAACTTTTGAGTTGTTCTAAGTGTGCTAGTGCACTAAATTCTAAGGTGCACTTTATTTTGTGAGAAAGTGTACTTCTGTAGAGGTGCACTTTTTCCAAAATTGATGTAAACTAGAGGATCCTAATCTAGAATCCCCATTTCAATGAGCTTTATGATCTTCACCAAGTGCACATGAGTTCCTCGAGCTTAGACATTTTCACAAGACCCACAGTGAAAAATAAAATACCTCAGATTCTACCACTTTTATTCAACATTTTATCATCTTCTTTAGTCCCACTTCTACAACAATCACCTGTTATTCCACCAAACCCTCTGATGGCCTTTTTTTCAAATGCTGTAGACTCACCAATCAACTTGATAGGAGTACTCAATGACCTTCCCAAGAATCCTGAGAAGTTTTTCCCAAGGTTCATCTATGGAGAGACATGAACTATTGAAGATCACATTAAAGTATTCAAAGAAATTTTCAACTGAAAGTAGATTGCTAACGAGAATGTGGTTCTTCATTTATTTGCCTACTATTTGGGAGAAGTTTCCTTTAGTTGGTATGCTAATTTTCCACTTGGATGTATTGGAGACTAGGATACTTTCAAAAAATTATTTTTGGAACAATTTAAAACCTTCATCAACACAACTGTGATACATCAAGAATTCATATCAATAAAAAGGGATACAACTAAGATAGTTTCACTCTTCAACCATCGCTTTCATGTGGCATACCACAAATTGGAAATGCCATACACTATAATAGTTGAAGTTGCTATTCAGATTTATTTAAATGCTATGGACCATCTCACTACTATTTTTCTAACAAGACTTCCTGTAGAAAATATCAACACATTGGAAAAAGTCTTCATAGAAGCGATTACCTTCACTAAGCAAGCTAATCCTAATGGAGAAGGATTGATGCTAACATATCTTGTTAGAGAACCTATGATTGCTAGCTAGTTCATACCTATAAATCAAATTCCATTATAATAGGTACTAGCTCTGCAAAACTCACATTAACATATCCATGGTATGAACCTCCAAAAGATACTTTCTTTGAGAAAAAGGCAATAGCTTTTGCTGAGGTAGACAATAGTTTTTCCTTTGAGTTTGGTCAAATGAAGAAGACCATGTCACAAATGAACAATGAGTTGAATCACTTGAGGTTGTAACAAGGATAGAATAACAACTTTCATAGAAACAATGTTGGTCCTTACAACAACAACAACTATGGTCAGAACTATAACAAGAATTTTAGTGGAAACAACAATATTGGGAACAAAAATATAGGAAATAATAATGGAGGAAACAATTTCAATCCTCTTGATCATAAAAATGGCTTCCAGAAACATAATCGACAATGTAACACTCATCTAAATAATGGAAGCATTCCTACACACAAAAATAACAACAATGTTCAATATGTAGATATCAATTAGTATGATGATGCTCAAAATGAATCTAACAATGATGGTTTATATTACAATGGAAACCAAGAGATGAATCAGAATTCACAAGTGAATGAAAATGCCCCCCTTGTGTGATTTAATACTATGTTACTAGAATCTTACAATTCTACACAAAACATATAGGTGGAACAATTACCCAATGAAGAATTCTCTTTTCCATTTAGTCAAGAACCAGACATTCAGCTTGAAGAGATATTCACTTTTTGCAATGACAATCAAATTACTTACAATCTACAAAGTAGAAAAGAACCTATGACAAACAAAATTCCTCTAACACTACAACCAACTCCTCCCAATCTAAGAGCGAGTGACAATTTGGTACCAATTAGGCCACCGAATGAAGGAAAACAAAATTAGAATCAAGCAAATGTGCCAACAATCCTAAAAAAGCCTACTTGGTATACTAAAAGGAATAGTGGGGTAGAAGATTTGAAAGGAACAAAGACTAACATGTCCATGTTTGACATGCTCCAAAACTATCCACATCAACAAGACACACATATAAAGACTCTGGATCATACAAAGGTACTCCATAACATGAATACTATCCCTCAAAAGACAATATCTCAACAAGTCAATGCTTCAGAGGCAATGCCAACAATGTTTAAAGACAAGGTTTAGGTGCCCCTATTTCTACTTAGCATCAGGATATATGGGAAGAATCTTCATAATTTCCTAATTGATTTAGGAGCCTCTTGTAATGTTATGCCACTATTGATAGCACAAAGGTTGGAAGTCACTCCTCAACCCTCTAATTGGATAGTGATATAGTTAGATAAAATAGAGGTGAAAGTCATTGGGGTATTAACAGAAGCTCATTTACAGGTGACAGTTGACCCCTGGATTCAAGATATCATCGATATACATGTAGTTGATATTGCTAAAACATATGGACTACTACTAAGTCAAGAATGGACAAAATTCCTAAGAGGATGGTTTTCTCCAGATTTCACTAAATTATGGTTACCTTGGAAAGGGTTGAACAATTAAATCAAGATAGACATAGAGTTAAAGTTAAAAATAATGATTGCATAATACAATGCTCCAATGAACTAGCATTCTTACAATCAGATTTGGGCTCTTACAAAGTGATGGCCTTTGATAAAACTCCAAACAAAATAATAGATGATCACAATGAAAGGTCCAAGATTTCAATCCCAAAGGATGAGATCATAACACAATTCATAGACAACATCCAATATCCTACTTCTCCCAGGATTTTTCCAATTCCATAAAGTTAGCCATTCAAAGTTTGAATGTTCATTATGTCAAGAAGTAGTTTCTAAGGTATTAACACATATGATGGAAATAAAGAGTGATAAACCTACAAAAAATAAAAGTCTTATAAAAATATTTGAATCTATGGAAAAAATTGAAGATCTAAATTTTGTCATATAGTGATACCTATTTGGACGGTGGAGGTTTTTCTTCTCCTCCACTAGGAATGATCAAAGTTCAAAGAATAAGAAGTTATGTGAAAGGTCAAGGATGGAATTTGGTAGTTGTCCCTACTAAAGCCAAAGTAGATGAAATTATGGAATTGATAGGGGAACTTCAAAAAAAATCAAGAAAAAGGTACAATTCTAGTGTCAAGGACTAACAACAAAAAATTATCAAGTCCACCCCATGAAAGACTATAGTGGATTCCTAAAAAACAATCCTTTCAAGCCCAAGTGAAATAATAGCTAAGGATGGATAAGCATAAGGTTATAAAGCCTAAAGAAGATCTAATCTAGACACTTCGCTTTGGTAGCTCCAAATACAAATTAGGAGCTGGTGCAAGTATTGAGTTGATCAACCCAAAAGGTAAGTCTTTCTACGTAGCATACCAATTACAATTTATATGTACTAATAATGTTGTAGAGTATGAAGCATTGATCTGAGGACTTCTTTTCACATTGAAGAAAGGAATCATAGCTCTCATAGTTGAGGGAGATTCTTAGTTGGTTATACAACAAGTTAAATCAATATATTCTTGCAATGATAAGAGGCTTATAGGAAAAGAGTATGGGATATAATGGATTATTTTGAAGCTTTAAACATAAATCCCATTCTGAGAAGGAAAACCATGGTAGAAGATGCTCTTTTTGTTTCAACTAGTGCATTACAATCAGTCAAAAGAACAAAACTAAAAAGATTTTTAGCAGAATTGGTTGCTGCCCCGTCTATCCCAGACAATATCACAAACTTCCAGATCTTTCAAGATAATCAACATATACTCAAATTTATCATGTGCAATGGCCACTTTAAAGGGCAAGAGATTGATGAAACTCTAGATGAAAACCCTGAGGATGATGAACTTGAAGATGAGGATGGGATCTTGAACTTAAAAACCAACACTATTCCTAAGGGAATGGTTGAGTTCGAATGCATTTTTGATCATGATGAATCAATACTTAATAGAAGAATAGTCAAAGAAAGTGGGATTGAGGAATGTGACTCTTACAACTTAGGTACTAATGAAGATCCTAGAATGGTAAGGATTGGAAAAGGGAAGACACACTCAAATTACTCATAGAGTATAAGGATGTTATTGCTTGGAGCTACAAAGAGCTAAAAATGTATGATCTTGAGATTATTATGCATGAAATTTCATTGAAACTAGATGCCAAACCTTTTTGTCAAAGGAAAAGATCCATTAATCCTATCATTAAATCGCTGATAATAAAAGAAATTAAGAAGTTACTTGATGCCAAGATCATCTTTCCCATTCACCATTCTATGTGGGTGGCTAATTTGGTTCTTGTGCAAAAAAATACTAGAGAGATTCATCTTTGCATTGATTTTCATAATTTGAACCTCACATCTCAAAAGGAAAACTACCCTTTGCCTTCACTAGATGAGGTTTTACAAATTGTAAATGGTTCAAAGATGATTTCCTTCTTGGATGGATACTTGGGATATAATCAAGTAATGGTTGATGAAGAAGATATGCTAAACATGACCTTCACAACTAAATGAGGAACATTTTCTTATAGAATAATGCCATTTGGGCTAATTAATGTAGGAGCTAAATTTTAATGAGCCATGTATGAAGCTTTTAAGGGATTGATAAACAAGTGTATAGTCATCTACATGGATGACTTAACTATCTTTTCAAAGGATTGAAGTACTCATATTGCTAATTTAAGACAAGTATTCAATAGATGTCATAAATATGGCATATCACTCAATCCTAAGGAAAACTCCAAGGTCATATCATCTCTGAAGATGGAATCTCCATTGATCCTAATGGAATTGAAGCTATTTTGAAGTTATCACCTCCTCACAGTCAAAAATAAATGAAGTCTTTCTTTGGGAAGATAAATTTTGTATGAAAAATTCATAAGTGGATTTGTAGATATTGTTCATCCCCTTAATAATTGACTCAAAAAGGAAGCCAAAATAGAATGGGTTCCAAAGATTGAGAAATCATTTTAGGATATCAAAGTGGCCATTTCTATGGCCCCAATACTGGTGAGTCCGAACTATGGACTACCTTTCGAAATATACTCTTTTGTTTCAAAACACTCATGTGTTGGGATTCTAACACAGAAGAATGAAAAGGAAGATGAAAAGCCCATTGCCTTTATGAGTTTCCCTCTAAAAAATTTTGAGTTAAACTATTCGAACCTTGATAAATAGTCTTGTGCTCTAATTAAAGTGGTAAAATAATTTTTCCATTATATACTAAGGAGCAAGGTATATGTGATTGTGTCTGATCTAGCACTTAAGACATTATTGATGCAAAATGAACTTGGTGCAAGATGAGGAAATGGATGGAAATACTTCAAGAATTTTATTTAGAGATTCAACCCATGAAGTTAGTAAGAGGCCAAGGATTATCAAAAATGATAGCCGATAACTAGATTGAGGATGAAAAGAAGTTTAGATTTGACAATGAAACAGATATTGAAGATCAAATAAGGATTGTAGTATCTCAAGTTGATATTCACCAAGGAGTAATAATAGATGTCTAGTACTAGGACATTGTTTATTATTTTTTACAAAATTAGTACCCCAGTTGGATGAATAGTTCACAACATAGGGGACTCAAAATGAAGTGTGAATCCCACATGCTGCATGATAGAAAATCATGCAAAAGGAAATATGAATGGATTTATCTAAAATGTTTGGGGCACAAAGAAGTAAAAGAAGTTTTGGAATATTTTCATGATAAATATGGAATAGGGCATGGTCTGGCAGAAGCAACTACTCATATGATTTTAAAATTGGGTTATTTTTGGCCCATGAAATTCAAGGATACTTTTGAACATGTGTATAGTTTCCATATCTGTTAGACTAGTGCTAACAGAGAAAGACATAATACAATTCCATTACAACCAGCATTTGAGATACACCTCTTCACAAAGTAGGGGCTAGATTTTATTGGTTTAGTAAATCCACCATCATCAACTGGGCACACTTTTATTCTCACAACTATTTATTACTATATGCACTTGACCAAAGCAGAGACATTTAGAAATTGCACAACTAAGGTGGTTACATATTTCTTGGAAGAACATATTGTTACTAGATTTGGGATGTAGTTCTCCCTAGTGTATGATAATGGATCAACTTTTGCATCAGTATTCCTAATTCACTGGGCACTAGAAAACCAAGTTATTATCAAGTTCTCTTCAAATTATTATCCATAAGCATATGGTGTAGCTAAATCTATGAACAAGAACTTGATCACGGTAATAAGGCATTTGTTAAAGGAGGATCCTAAAGCTTGGCATACACAACTCAAATATGCTCTATGGATAGACCAAGTCAGGGTCAAGAATGCTTTGGGGATGTCTCCATATCAGCTAGTCTATAGAAAAGAGCTAATATTCCTGCTTAACCTTAGAATTCCTATTTTGAAATCCATGAGTGGGTATGTTGAAGATGCTGACAAAGTACAAATCATGTTGATGAATCTTTTAGAGATGGATGAAAAATGGATAGTTGCTTTGGAGCATATGGAAA
Organism: Cupressus sempervirens; assembly: GCA_028749045.1. Taxonomy (NCBI): domain Eukaryota; kingdom Viridiplantae; phylum Streptophyta; class Pinopsida; order Cupressales; family Cupressaceae; genus Cupressus; species Cupressus sempervirens. Next base: position 728,629,686 of record CM053785.1, read on the forward strand.
AACATCAAGATATCATCAAGAGGTGGTTCGACAAGAGGGACATGATAAATTCTTTCAAAATCTCCAACCTTGTTCTACTTTGGGACAAGGAAAAAGAAAAGTCAGACAGCCACACTAAGTTTCAACATTTATGGATTGGTCCTTATCAAATTGCAGAGATTCTAGGAGAAAACACTTTTAGGCTGAGTTCCTTACAAGGGGAATTTTTTCCATTTCCAATCAATGGGAAATTCTTGAAACAATACTTTGAAGCCTAAAATAGACAAAGAAAAAAAACCTTTCTTTTTGGCAAGTGTGTTTATTTCTACAATTGTGTTTCTTTTCAGTTGTGTGTTTTCTTTTAGTCATGTGTTTTTTTTCAAAGTTGTGTTAGTCTAGGGGTAGTTGCACTCACAATGTTATCTTGGTGTATCTTATTAACCATTCTTTTGGTTCTAATTTTTGGGAAGAGGTATTATTTTTAAAAATATTTTTATGATTTTGTGTATTATACCAACTGAGGAATGGATGTTACTTGTAGTAATAGGGGACTTTCAGTCTTGAATTTAGAATTACAGATCAATAAGTTCTCAACAATTTGTAGATTTAAAGGTCAATTATCTTAGGTATTTTTGAACTAAGGTTGAAGGCAACAAGGGATAGTTCAAACCCTATTGGTTCAAAAAAAAGGATCTTCTTGAAGGAATTGCTAAGATCATTATTTGGTGTGAGAGTTTCTAAAAGTTCTTAAAAGAGGAATGCAAGGGATGTTTACAAAAGATTGAATCTAAGAAATGACACCAATGTCTTAGCCATATAGTCTAAGCATGGTCATGATACAAAATAAAAATAAAAAAAAGAAAAGAAGGTGTTAAGAATGAAGGATTCTACAAAGTTTGAGAAAGGTATGTTACAAGCTAGAGTTGTTGTTGCACCAAAAGATCGACCCATTAATGCCCGATACAACCACTAGACTTATATAACACAGGTGATGATTAAGCCATGTCAGGAATCCTAAAGGGAAAGGCTAGTAGTTAGTCCAAAAATTCCCCCCTTAGCATTACTTGAGGAGATTCAAACCTATGACCAAGCTTTGATACCACTTAGTACAAGCAAGAGTTGCCAATGCACCAATAGTTTGACCTATTAATGCCCAATACAACCACTAGACTTATATAACATAGGAGGCAGTTAAGCTATGTCATGAATCCTGAAGGGGAAGGTTGGTGGTTAGTCCAACAAGGTAATCTAACTAGAGGGATATGCACTCTAAATAAGCTATCCAATATTAAAACCATTTCTTCATCAAAGAATCAAATGGTGACATTGTGAGCTATGTGAAGCACATATTCAAAAGGTTACCTAGGGCTTCAAATGAAAAGTGATAACTTGCTAAGAGCCCTCAAAACTAATTCTCTCATTTGGTCAAACAGAGGATTGATAAACAACTTTAATGAAGATTCCCGATGGATGGATCAAACGGGGTGGAAGATTTGTTTCAAAGTTGTCAAAATTTTTTGATAGACTACATTCAGAGATGCTGAAGAAAATGGATACATCAAACACACACTAAAATTGGAAATTCAAGATTCTGAGGTCTTGATTTCAAAGTGACTCAAAATACACTTGGAATGTTCAGGATTCAGTTAGTGTTTGATACATATCAAAGGATTGTTTGCTGATGAAGAAATGCCTTATTCATTTCTTCCTTTTGTTGGGGCAGTTTTTTTGCAGTCTGACACACATGCCCCATTTTTGCCTTGAAATCAGGACCCTCTTCTTTATTTTTTGGTTTTTCAGATCCCTAGTTCCACCTCTGAGTCTTTTCTAGGGTTTTGTCTAGTGTCCTCGATCAAATATGGGTCCTGACTTGAAAACGTAGATCTCAAAATCAAGATTATGAGAGAATATATATTTTTTGCAAAGAAAAAAGGCACACTAGCGCACCTCCCCAAGTGTGATAGTGTGCCAAAGTACTTAGTAAAGGGGCATCACCCTTGGTGATGCACAACAATGCAGTTGTGCAACACCAAGGGGTGCTTAGGACCCTAGGTCTATATAACTTGGGGACCCCCCTTTCTCCCTCCATTTTCATTTCATAGGCTTTCACCACCATAGCACCACACTTATTAAGGTGTGCCTCCTTCCCTTTCATCCTAAACAAAAAAAAAAACACAAAACAAAGTTAAGACTCCAAATTAAGGTGCACAATAGTGCAACTAATTAGGTGCACTACTACGCACCTATTTTCCTCTCAATGAAAAACCTTTAAAACTCTAAAAAAAAAACCCATTTAAGGTGCGCAGTAGCACACCTAATTAGGTGTGCTATTGCACATCCTTAAAAATAATAAAATGTGCCTTTTTACAAAAGGGCTAAAATTAGATTTTTCAAGATGTTTTTGAGTAATTTGGGGTTGTGGGCCTTGATCGTGTCTGTATTACGGTTTGATTTAATCATTTTTTCTTCAACTCCAAACTAATGGACATCATTTTTATGCAGATTCAATGACTTCATCATCCTCCCTTGTAGAAAAGATGGTCCCAAAGACTATAGTGTTCAAATTTCAAGGTGTTTCAACCAAGTCACACTTTCAAGATGACTATTCAGAAATCTCATACACTGAACTAGGACATATAGGTTTGGGTGCATTCCTAGCAATGTGCAATAAACCCACATAATGGTCTCTGATGATATCCACCTTGATTTGCTCAGGACTTGTTAACATAAAATCACATCTAATTTCAGTGTAGTCCTTAGAATTGATCATGACACTAGAAAAAAAACATGTTCTCGAAGAAAGGGTCATGAAGAGCATAACCAAAGAGATCAACCTGGATCTCTGACCCAATAACATCAAGAAGGTATTCCATCTTTTGAGGGTAGATCAATTTATTAGATTGACTTATTGTATATGCTACTTTAGTATGTTAGAAACACTAAATTAAAACAATCAAAAAGCATTTGCATACTAATTTAACATAACTTCATGAGAGACAAAGTGGAGTTCTCAAATGAGAATATGAGCCATGGATAGGCTCTCTCAATGAGGATGATCATTTGATGTAGAGGTGTGTCTAATAACTAAGATGGCTTGATTATGTATGTATGCTCAAATGCTCAAATGGGCTTCAATGGAGGATTTTTGATAGATTTTGGTGAATGGATTTGATGTAAAAAAATGGCTTCTCAAAATGGCATGATGGCTTTACTTTCTAGATTGTGTTAAAATGGCTTGGGAGAGGATTCCTTAAATAAGCAAAGGGCTTGAGGGATCAAGGGCTAGGATGCAAGGATGGGACAAAGCTTATGGAAGGTTTAGATTGAATGAGAGGAGAGCACATGAATTGTGCTTCCTTACAGCCAATCAGGGAGTGACACATGTCACAGGGTCATTGGTTAGAGCAAGAGGGGTTGAGGGGTCAACAAAGGAGGCTCAAAGCTCATAAAGACCCTCATAATGGCTTTTAAGAGCAATGAATGCGCTTGTAAGAGTCATTTATGGCTTTGTGGGCTTCATAAAGTTTTATGGTTGGGATATTTGTGAGAGAATTGAGATATTTTGTCTTGGGTTGGATTAAGAAAGTCTTAAGCTTGACTTAGGAATGTGCAAATGATTAAGGTTTGGATTAAGCTTGGGTTAATATTAGATTAGGCTTGTTAGAGATGGGCAAGTGGATGGCATTTAATGAGGGTGGGTGAAGGAGGAGATATTTGTTGGCTCTGGCTTGGGTTAGCAAGTCTTAACCCATGTTTGGGGAATGTGACAAGGTTAGGGCGGGGATTAGGATTAGGGTCAAAGATAAGGATTGACATCTTCTAGAAGAGTCTAGGCTTTGGAAGAGGATGAAGACTTTTTAGAAGAGTCTAGAACTTCCAAGGACGAGGATAAATAAAGTTTTTAGGAAATAAATAAAGTTTTATTTATTTCAAGGGTTTTGGTTGAGGAGATATTTATTAAAATATTTTTAATAAACATGGGGATTAATATTTAATCTTAATTAAATATTTTGAGTTGGGATTCGGGGTAGGAAATGATGGGATTAGCCTTTAATCAAAATTAAAGAAGGATTAGAAGATTTTGGAAGAGGTTAGTGGTCTTAAGGAAATTGGCCAAGTTTTGGGCAAAAAATAAATTATTTATTTATTTTGGAATTTTTGGTCAATTTATTAATTAAATAATTAATAAATAAGGAAATAATGTTTAAATAAGATTTAAACATTTTTGGGAGAAAATTAAGATAAAGGGATTTAATGTCATAAAAATAAATTAATTAATTAATTAATTAATGATGATGTCATCAAGAACTTTTTCAAAAAATAAAAATACTTTATTTTCTAAAGGATTTTTAGGTCTCTACATTTTTTCCCTCTTTGATGTGATGCCACAAGTGGCATGGCATCAAAGATAAGAAAATAAGATGCCCAAGGCTAGAGCAGAAGAGGAGAGAATGGACTGCAAGATGCCCCTCAAGAAGGTGGCGGGGAGAGAAAGTGAGGCTTGATGGCTTCTTGAAAAATACAAGAATCCAGGATAAGGAAGGAGACTCAGATTGGCAAAGAGAAGGGGCTGAATTAGCTCAAACTCTCACTATGGGAGAATGATAAAGGAGAATCAGATGCACAGGAGGAAGAAAGCTTAAGACTTTAGGGAAGGTGGAGGATGAAGGAGTAGAGCACTATAAAAAGGAATCTAGGATAAGGGAAGGGATGATGGGATGAGATAAAGTTGAGGCAACAGGATTTCAAAGAGTCAGAATGGCGAAAGATGGGTTTCAGAGATCCCTAGGACTAGGATTGTGGATCTCAAAAGATGAGGCTTGGTGTATTGATTGGATTGGTGGATCCCTAAGACTAAGATTGTGGATCCCTAATACTAAAATTGAAGATTGATTCAAAGAGATACTGATGCATAAGTTGGGGTAGGAGAGACAGATGCTGGATATGGATGGGGGATAATGGAGATGAAGGGAAACCATTGAAGCTTTTTGAGTAGGGGGATACTTCAAAGAGAAGTACCACCATGTAGTTGAGCACTAGATTTTCTATAGGACTATTGGTTAATTGCCAATGTTACCAAAAACATCAAGGCTATGTCACCAACTGTCCAGAGGAATGATGGACTGACTCGAAAAAAAAATACAAGGATTGCCCCAGTATCACACATGAAACCCAGAGGAAACAACATGGAACTGACATTGGGCAACCCACAAGAAAAAAAAACAAATGAAAGACTTGATAAAAACCGTATGCTCAGAGTGCCCCATTTGCAGCATGCCATGATATGGAAGATCGTGGCAACCTTGAGGAAGGAACAAAAAGATTGCTTGGAAAAGATACTTCAAGACACAAAAGGGAAGATTCCAAATCAAAAGAAAGCAAAAATCCAAAAGAGAACTGTTTGCCAATGAGATGGGTAGGACGAGGTACTAATAGACCAAGATCAAACATTAGGAAAGCTATATCCTGCAAGGATCTATCAGAGAGCACCTAAGTTGGTGTATTTGGATGAGTGATGCATTTGGCAAGTTGAACTAAGGATAACACTTTGGTAATAGGACATCTAGCTAAAGGATGCATTGGAATAGCTAACCAAGGGTTGTGTGATGTGTGCAAGATGTTGATCAAGGATGAACTAACATGAAAGTTGGATAGATACAAATGGTACTAAGCTAAAGAGGATGTACAAGCTAATAGACCAAGATATGTTAAAAATGTACAAGTTATTTTGGACAAGATTGGATATACAAGCTATGATACAAGTGTTGGATACAAGATTATTTACAAGCTGTACAAGAGCTCTGGATGATAAGATAGTGGGATGGCTCAAGTTGGTGCAAGATGCAGAAGCTAAGGATGAGGTGATAGCGAAAGATATGGATTTGGCAAGATGCATCCAATGATGATGATAGATGTGCAACCAAGGATGGGGACAATGCTAAGGTTGGTGGTAGCTGAGCTAATAAACAGTGCTAGAGTGAATGGCTAATGAGAGGATGACATTGGATTTGCATGAGGATAGCCTAGAGCAAGATACCAATGACAAGGGAGGATGGACAAGACAAGATCTCCAAGGAATACAGTGCCCCTAGTCAGAAGATGACATGCAGAAGGAGGGCTTACAATGGATGTGATAGGATTGAAGCTAGGATGGAAAAGTTGAAGGTGCTAGGGAGATGGATGATAGCAGGGATGATGGGGTGAGGTTGCAGAAGATAAGTGGATAGTGATAGATAAAAGCTAGACAATGAAAGATAGGTGGATAAATTGGAAGATGGAGCTGGATGGCAAGATGTGACCAAAAGCATGAGGATTATAGGCTAAGCTGGGGATGGTTGGATTATGCATGACACTTGTTTGTCAAGTTTTCATCATGGTACTTGTCCAAGGCACTTGAATTTCCAAGTTTTCACTAGTGGATGCTTTATTTTTCTTTTTTATTTTTTTGACTTTTTTGACTTTGGAATTAGTTGGAATGATTTTGGCATTCTTTAGCTTTTTTTGGCTTTTTTGGGATTTTTCACTGGCTGTTGAAATGTTCAATTTTGTTTCTAGCTATTGGTACACCAGATGTGTGACTTATGCAATAGATTGGATTAGATGGGATTGATGGTGGGAGATGGAGGGATGAAAATGTTGGAAAGGAGCATGAGATGGGGATGCTTGCAAGATCAACATTGGCACATGTTGGGACAGGTGTGAAAAGAGCATATGGGGGATAGATGGTAGATGTGGGCTTGATGGAGGATTTATGGAAGTGCGCTTGGGGATATAGGCACCCAAGATGGAGTTAGGAGATGGGGGACACGAATCACTGGATGGGGGATTAGCAATGGTGTATGCCATTATGCACTGGGTTTCAACTTTTTTCTTTGGGATCCACATGGTTTTGGATTTTCTTTTCATAAGCTTTTGCATTGTTTTGCATTCTTTGATTGGATTTTGCCTTTTTGGAGTATGTCTTTTAGAATAGACATATGATTGCCTAGGATGTGGATTTTTAGCTTTATGCATTTTGAAGTTGGCATTCACATTGTTGTCGTAAGCTTTGGGAAGATCGTTAGGAGAAGCTTTGTGAGATGGAGAGGATATGGAAGAGCATGTAGGGGGATGATGATGGATGATGTGCCTTGATATGTGCCTTTGTTGATCTTGCATAGGAATGGAGGGAATAAGATTTTTATGATGGCTGATAGGAGGATGGAGGATGGTAGATTTTGGGACATGGGAACCCAAAATGGATTTAGCAGATGAAGGGGGGATATGGTAGGTTGTTTTGGGTTGCAAAGATGGTGGAGGGGGGGATGACATAAGATTTCTTGAAGGAGTGATGGGAGGCTGGCATGGTGGGCCTAGAGATAGGTTTGGTTTGGAGATGGCGTATACCAACGCTTTTAGATGGTGAGCCTTTGGATACATATCCAAGACCATGAAATCTTGGATTCTTTTGTGCAATAATAGGCTTTTTGATTCCTTGCTCTTGTGTTCCTAAACCTTGACCTTGATAATGCCATCAATTGAGCATTTGAACAAGCTAAGGAAACTTTTTTCTTGTAGAAAATGGTAGAAGTGCTTTATTAGATGTACTGCAATGGGGAGATATTGTTCTTAATTCTTCTACTGAGAGGGGTCCACCATGGATGAATGTAAGTGAACCAAGAGGGTAGATTATAGATGGTGGAATAGCTGGGATAGGTGGTAAGATGGAAGCATAGAGTGGAGGAGATAGTAGGATAGGATCTTGATTTAGCTGATGGGATGAAAAGATATCCTGCAGTAGAGGAGGTATGGCTTGAGCTTTTGGAGATGGAGGGGATGGTGACTACACTATGGATGAAAGACATGGTACGATGATATCTTCGTTTATGCTTTGGGGGATGTCAACATGCTTTTGGAAAAGATCTTGATAGGATTAGATTGGAGTGGATGGTGCGATAGGAGGTGAAGGAATGGATTCTTCAAAGGTAGCGGATGGATAAATGGGAGATTCGGTAGTGGAGATGGGTGAGTAGAAGATGGATGCATAAGGGTCATTATGGGAGATTTGGGAAATTCTTGGAGATGATGTGGATAGGATTTGGAGGGATTTGATAGGTGGTGGAATTTTGATGCTTGTGGGAAGTGGAAGGCTTTTAAGCAATTTGATGGATGGTATGGGGATGATAGCTATGGGAGATGGAGGTGATATTATAGATGGGGAAGCTTCATCACTGACTACTTCACATGGTTGGATTAGATGACATGGCTTATTGACTATTGGAGGTGGCTTTTCTTGTATTTCCTCTAGGAGATTCCTGGGAGACTTGTGTGTCAGAGGTAGATGTGGTGGATTGACAGGAATAGCTAGTGTGATGGGGGTGGAAGATTGGAAGTTTGGTTGATTTGGTAATGGAGGAGAAGCTGGGATATGAGATGGCATAACTAGATAGTTTGGAGGAATGCTTGTATTTTGGGGGATGGTTGGCAAAAGGAATCTAAGGCTCTCAAGATACCCATCATAGTCAACAAGATTTTTATCATCATTGGAATAGGATGTAGCCGGAGAAAGGACAATGTGACCAAACTCATCATGATAGGGTTGGGATTTCATGTTTTGATGATGAGTTGGATGGGGATGGGGTCTTGCATATGGATGAACATGGAAGCTCATGGTTGGATTTGGATTAAGTGCAAATTTTGGATTGGCTGATGAAAGATTTCCTAGGGAGAGTCAAAGTTGCATGACAGACCTAAGGAGGATTGGCTAGAGATTTTTGGCTTTCCTATGGATGGAAGACTTCAAGGGTATGCTGTCAAAAAGTGAGAGTTTTGCTTTCCTATGTGCAGGATTGGTGGCTTTTGGTGTTAACTTGAGGATAGAAAAATGATCCTATGGGGATGACATGAGATTGACCACTTGTGGATCCCAACCTTTAGCTTAAGGTGATGAGGGATGACAAGAGACAAGGCTAGATTACCCTAGACAAAGTTCTGTCAAAGGGATAACCTTGGGGAGATTGAGGGATTTGGATAGATTGATTGGATAGAAAACTCTAGCAAAGTAACAACAATTCTGTAAAGGCTTGGGTGATTTTGGATTGGGTTGCTAGCTGGTTGGGGGGATGATTTGGATGGACTTTGGATTTGGGATTGTTCTAAAGCAAAGAACTAGATAGATTTGGTTATGGCGGGGGAGCTTGGATGATTTTTTGATGAGGCAATGACTACGCTAAGTATGCCTTGAGCTAGGAGATTTTGGCTTTTTTTGGGATTTTGACCAAAGTTGGCAAACATTCATTCAGAAGCTATGAACAAACAAGTAGACAAAAGTTTGGAGCAAGCACATCAAACACACCAACATCCTAGGAAGCTTTCTACAAGGATGAAATTTGGTTTAGCTAGGGAGTCCTCAATATACACAAGCTATGTGAGGCCCAAATCCATAGATGAAACCAAAAATATGTCACACAGTCGAGAGGAGCGGTAACCCACTTCTCCTCTTTCACTTCTCAAGGGTATAAAGTTCCTTGAGGCTTAGCCCGAGTGACAGAATTTTGATCCCAAGAGAGGTGTCTTTGGATTCACCTCCCGATCTTTATACTCTGTCAGAACGCTGGAGTTGAGGTCATCCCAAGGGGTGATAAAATCCTCAAGTAGGCTTTCTAAAACTTAAACAAGATTTTGGATTCTAATCTTATGTGCCCAAGATGGCCTCAAAAGATGACAAGGGGAGAGAAGATTTGGATGATCTTGGGCTAAAAGACAAAGTTCTTTTCCAGCTGATGCTTAAGTTTTTTGATCTAGACTTTTTGAAAACACACATGATTAAGATGCAAAGGTTCAATTCCAATTTGAAATGTGCCAAAAAAAGAGAGGTGATCAAAGAATGAATATACAAAGGAGAGTTAGGGTCAACAAGAAAGTAAACCCGTGCACCCAGAGGCCCTCCACGTCAAGTATCGATTAATTTCTTTTAAGGCATTCAAGATTGAGTGTGAGTTTGTTTAAAGCCCAAAACAAAGATGTGTGTAAAGCTCAATTTCAAGCATGCGCCTGGAGGCCCTCCATGTCAAGATTTGTTTAATTTTTATGCCTAAATGAAGTGTTAGCGAGACTAATGTGCATTCAACAAAATTTCTATTTTAAAAAAATTAATAAAAACTCAAGTGAGTGTAATTTGATTTTTGTGGAGCACTTAACACTTTCTTAGGTAGACCCATCCCCATATATGGCACTGATATTGCAACCAATGGTTAGAATAATGGGTGATTAAAGAGGGTGAGTCCAACAATAAATTCACTCAAAGTGTCTTTATTTGTTTTTATAACTTAGAAAGTTTCTAAAATGTGGATTCTTTTTATGCCCCAAAAGATGATTATTTGATCTATGTCATTCAAGATTGGATTTTTTGTTTTAATCATGCATTCATTAAAAAAAAAAAAAAACTTGATTTTAATCCATGGCACTCAAGAGTGATTTTAGCAACTTGCATTCAAAGACAAGTGATTAAACATTCAAGTTTTTTCCTTTGAGCATTCAAGATTTGAGATTTTGCGTAGTGCTTTGTTTTAACCTTAGATTATTCAAGATTGTTTTGGACTCAAAAGTGAAAAAGACTCTTTGGACTTTGGTTTTCATTCAAGATTTTTTGTTCTAGTTTGTATGTTTTAAGCCTATAAAAATGATATTCCTAGATTGTTTTGATGCATGAAAAACCTAGGAAACATTCAAGATTTTGCAACAAGACATTTGTTTGGAACAAATAACAAAGCTTTTAGGACAATTTTGGCAATCATTTAGGACTCTTAGTTTTCATGAGATTTTTAAAAGAACTTTAAAATATTTGCAAATGAGGTTCATTTTATCCTTGATTGATGCTTTGAGTTTGATTTAGATTTTAGTGTGCACTTAGTGTTGATTTTGTACCTTTTGAAATGGAAACTTTAAGTTCTTTTTAAATTTCCAAAAAAGAAGTGTTCCTAACTTTGCATGAATGCATCTAAAACCTTGATTTTGCAAGGATGCAAATGATTGGATTGGTTTAGTTTCACTTGTTAAAAGACTTTTTTTTTTTTTTTTGCAAATTTTTAGTTTTTTAATGGATTTAAGTATGATTTGGGGGTTCATTTTAAGCACTTAAAAAAAAGTGTGTATGATTTTGCTTCCTTAAAAAAAAAAGACCAAGATCCCTCAAGAAGAAGAAGAAGAAGTAGATGGAATAGAAGAAGAATATAGACAAGAAGAGGTAGTAGAATTCCAAGTGCTCCATCCACCTATAAGCTTGAAAAATTTGCAAACACTATGAGATCAACTATGAGTTCCTTTGTCTTCTTCATGCTCATGTGGACCTGCAAAACCAATTTATACAATCCTACCAATCACAAAAATAAGAAAAATTAGCCAAAATTAGCAAATGACATACACAACTTGACTAAAAGCGCTAATGAAGATGACCCATGTGGGGTCCCACTGGGTGTGCCAAAATGTATATGCTACTTTAGTATGTTAGAAACACTAAATTAAAACAATCAAAAAGCATTTGCATACTAATTTAACATAACTTCATGAGAGACAAAGTGAAGTCCTCAAATGAGAATATGAGCCATGGATAGGCTCTCTTAATGAGGATGATCACTTGATGTAGAGGTGTGTCTAATAGCTAAGATGGCTTGATTATGTATGTATGCTCAAATGCTCAAATGGGCTTCAATGGAGGATTTTTGATAGATTTTGGTGAATGGATTTGATGTAAAAAATGGCTTCTCAAAATGGCATTATGGCTTTACTTTTTAGATTGTGTTAAAATGGCTTAGGAGAGGATTCCTTAAATAAGCAAAGGGCTTGGGGATCAAGGGCTAGGATGCAAGGATGGGAGAAAGCTTATGGAAGGTTTAGATTGAATAAGAGGAGAGCAAATGCATTGTGCTTCCTTATAGCCAATCAGGGAGTGACACATGTCACAGGGCCATTGGTTAGAGTAAGAGGGGTTGAGGGGTCAACAAAGGAGGCTCAAAACTCATAAAGACCCTCATAATAGCTTGTAAGAGCAATGAATGGGCTTGTAAGAGTCATTTATGACTTTGTGGGCTTCATAAAGTTTTATGGTTAGGATATTTGTGAGAGAGTTGAGATATTTTGACTTGATTTAGATTAAGAAAGTCTTAAGCTTGACTTAGGAATGTGCAAATGATTAAGGCTTGGATTAGGCTTGTTAGAGATGGGCAAGTGGATGGCATTTAATGAGGGTGGGTGAAGGAGGAGATATATGTTATCTTTGGCTTGGGTTAGCAAGTCTTAACCCATGTTTAGGGAATGTGAAAAGGTTTTTGGGGGGGGGGATTAGGATTAGGGTCAAAGATAAGGATTGACATCTTCTAGAAGAGTCTAGGCTTTGGATGAGGATGAAGACTTTCTAGAAGAGTCTAGGACTTCCTAGGATGAGGATAAATAAGGTTTTTAGGAAATAAATAAAGTTTTATTTATTTCAAGGGTTTGGGTTGAGGAGATATTTATTAAAATATTTTTAATAAACATGGGGATTAATATTTAATCTTAATTAAATATTTTGAGTTGGGATTAGGGGTAGGAAATGATGAGATTAGCCTTTAATAGAAATTAAAGAAGGATTAGAAGATTTTGGAAGAGGTTAGTGGTCTTAAGGAAATTGGCCAAATTTTGGGCAAAAAACAAATTATTTATTTATTTTAAGATTTTTGGTCAATTTATTAATTAAATAATTAATAAATAAGGAAATAATGTTTAAATAAGATTTAAAATTTTTTGGGAGGGATTCCTTAATTAAATATTTTTAATTAAGATAAAGGGATTTAATGATATAAAAATTAATTAATTAATTAATTAATAAATGATGATGTCATTAGGGACTTTTTCATAAAATAAAAATACTTTATTTTCTAAAAGATTTTTAGGTGTCTACACTAATCACCAAGCCAAGAAATGGTACAAGGAACATGTTGATGAAGCTTTTGAAATCATATAGTCATCATACCTCATTGAGAAGACTCTGCTAGCGTGGAAGGTAGGCAAAGTGGATATGACAAGAGGTTACATGAAAGAGGATATTGGATATTCAATCATACTCTTGAGTAGAGTCATGAGCTTACCAACATTAGGGCACTTGAACATATGGATGGTCCATTTCATTAAAACTATCAAGATGACAAAGATGCCAATTGATTGGACTTCCATTCTCAGAGAGAACTTAGGTGAGCAGCTAGTAGCTGTGAAGAATAACAAAAGGTTTTATATGATGTCATATTTGGTATACTTGTTAGCTGCAAGGGAAAAATATTATCCAAGGATTTATAAGAAGGGTAGCATGCAAGTTGCAAACACATGGCCCTACATAGTATATTGTCAACTGGTAAGGAAGAAGCTTCTAGAGAAAAGTAAGGAATATAGAATTGTGAATGGTACATTTATATTTACAATAATCTGGTCCATTAAACGGGATTATGCAAAGAGGATGTTAGAAGAGGTAGCTACTAAGATATTAGAAGTTGGGGCCTACTACATCTAGCTCCAAAAATTCACATATTTGAGGGTAGTAGGTACGACTATCAACCCTAAGAAGCTCCCTAGGTATCCTAGTGATAGACTTATTCTACTAGAGATCACTCAACAACTATTTTTTGCATATGGAAGAGTCAAGAAGCAACAAAAAATATGTTGGATATGGCCTATTACTTGTTGAGATATCATTTTGTATGATGCTTAATGATAGGAATCCTTTTGAACCCCTCTCTTGAAAATTTAATTTGGGATCAACTCCAAGGTTCCAAAAGATCTTGTGAGCTCCTAGAATCTGCTTAGTTGAAGATAAATGTGTTTGTTCATGACGAGACCTTTACAAGTTCAAACCAATTTTAGATCAAATGATCAATCTTCTTGTTATTTTAAAATTAACCACAAAAGAGATATGTTTTTTGGTATTTTCTATTTTTAATGAATGCAATCTAAAAATGAACTATATGAATTCCTAATTTAACCAAGGGGTTAGTAAAGAAAATAAAAAAGGTATGGTAATAATAAGTTTAAGAAAATAAGATGAAAGTAAAATCCTAACAAACATAAACCACGAAAATAATACTTCTGTAAGTTAAGCCTTTGAAAAGATCGGTAGGTAACCAATGAAAATAGGAGCAACACTTCCTTAATTTCATTAATGCAATCATTGACAAGAATTCAATAACCATAATATGTTTCACTTTTCATCAAATCACAAGGTCACAGAAAGTATGCTCATGTGAGATGAAAAGCTATGCAAGAATAATATGGTGATCTCTTCTTGAACTAAGTGCATCAACAAAATTTGTAGACCTATAGCAAACACTAGAGTTAAAAGATCACTCAACTAGAACAACACAATAAAACAATTGGCTCAATCACACTTCATGAACATACATTCACAAAATATAATACAATTAGGCAACAGTCACTACACTCCAAATGTGAGCACCAACAACATATATTATTGCATCAAAATAATGGTAGCCTAGAATACATATTACATTCATAAATTTATAAGAAATATTCTCCTCAATTTGTATTAAGAGTGAGAGATATCTTTATGCAATCATATGATTCTAATCTAATAAAACAAATCTATTTATGTACAAACTGACTCTCTAACTAGTTTTTAGTAGGAATCCATCATATTTATATGATTAATTAGATGCATGAGCCTTTACACGTCTTAAAACAAAGAACTATGAGAAAATAAGAAAGAGAGAGCCATTAGTCAATGTAGGAGTGTCTGGAAGTGCCAAAAATAGAAGCTCCATCTTCACTAGGTGTTTGTCAAAGCAAAAAGGTATGCATTTAGTGCACCTCATGGCTGTGCTAAATGTACACCTTTCTCTACTTTCTATGTGAGGAATGGTTTATAGAGGGTTAATAGCAGCACACCTAGATAGGTGTGTTATTGCACACCAAGACTTAAGCTTTATATGTTTTTGTTTTGTTTAAGTTTTACAATGTTTTTAGTGTAGAGATAGGTGTACAAATACACACCTTTTAGGTATTTTAATGTTATTTCTTTTAATGTGTAGGTGGGAAAAGGCAAGGTAGAGAGGTGCAGAGGCACACCTCTTAGAGGTGCAAAACCATGCAACCACACATTTCCAAGAGGAAAGTTCTTTCCCATGCAACTTAGTGCACTAGAACACTTGATGAGATGCTCTAGGGTGCACTAGTGCACATCCTTATGTATCGAATGAAATGACTTTCTCTTCTAGAATCCTAGTTTTCAAAATTTAGGTTTTATGTAGAGACACAAATTAGCCAGAGACATTAGGAAAAACCATAAAAAAAGACTCAGACTTTGGACTAGGGATCTGGAAAGCTAAAAAAAGAGAGTAGGGAGTCCCCATTTCTAGGAAAAATGGGGCATGCATTATGAAACCACAACATTACTATAGGACCTTTCAGTGTGGTTCAAAGATAAGACATTCCATCTTTTGATTTTGAATGGGATTAATTCTCCATGGCCCTATTTTGGTAACATCAAAAGAGTGCAACATCTAGCTAGCAAGACATTTTAGCATGAGGATGCAGTTGAGGATCACTGGATGAGTGCAGTGGGAGAATACAATATCTACATAAGGGATTATTATAGGATGACTCTATATCTGGCAAAGAGTTCTTTAAAGATAAAGATTCCTTTGAAGGTAGTACAAGAGGATACAGAGGATCTTCTTGATCCATTTTTCAATAAGGATAGGATTGGTGATAGACCTATCATGAATACTGAGATTGAAAAAGGAGAAAACTTGAACATTAATCACAGGGTGAGGCATGTCATCAAATTGACAAAGGATTGGATTAAGAGATCTTTCAAACTTGATCCAACTCCTCAAATGGTGGTTTTTCATGCACAAGCCCACCTAGCTAAAGGTCAAGGAGCTAAGGTCACAGTGCCTACCTTTATAACCTAGTCACCAATAAGGTTGGAGATGGTGCACCAACTTGATAGACCAATTGGATATTACAGGGCTCAAAAGGGTAAAAGAAAGAGGAAGAGAACTTCTCCTCAATAGGCTGAGCTAGAAGAGGAAGTGACTCAGGTAGCTCCACAACAAGGAGAAGAAAATGTATAAGGGCTAGAGAATTTGAAAGCTACACAAGCCCAAGACAATCCTCAAGTGCCACTAGCTGAGCAAGGCCAAGTAGAAGAAAAAACTAAAGTGCAAGAGGTGTCTTTGACCCAACAAGAGGTGCAAGCCTTCCTCTCCATTCCTAAGAAAAGAAAGATCAAGACTCTAATAAAGGGGAGAGAAAGGGTCACTAGGCCCTTTCCCATCAGTCCCTAAACCTATCTTGAAAGAAGTAGAAGAGGAGGATGATGAGGAGGAAGAGGACAATATACCTTTGAACTAGGGGACTCATCTTGCAAGAGCCATAGAGTCAAAAAGGAGAAGAATCTCCACAATCACACCACCATCTATTCCTGAGCAACCCATTTAGACTACAACATCAGAAGATGAAATGAAATAGTGGATAGATGAGCAGGATATTGAAGGTACTGATGTCTTTTAGATTTCAAATTTTGATTTCATGCCTATTAGTACTAAATTGGTCAGGGATAAAATCAGAGATACTCCTTCTAATCAACCCTAATAGGAGGATTGGAGTTAGCTACCACCCAAGCCACAAGGACCTGAGGCAACTCCATCATCCCCAATGCAAGTCACATTTTGTGTAGACAAAGGATCAGCTACCCCTTTTTCTCAAAGCATTGAAGGAGAATAGGTTTAGGCAAAACAAGAGGAAGAGCCACAACAAGAATCTACCAAGGAAGTATTAGATGAAGGGTAGATAAGTGAACAACCTCAAAAAACTTTCCAAGACACCAAGGTAAGGACTATGGACTCTACGAACATAGGGACTCCTAGTGTGGATCTCATATAGAAGGAGAAGACTCTAGAAAGGGGAGATAAGGGAAAGAGCATAGCTAAGAAAACTCCTTCATCCTTGAAAGGAAATATCCAATGGATCATATTCCAAGGTGGCTAAGGAAATAAGTGTTAAGAAATAAGAAGCAACAATTCACCACAAAGGAAGAGGATATGATGGAATTAATTGAAGTCCTAAGGAAATTTGAATCATCATTGAAGGATACGGAAGCATTAGCCTTTGTCATGAGTGATCAAAACCAAGAGCTTAAAATAGGATGGGGTAGAATTGATAACACTTTGACAAAAAAATTAGGATAGAAGAAGCACTGTTAGAGTTGGATGTAGAACTTGGAGATTTTGCAAAGACTCATATCAAGGTAGGAAACTATAGACAGAAAATGAAATACAAATATGAAGCCTTATATTTTCAAGATGTGGCTCAAGTCACTAAGATAATTGAGAATTTCAAGGGCAAATACATAGACATAGCTTTGTTATAAAGGGGAACAAAACCCAGAAGCTGAAATTTCAATTTTGACTCTTGGTGAAATTTTGCATTTTCTGAACCTGCCTCCAAAGTGTACAAGTGTGCCAAGTGCACAGGTGCACTTTTTCAGTGGTGTTCTAGTAGATTTTGAAGAATTTAGAGGTGCATTGATAGTTAACTACCAGTTCTAAATTTAGAGCTTTCCATGCATCAGAAACACATTCTAATAATAGTTCAACTCTAATAGATGCCTAGTGAATATGGAGATTCTATTTTTGGCACTTCTAGACACTCCTACATTGATTGATGGTTCTCTCTTTCTTAGTTTATCTTATTTTCTTTCTTTTAAGACATGTAAAGGCTCATGCATCCAATTAATGATATAAAAATAGATCGAGTCCTACTTAGCACCAATTAGAGGGTCAGTTTGTACATAAATAGATTTTTTTAATTAGTTTAGAAGTATATGATTGCAAAAAGATATCTCTCACTCTCAACACAAATTAAGGAAAGAATTTCTTATAAATTCAGGAATGTAATATGTATTCCAGGCCACCATTATTTTGATGCAATAATATATGCTATCGGTGCTCATATTTGGAGTGTAGTAATTCTTGCCTAAGTGTGTTATATTTTATGAATGTATGTTCATGAATTTTATTTGAGCCAATAGTTTTATTGCATTGTTCTGGTTGTGCAATCTTTTAATTTTGGCATTTATTATGGGTCTAAAAATTTTGCTGACATACTTAGTTTGAGAAGAGATCACCATATTGTTCCTGCATAGCTTTTCATCTCACATGAGCACACTTTTCATGGCCTTGAAATTTGATGAAAAGTGAAACATCTTATGGTTACTAAGTTCCCATCGACGATTGCACTAGTGGAATTAAGGAAGAATTGCTCCTATTTTCATTAGTTACCCATCAATCTTTTTGAAAGCTTAACTCATAGATGCGTTGTTTTTGTGGCTTATGTTTGTTAAGAATCTACTTTTATGTTATTTTCTTAAACTTCTTATTACCCTATATTCATTATTTTCTTTACTATCCCCTTGGTTAAATTAGGAATTCATATAGTTGCATTATTAGATTGCATTCATCATAAAAATAAAATAAAATAATTTTTTTTTTTTTTTTGTGTAGTTATTTTGAAATAGAAAGAAAATTCAAAATCTTATCCAAATTGTTAAATGAACCAGCAAAGGCCTCCTCATAAACACTCACATTTATCTTCAACTACGTGAATTCTAGTAGGTTGCAAGATCACCCAGAACCTTGGAGTTGATCCCAAATCAGCTTTTCAAGAGAGGAGTTCAAAAGGATTCTTGTGGTTAAGCATCATGAAAAATGATAGCTCAACACTTTTGAAATGTGGCACTTGCATTAGTTAGTCCAAATGGCATCTTATATTGGCATAGGTACCCCATTTAGTGGTAAAGGTTGTCTTATGTCAATTTGATTCCTAAACAAGTACCTGGTTATAGCTTGAAAAACCATCCATGAAAGAAAATATTTTTGAACCACTAACCTTGGATAGGATTTGTTCCATTGAAGGAAGAGGGTGATGGTCTTTAAGTGAAGCCCTATTAAGGTCTCTAAAGTCTACACATAGTCTTATCTCTCCATTTTTCTTCCTAATAGGAACAAGATTAACTATCGATGAGGAATGCTGAATAGGAAAAATGATATTAGCCTCTATGAGTTTTGAAAACTCTTTTTTCATTAATGACTCTATCCTAGGATCAACTGCCCTTTTTTTTTGTCTAACAAGCTTGGCATCTTGGTTTAAATCTATAGTATGCTGAAGTAAGCTTGGGTTAAACCCTTTAAGTCTTCATATGTCCATGCAATGACATCATTAAATTCTTGACATAACTTAATGAGAAGTTCTTGCTCAGCTTCAACACATACCTTTCCTAAATCGAGAGTCTTTCCATCAACAACAATGATAGGTGTGTAGTCATCTTGAATTGTAGTTAGATTTGAACCCTTGCTTCTTACTTTAACATCATAATTGAATATCCCCTCCAAGGTGATGAAGCCCTTAGGTAATTTGTTAGAGTTCAAATTCATGATCTAGTCCCCATATTGACTTTGGAGTTTGGATTGATTTTTTACAAAGAATTTTGCTTCATTTTGCAAAAAAATTACAATTTGTACATAAGAATCAAACACTTTCCAATTTGTGCAATTGTCAAGAACAACAAGTCTTACAAAAATCCTAATTTGTTGCTCCTTCTCATTAGCAACATGCTTTGGTATGTCATAGTGGGCACTAATGGCTACAAGCCTGTCAACATGTTTATTCTTGTTCCATGGAATACTTTGAATATTGAATGCCTAAAAATCTTCAAGAAAATCCAATACTCTATGTTTATATGATTTGAGGAGATTTTTCTTCATGATGTTCTAGTTACTAACTTGATTTACAATTAGATTGCTATCCCCACACACCCTTAAGAGTTTAACACCTCTCTTTCATGCCAGTTGGAGACCTTGAATTAGGGCTTCATATTCTGTTATGTTATTTGTGTAGCTAAACTAGAGCCTATAAGAAAAATAATACTTTTCCAATTTAGGAGAGATCAACATAACACTAGCCCCTGAACCATTTTTGTTTCTTGAACCATTAAAGAACAACTCCCACAATCCATTTGTATCCTCTTTTGTTTTCATAAGATTGGGGATAGAAACACCTTCTTCAAATGTATAATAGGTCCCAAGACCTATCTCTTCTACTTCTTGTATTGGATCAAGTTGATAATCTGTGGCCCACTCATCCAAAAGAAAATAAGGGACCTTTGCGAATGAAGTAGTAGGCTCATGGAATGTGCACACTTCTTCCTCCTCCCTAGTTGTACAATTCATGATTATAGGGCTCAGAGTATAAGTCTCTATGTAGTTAAGGGATAAAGACTCTATCCTTAGGGAAGCTCTTTCCCCATATCTTTTTCTAAAGAATATACATGACCAATTTTTTGCAATATGACCCCCAATCTGTGTAGTGAAGTCTCTAGAAAGACAGATTTATTGATATGTCTTGGGTTACTGTGCAACCAAGAGAAGCATGTAATGCCATCTTGACATCTTTTAGGACCCCTATAGTCTTGATAGAGCTACCACCTGACTAAAGGACATCCTTGATCATGGGCTAATACTTGATAGCAATGAGATCAACCACACTTTTGGGCATTATAGAACTACTAGCCTCTAAATCTATCATACAATTGTGGAATAGCATATCTCCTATGATCAAAGAAAAATAAAAAGGAGGAGGCCTACTTTTCTTACTTGTTTCTCCTTCCTTTATTGGCTATACCAAGCTTGTTGCATTTTCCTCCCTAGGTAGTTGATCCTTGGCCTCTATGTTCACTAACTCCTTCTGCAATGGTATTGTGGCAACAACATCCCACATGGAGATATTTATAGTAGCCTTTTTTATTTGGTCTACCACATTAATAGGAGTTTTGACTACCTTACTTGAATCTTTGGGGATTGCATGGGTAGGTGGTTGAGGTTGAGTAACCTGAGGTTCAACAAGGTCTTTGTTACTTGTGTTTTTCTTCTACTAAGGAGTAGCATTAGATTAGGCATTCATTACTGGCACCTGAGGAACAACATTTGAAGTTGAAGCCTGATTGGGTGATAGGGGCATAACATCTTCAAAAAATCTTCTTTTACTTATGGTATTATGAGCTATAGCATCATAACTAGCATGACAATGTTCCTATAGTTGATGGTTCATAAAAGAACAATCATTTTTCTGCTATGAACAAGAAACATTAGTAGGTTGACTAACACTGTATGGTTTCCTTGCTATAAGCCCTTAGGTAGTTAATGCCAAATAAGATTCTTCCTTTTGGGACATGCAACAGGCATATGCATAGTTGCAAGAAGGGAAAAAATCTTGCTCTTGAGCAAAATTGTTTTGGGAAACCAAGGTTCTATCTTGATTTGTATTGGGAGCATAACATAATTTGGATTATGGTTTGGAGGCCTACTATTTGTAGGGGCTTGATACTATAGTTGAGGAGCCTTATTCACTTGATTTTTTTTCTCTCCAAAGTCACCACTTTATTGCTCACCTTTTGAATCATAGAGAAACTATCCTCCAACTTCTTATCTTAAATTTGTAATTTTTGTCTAATATCTTGCATTAATCCCTTCAACTCTCCTAGCTCACTAGATGATGCAGAATCTTGAGGGGCTAGAGCAAGAGATTGTGATATGGAGGATGTACGAATAGGGGCCATTACTTTTTGGTGATTTGGGATTTTAGGGAAGAAAGACATATGACACCTTGGAGTTAACTTTCCTCCTTGTATCAATATGTTTTCTTCCCCTTATTGCTATTTCATAAGCATCAGGTAAGGTATCTCCTTGCATGATTTGGATTATGGTGGCAACGTCATTGTTAAAAGCTCTGAGGTAATGCAAGAAGGCATTACCAGGGGTAGACTTCACCGAAGTAGGTATTTTGTCCCATGTCTTCTAAAATCTATATTTGAAATCAATCATACATTCATATGGGGCTCTTTTTATGGTAGTTAGCTTCTTTAAAAGTGACAAATGGTCACTTTTGTCTTCAAAATATTTACATAGTCCTACTCCTAATCCATCCCAATCCATTATAGAACCATGTGATAGACCTGTGTACCATATTATGGCTTTCCCTTTTAAATATGAAGCTAGGAGTCTAACAACCACATCAACTTCTGTAATATGATAAATATTGCACACATTTGTAACCTCTTGAATGTTTTCAAAGGGAGAGATAGAAGTATCACCAATAAATGTAGGTATACTTTTAATTGCAGCTACTAGTATGTCATGTCTTTGGGCCAATAAAAGAGGACTTCCACCACTAAAGGTGGAAAGAGAATGAGCTCTATCCATATAAGCAAGTGGTCTATTAATATGAGTTGATGGCTTTTTGGGTTGAGATCTCATGATAGGAGTAGAGATTAATCTTGTAGGGGTATGTATTTCCTCTATACTCCTAACTAGTGATAGAGAAAATCTAGTCTTTCTTCTTCTAGGATTTGAAAATGAAAGCTCTTGGTATTGGAAATTACCTCTAGAAGATGCCCTTGTTTTGGCTTTGGGCATGAATCATAACAACTTTGTTTTGGAACCATATATGAAGGGTGTAGAGTTGCCAAGTGCTTTGTAGAAATGAGCCTCTTGAAGGCCTGGAATACTAAAAGCAACACTATCTTCTCAGCATCAACCTTAAATTCTTCTCTACTGACACCAGGAGACTTAAAATCCTTTGAATATTATCTCCCCAGGTGTGCCAAAAACTATTGTCACAAAATTTTGCACCCTTGTCCAAATTTTTTACCTAAGGACAACCTTGTGAAACAACCTCCAAGCTATGGGACTTGAATTGTGATGTTGAGTCTCCATAGAAGGTCGGTTTCCTTTGCTATCAAGATGCACCTAACTACTCTTAGAGAGGAAAAGGGAGAAGGAATGCATAGAATCAAACTACCTAATCTAATTTACAAGGTGATGCACCAAATTAGTATGTGGATCTACTTCTTTTCTAATAAATGCACTAAAAACTTAATATATTTCTCAAAATATACCATTATCTATACCTTTTTCAATCTGTATATCATGATAAGCCAAAAATAACTCAATTAGAGAAGGAATACAATGGATTCACTTAATCTAATTAGTTATCAAGTATGAACATAATTATATGATATTTTGATTATCAAACATATTCAGTAAGGTAGGCCACACATGTATACACACAATTGGCTGACAGAGAATGGATACAACAAAGAAAATCTTTATTGAGCATAGGCCAAATTACAGAAAAGATCTAAAAATTGAAAAAGATAGAACCCCAAAGCAAATAAAAAACCTGATTTTATAGTTCAAGCATAACTTTCGATTACTTCACAATTTCAATCATGCATTTAAGATTGCTAGAGGATGATTGGATGAAATCTAGGTGATAGATTGGATGTAATATACCTTTTGAGTCATGGAAATCATCAACCCTAACTAAAAGAACCTTGAATCTGACATGAAATGACACCCTTAATGCACAACTAGGTAGATGGATAACTAGGTGATGAGTGCATACTTCTTTTGTATTTATTAAGCATCGAAAATGTTGAAAGCGATCTACAAAAAATCAAAAAAATCGATCCACTATTAAAGAGTCATTTTCCTTTTTTTTTCTATGAGTACACCAAGTTAGATGTATTAGTAGGTCAATTATATTCAATGTTCATTTTGTACTTTTCCTACAATTCTATTGGATGAAGACCCTTCTTTTCTAGCTTGGACAAGTGAACACCTTTATTGTGGTCAACTTGAGGTTCCACAATCATACAATCATCAACCTATCTTATAGTTGGGAGAACCCTCGATAATCTTTATAATCTTATGATCATTATCTTTTTGTAACATCGGGTCTCCCTTGAAGTTTCTTTATGATCCAGTGATTGCCACGATGCTATGACAAATCCTTTATCTTCATGAGTTTGGAAGACCTCTAGAGTTGCACCTACAATATTATGACAACCACATATTGTATGATTATAACCCTCTTCATCCTATCTTGCAACCATACACTTTTACAATGTTAGGATAGCTGCATATCATTACATTGACAACCTTTTCAATTGACTCTATGATATTACACTGGATCATAAGATAGTAACATGGAACGTAGTCACAATATTGTAGATCTAACTTTTTACCTTTCATGATCTAAAGAAATGGGGGCCTGTCAAACTAACCATGTTAGAGACTTGGCCAATGAAATGCCCACTATATGCCAACTCAGTCTGACTCATCACCCTATCACATTGCAACCCACACAATAAAACATGGGCCACACATCTACATGGTAGAAAGTCACTTTCCTACATTGTACAATATTTTGACAAGAAATGTAATGCAAGAAAGTGATGGCCAATGAAAATGTATTTGTATGTCAATGCACATCTACCACCTCAACTAGAAATAGGATGGCCTAGAAAAAAGAGACAAGGACACACCTTGGACATGTGTTACATCATCACTTCCTCGTATTGCATAAAGGACTTGCATCTTCAAAATGTGGGAAAGTGAGAGTTGTAGATCACTTAAGATCTGACGGTGGGGCAAGTTGTGGGGCTAGGGAAATAACTTTAGGAATATAAAAGTATATTAAATATTTATTAAAGGTTTATTTCCTATTTCCATTGGCATTTGAATATTTAAATGTTGGAAAGTGACCGTTGGGTGGGCCGTAGCATTTGAATTCAATTTTTGGTGGGAGGGCTTTTTTTGGCCAACAGTATTTTCAATAGATTTGATGTGAGTACATACACTTTTCTTACATTTTACATGTACACACACACACACATTTTTTGATTCCACTTTACACTTGGATCCCTTATGGACACACAATCCTTTAAATATCAAAGACCTTGTAATATAACAAATTTTATTAGCATAATATAGGATTCCAATTCATGAGCCACACAATGTAGGGCCTTAGATAGGTATTCCCATCCCTAAGATAGGGAATCATAAATGATATGCAAAAAAAGTATATTCCATGAAAGTAAGATTAAGATGGAAAATGAGGGTGATGATGTACCCACCTTTAGGGTTAGTATAGGACCTATCAAACTTGCAAGCATTGATAGGATAAAGATCATTGACCAAATTATAGATATATATAGGAAAATCCAAAACCTTGTAACAAAGGAACTCTGCTTAGCACAATATAGGATACTTGATGTAGGAGCATCTTGAGTGTAAGGGCAATATTACATCGTCCAAAAACATTTTCTAGTTTGTCTTTTCAATAAATAGAGTTGATATTTATGAAAGTTTACTACTTTTAGTAAGTTGGTTGTTGGAGCTTAGAATGTTCTAATTTATTCCTTCGATGTTCACTTCAGATATACTATCTTGCCAAGAAAGTTTCATTGTAAGATCGAGTCTAGTTTTGAAGATATTAAAAATTTCTAGTATTGGTAGTAGGGTACAAAAAAATTGAACTAAGTTTTAAGGTCTTAAAGGCTTTGAAAAAGGTTAAACCTCAACTAACTAGAGATTTCACAAAGTTTGGCATTGTAGATTAGTTTGCAAAATTTCCAAAGTGGGGTCATAATAGCCAATTTAAGCAATTGACAATGAATTATGACCTCCATAAGTCACACTGCCTGAAATAGACAAAAATGAAATTTCTCTAAAGTTGTCTAGGGCCTACTCTCATGTAATAAATTATAATAATAATATCTAAGGGTTGGTTGACCTCAAAATCTAGGATTAAAATTTCTTAAACATTCTTGGATGGTAAAAAGTTGTCTATAAAAAGAAGGCTTGTAGGGTTGTTATGGACAATTTTAGGGATGTATATGGTGGTTCTGCCTTATAGAATATTATAATGAAAATGCCCATATGGCTTTGCATGTCATATTTATTGGAGATAATAAGAAGCTAATTTATTGTTCTTGAAAATTACTTTTATATCATTATTTCATTGAGAATTTATGTTATTAAGGGAGTATTCTTCATTTAGTGGTATCCAAGAAAAAGTTCTTGTGTATAGACAAACCACTGAATGTGAGAAAATTTGCAACATAACTGTGATTGTGCATTTAAGTGATAAGTTCAAAAATAACTCTGGTGAAGGAACCATACTAGAAGAGCTAGAGTTGTGAAACAAGAGGATTTTAGAGCCCTCTAGAGACAAGTATAAACATTGCAAGAAGAGATGGGTTTAGATGGAATATTTTTCTATGTCACATACTTTAAGAAATACTCTACCAATTTGTATTGGTGTTTTGTACTTGGGTACTTATGAGAAATCCTTGGTCATTTGTGTCATGCAACATTTAGACCAAATAGAAAGATAATATAAATATTTCCCACTATACACCTATAAATCTAGATGCATTTAGTTAATGGTTCATGTCTACAAAGAACATAATGAAAGTTATGCAATATTGAAACTTTTTTTTAATATTTAAAAACTTTCAACTATGATCAACTAGATTGAATTCTCTAGAAAATAAGAGAGGTTGTTGTAAAGGGGAGCTCATGTTTCCTTTAATATTTATATTTAACTCTCTTATGTCCCTTTAATTCAAGAAACACCCTATCAGGGTTTTTTGAGTTTTTACATTTAGAGATATTAGAAGGATGTGTTGGTTGGGTGAGCCCTATAGCATTCTAGAAAGTTAAGGAGAAAAAAAGAACGTGTTAGTATAGACCTATATACTTCAATGAACAAAAACTAATAGTTTTTAACCGTGATGAAAAATGAGATATAAAATATTTCATCATTTCATGAGTAAAATTGACAATTTTTTCAATATTTGAAAAATGATCAAATAGTTATAAAATGGATTGGATTATTCAAAACTTGAAAGAGGTTATTGTATAGAAATATTATGTAACTCCATAGATATAGATAAATCTCTTATATATTTCATGAAATTTGAGATATATCTTACCAAATTTTGACTTTTTTGCATTCCTTTCACTTAGTAGAATGTGCAAGTACAACATGACATGCAACATTTAGGTGACTTAGGGAGAAAACCAAGAGAGTTTGTAGCATAAAATTACCCACTCAAACATGTTGGCATTTATTACTCATTCACACAATGAACATAATGAAATTTATGTGATATTGTATCTTTTCATTGAACATAATTGGCACTTTCTATAATGCTTGAAAACTTACACTCATAATCAAATGGATTTAATTATTCAAAAAATGAGATAGGATATCACAGTGGTACCTTATATGACGATGTAGTTTTAGGACAAAACTCTTTTAGGTTCAATTTTTGTGTGTGCAACGAAAAAATAAAATTTATATGATATCAAAAAAAATTTGTTAAAAAATATCAACACTTTTAAAAAAATTAAAAACTTGTCACTATGATAAATTGGATTAGATTCTCGAGAATCTCACTATGAAAAATATATAGTTGTCATGTGGAGGGAAAAATGAAAATAAAGATTTTGAAATAAGACAATAGTGTTTAAGCTTGCTTGTTACTTTTTTATTTAGAAGATTAAGTAGATAGGTATTTATCTATATGTATAATAGTTATAGAAAAAAAATAAAGATCAACTTTCCATTTAAATGTATCGAATTATAATAATTGACATATAATATTAAACCAAGCTTAGCATTATAATTTTAAAAAAAAAAATTATTATTCACATTTAATATCAATGTCAAATGTATTTTAATTAAAAACAAAATATATATAGATATATACATTATACATTTAATCATATTATAATTAATCTATTAAACCTTATCATTACTAGATTCCAACAAACTATAAAATAAAAAATATGTTACTCGCCATTAGAAGCTAGAAAAAAGTCATGTAGGTAACTATTGTTCATATTAACTAGTAAACCTATTCAACCATATCTTGTTTTTAGAGTTTACATTAAAAAAAATTGTTTCAATTTTTTTACAATAATTCTTTAAAAATAAATAAATAAATGTGTGTGTGTGTGTGTGTGTGTGTGTTGGGGAGGGGGGGGGGGGGGGGGGGGGGTGGGTTGGTGGCGGGAGGTGGTGAGTGATGGTGTGCCACCATTGACCCACCTTGGTGGGGAGGTAGGCACCATGTTTGTGTACTCCCCTGTAGATCTCATAGGCCATATGACATACACGCAGTAGGGATTTCCCTCGTGTGACCTCATAACGAGACCACCACCAAAGTGCATGACACATATGAGTTCTCCATGTCAAATCCAAGTCAAAAAACATCACTCCTCTCCCCATGCAACACCCTACATACATTTCAAAATGACAAAATCAGCCTACCAAACACCCCTACACCTAACTAACAATCTTGCTTCTACCTCATCCAACTCACAAACCCATGAAGAAGACATTGACCTTCAACGATTAGAAGATTAAATCAAGAATGATGTCACTAATACCCCTCCCCCTATCCTCTCTAGGTTTAAAAGAGTACTTCCTAGGTAAGTGGCTACGTGACCTTTTGAGAAAGAGAGAAAAAAAAAAGCCTTGCATATTATAGAGGGGCATGATTATCAATTTATTCAAAAGAAATTTTAGAATAAACAAAAATCCAAAAAATATGGATGATTAGGGGAGGCAAGTTAAGAAAAATAGGGAGAGTAGAATTATTTGGAAGGGAGGGATGTTATACATGTAAAAGAACACTCAATTTTTTTCCTATCCATGAACTCCAACAAAACTTGCAAATTAGCTCTATAGAAAAGCTAAAACTAGAAATTTATGGTATACATTAGGGATAGAGAGGAAACTACATTAAAAACCCTAAGCTTTGACCTAACACTAACCCTAGTTCAAATTAGGGTTGGGGTGCAAATATGACAAGAGATATAAAAATAATAATAGAATCCTTTCTGTTGGAAATATAGATGGAGTAATTGAGGGGGGTAGGGGGGTGAATCAGTTACCACAAAAACTAATCCAAAGATCCCTTAGATGTCTGATAAACTAGTTATTTCTATCACTCAGTACACATACAAAAAAAAAATTGTAACTCGGTAGATGCAGTGTATGCTAACTTATTACTGATCTTTAAACATTTATAGTGATTAACATGCAAACATAAAAGAATTAACATGAACACATGAGACACCAGATTTAACATGTAAACCCAATATGGAAAAAACCACCAAGTAACTAGCTACTAATTTTCACTCTTTTGAAGTGAGCCTTATTAGGATCCAACCTGGTTAAAGGTTACAAAACACACTGTTAGGTGTGACCTTGTTAAAGGATTTAATCACCCTGTTAGGAGTGGCCTTACTAGAGGTCTTTAGAACAATTCAATGGAATTGTCACCTTGTTAGAGGATTTTAAAATGGCTACTAAACCAACTCTATTAAGAGATTTAGGAATCAGTGCTACAATGGTGAGAAAGTAACAATGAAGTGACTTGAATAAGATGCAACTAAATTGCTGATATAGATCTTTGTTTTGGTCCACTAGATCATTCCTAATCAAATAAAACTTTTTTTCTTCTCAAGGATATCTAACCATCCTTCAAATTTCACTCACACTTTCTTCTTCAATCAATACACTTGCATGCTCGCTCATTACACTTAAGAATTCTCAACTTGACCTTTTATTTATATCTTACAAATTATCAAGTCAATCCAAATACAATTTACAATTACCAATAATTATTACCTCAGTCGGCTACAAACATTACTTCAAATAATTAAACTTTATTTCTCAAAATAACAAAATCCTTCATTGGCTGACCCTGCTCGATAAACACTATTCCAGAAATGATTTCTTGTGCTAACCAATAGAGGCTCGGTTAACACTAAAAACTCTGCAAAATCCTTTGGAGACTAAGTGAACTTGGAAAACACTAACTTTCCTTTGCTAACCATGTGAGCTCACTTAACACTGACTTCTGCCACAAAATTCTTTGACACCTAAGTGAGCTTGGTAAAAACTATTTCCACAAAGTAAATTCTAGGAATGCTCAGTAGACTCTAAAATTTTCTTCGCTAAGCAACTAAGCTTAGTAGACACTAACTGATAACTGATATGAAATTTGTGTAACATCAAAGACAACACACAATTGGACAATTGTATCCAACAATCTCCCTCTTTGGCATTGATGGCAACACAACATGTTATAGCAGAATGAAATTTGAAAACAAGTCTTTCTTTGATAGAAATTTTCTCCCTCTCAGATATTACAAACTTCACTAATGTAGTAATCTCCCTTTGTGAAGGAATTACATAGCTTCTTTTTGAAATAGCAAATGCTCTCTTAAACAAATTCAAATTTTAGAAAGATATGACAGTAAACTCTCCCTCTTTGAAAACACATGCCAAAGACAACACATACCAAATGAGTATCAATGTACTTTAAGTATTGATTCATATGCAATGTTCCCATGACAATGTTGCATCCACTAATAGATTTTCAACTTGGTTCCTGTTGATGCATCACTAAAACTTTATTTTAGTGAGCTTCAGATAGGGGAATGACCCCAAACTTACCTCTTAGATTAAAAAATGCATCCTTAGGTAATGGCTTGGTGAATATGTCAGAAATTTGTTATTTTGTATGGACATATTCCAATCTAATCTCCTTATCCTGCACCAATTCTCTAACAAAGTGATACTTTATTGCAATGTGCTTGGTTTTGGAATGCATTGTTGGATTCTTGGATATGTTAATTGCACTTGTACTGTCATAAAACATAACAACTGGTACTTTGATCTCAACCTTCATGCCTTCCAATAATTGTTTAAACTAAACAATATCAGAATATTTTACTGTTGAGCTGCAACATACTCTACTTCTGCTATAGATTGGGATGTGAAATTTTTATTTTTTACTTGTCCAAGATACCAATTTTTTTCCAAGAAAGAATGCTCCTCCACTTGTACTATTTCTATCATCTAGATTACCAGCCCAATCAACATCAATGAACACTTTTAGGTCCAAATTTCCTCCAAGTTTATACCATAGACCATAATCTTTAGTTCCTTTTAAGTATCTCAAGATCCTTTTGATTACCATCATATGATTTTCTCTGAGTTTTTCTGAAAATCTTGCTACTATACGAACTGCAAGAGCAATATCAAGTCTTGTATGAACCACATACAGTAACTTTCCAATCATTGATCTATACAAAGTTTTCTCTACCTCCTTTGATTCATCATCTTTGGTAAGCTTCAATCTAGTACACATGGGTGTTCCAACTAGTTTACAATCTTCCATACCAAATTTCTTGAGTATCTCCTTGATGTATTTAGACTAAGTAATGTAGATACCGTTCTTGCTCTACTGAATTTGAAGACCAACAAAGAACTTAATTTCACCATAGACATTTCAAATTCTTTATTCATTTGCTCTAAAAAATCTTTACATAGATCATCATTTCCTATAAAAAAAAGTATCATCCACAAATATTTCTACCAAAACAATCTTGTTATCTAGTCCTTCTTTGATATACAAGCTACTATTATCATTAGTTCTCTGGAAACCAACCTGAATAAGATAGTTATGCAATCTTTCATACCATGCTCTAGGAGCTCGTTTCAAACCATACAATGCTTTGTGTAATTTGTAGACCATTTCCTTTTTGTCTGGATCAACAAAACCTTCAGGTTGCTCAATGTAGACTTCTTCATCAACAATACCATTGAGAAATGTTGATTTGACATCCATTTGATATACCTTAAATCCTTTGTATGCAACATATGCAAGTAAGGTCCTGACACCTTCCAATCTTGCAACAAGAGAAAAAGTCTCTCCATAATCAATTCCTTCTTCTTGAGAGTAGCCTTTACATACCAATCTAGCTTTATTTCTTGATACCTTACCATCTTCATTCAACTTATTCCTGAATACCCACTTTGTTCCAATCACATTTTTATCTTTAGGTCTAGGTACAAGAGTCCATGTTTTTTTCTTCTCTATTTTCTCTATCTATTCATTCATAGCCTTAATCCAACTTTCATTTTCTAATGCATCTTTGACATTTAAAATCAGCAAGTAAACAAGTACCTTTTCACTTACTTCTTGTCATAGTACCTTTTGATTTGTCTCCAATAATATGATCTAGTGCATGATGTCTCCTGACAGACTTGGCCAATGTAGGTTCCTTGCCTCTTGAATGAATTGCATTGTCATCCTATTGCATTTCAAGTTCAAGTTTTGGTTGCTATGACAAGGTAGGCATTGGCTCGGTAGCTTTAGAATGTGACTCAGGTTCTTGTAACTCGATTTGAACTTCTTGCAACTTAGTGACTGAAGATTTGGGAGTAAAAGTTTCCTAATTGATAGATATATCTGGCACTATATTAGGTTCAATGAAAACAAATCTCCTATAATCTTCTGGTTCCTTTTTCCTTTCTTCTTCAGTCCTTTTTGCAAACTCATCAACTTTCACATGTGCACTTTCTATGATTTTGTGAGTAGACAAATTCAAACATCTATATGCCTTACTCTTGCAAGAATATCCCAAAAATATACCTTCACATCAAATTTTCCTTTTCTAGATTCTTTCAAAATGTAACATTTACTTCCAAATACTTTCAGGTAACTTACATTGGGTTTATATCCATACCATAACTCATAGGGGGTTTTGAATGAGTCCTTTTTCAGCTATACTCGGTTCAAGGTATGAACTATAGTGTTGATAGCTTCCTTCTAGTATCTGATAGAAATGTTCCTTTCAATAATTAGATTCCTTGCACAATCGATGATAGATCTATTCCTCCTTTCATCTATTCCATTATGCTCAGGAGTTCTATGAGCTGATACTTGTCTTTTGATTCCTCTTTCAATGCAAAAGTTATTGAATTCATGGGAGATGAATTTGCCACCTCTGTCTGATCTCAAACATTTCAATCTTTTCCTTGTTTCCTTTTCTACTCTAGCTAAATACCATTTGAATTTCTCAAATTCTTCTAACTTCTCTCTTAGATACATAACAATCATCATTCTAAATTAGTCATCAACAAAAAAAATGAAGAACTTGTATCTAGTATAGCTCTTAATTCCAATAGGTCCACACAAATTAGTATGCACAATTTTCAAAATATCTTCAAACTAATAGTTTTTACTTTTAAAACTAATCTTTCGCATTTTACCAATCTGACAGTTTTTGCATAGACCAACATCAGGTTTCTTTATACTAGGAATGCCTCTTACTTTCCTAAATTTTCTTATCTTTACCATGTTATCAAAATTCACATGACATAACCTTCTGTGCCATAACCAACTTTCTTCAACTTGAGCAATAAAACATGAGAACTCACCAAGATCAAGATAAAAAAGTTACCTTTTTTTTGTATGCCTGATCCAATTAGCTTTCCTTTGTCATCTAGCACTCTTGCTTTTCCGTGCATGAATTCCACCTTGAATCCAATATCGATTAGCTATGCAACACTCAACAGATTATGTTTTAGTTCTTCAACCCAATAGGCATTATCACATACAAGTTCTTTGGTTAATGAGATTTATCCTCTTCCTTTTATGCAACAAGATTCATTATTTACAAACCTTACACTACCACCATCATAGTCTTCAAAATATTCAAACTTAGTTTTGTCACCAGTCATATGATGTGAACAACCATTGTCTATGATCCATGTATCAGTTTTACTCACATTAGAGATAAGTGCCATCTTATCTTCCTCATCATCATCAAATTCATCTTTCATAGAAATGTAAAAAATTTCATCCTCACTATTATCATAATCTTTAGCCATAAAACATGTTTTCTTACCTTTGTCCTTGAATGATTTGAAATCTTTCTTGCCATTGCACTTGTGACCTTTCTTCTCATCCTTGTTTTGCTTGTTTGGTCACCTAACAACAATATGACCAATTTCCTCACATGATAAAAATAGATTAGGGGAACCTTACCTTTGTATTTTCCTTTGCCTCTAGAATATTTTCTTGCTAGTAGAGCCTCAACAACTTCAAGATCACTATTAGAACTTTCCTCTTATTCTTCTTCACTTTCTGACTGAGATTCATTTATCTTCTTGCCCTTTTCTCTAAGTAAAAGCTTGGCTTCAAATGATGATTCAATGTTCTTGGAAGTTGGAATATAATTGTCATAGTTATCTAGCTCAAATGTAGTCAACCTTCCTACTATGGCATCCAAATTTATCTTATGATTTGCTTCACATCTTCTTTCTTGAATTGCACATACTCTAATTGCATAAATGGGAAGTAGTGTTCTAAGAAATTTACTTACAACTATTTCTTCTTTGATATCTCCTCCAGAAGCTTTGATTGCACTGACACTTGTTTTGACTCTTTCAACATATTTGGCAATGTTTTCATCCTCTCTCATTCTCATCCGATCAAATTGTCCTCTTATACTTTCTTCTTTGGCTCTCCTCACATTGTCATCACATCCATAGATATCCTTCAGCTTGTTCCACATAGTAAAGGCAGTTTTGCAGTCCCTAATATCATCAAATTCTTCATAGCTTAGAGCAGATGCAATGTCTATCATCATGGTGTTATGAGTCTTCTTCTTAGCAATGTCATTAACATATAATGTACTAGAAGGAGTTATGTATTCTTCATCAAGGTATTTCAATCTTGTATCTCCAATGAAAGACAGATGAAGTCTCATCAGTCTCTATCAAGCTAAAAATTTATCCCTATTAAGCTTTGGAATTTCCCTCTTGTAAGACATCTTGATCTTTAACTTAGGTCCTTGAAACCCTTCCTGCAAGCACCAAAAGCTCTTATACCAATTTTTGGAAATATAGATGGAGTAACTGGGGGGGGTGAATTAGTTACCACAAAAAAAAATCCATAGATCCCTTAGATGTCTGATAAACTAGTTACTGTTGTCACTCAGTAAACATACAGGAAAAAAGTTGTAACTCGGTAGATGCAATGTATGTTAACTTATTACTAATCTTTAAACATTCACAATGATTAACATACAAACATAAAATAATTAACATGAACACATGAGACACCAAATTTAATGTGGAAACCCAATATGGGAAAAACCACCAAGTAACTAGCTACTGCTTTTCACTCTTCTAAAATGAGCCCTATTAGGAGCCAACCTGGTTAAAGGTTACAAAACACACTATTAGGTGTGACCTTGTTAAAGGATTTAGTCACCCTATTAGGAGTGGCCTTGCTAGAGGTCTTTAGAATAATTCAATAGAATTGTAACCTTGTTAGAGGATTTACAAATGGCTACTAAACCAACTCTATTAAGAGATTTAGGAATCATTGCTACAATGGTGAGAAAGTAATAATGAAGTGGCCTGAATGAGATGCAACTAAATTGCTGATACAGATTTTTGTTTTGGTCCACTAGATCCTTCTTGATCAAATAAAACTTTTTTTCTCCTCAAGGATATCTAACCATCCTTCAAAGTTTGCTCACACTTTCTTCTTCAATCAATACACTTTCATGCTCGCTCATTACACTTTAGAATTCTCAACTTGACCTTTTATTTATACCTTACAAATTATGAAGTTGGCCCAAATACAACTTACAATTACCGATAATTATTACCTTAGTCAGCTATAAACATTACTTCAAATAATTAAACTTTATTTCTCAAAATAACAAAATCCTTCATTGGCTAACCCTGCTTAGTGAACACTATTCCAGAAATGATTTCCTATGTTAACCAACAAAGGCTCGGTTAACACTATGAACTCTACAAAATCCTTTAGAGAATAAGTGAACTTGGTAAACATTGACTTTCCTTCACTAACCATGTGAGCTCGGTTAACACTGACTTCTGCCACAAAATTCTTTGACGCTTGAGTGAGCTTGGTAGAAACTATTTCTATAGAGTAAATTCCAAGAATGCTCAGTAGACTCTAAAATTTTCTTTGCTAACCAACTGAGCTCAATAGACACTAACTGATAACTTATATGACATTTGTGTAACATCAAAGAAAACACACAATTGGACAATTGTATCCAACACTTTCAACATGATTTCATATGCCAATTATAACCATAACTAGGGCTTCTCAAAAGGGGCATTAATTTGGACTTTGAGATCCTCCCTTTAATTTTGTATTAAGAGTTCACTATATGTGGAAATCATATAATTATTTTTGTTGAGGTTTAAAAAGTTTCTTATTGGATTCATGTTTGTAAAATTTAGTTGATAAGGGAGATTTGATTTTTTTATTGACTATATGTTTTAATTAATTTAATGTAACCACCTATGGCATAGAATTTATAATTTCAGGTTTTAGCTATAAATTTATTATCAAGAAAAAATATTAAAAGATATATTATTAAATTATGAATGTAAATGAGGTTAAATAATATTGAAGTCCTAAGGGAATTATTATTAGTAAGGCATTATTTAAGTTGTGATTAAATTCTATCTAGTAATCATTCTTTTAAACTATTTAATCAACATCTACAACTTAGTATTAGGTTCACTATACTAATGAATATAAAAAGAGGATTTGTCCTTAACAGAATACAATATACTAGCTAATTATTTAAATAGGGCTAATATCATCCTTTTACTACTTTATAACTTGTTGTGTTAGACTTTTTATTTTATTTTAATGATATTTCTTTATATAATAACCTTGTGGGGGTATTTCAACTAAGCCTTTTTATTTAATTTCTCTAAACTGCCCTCCCTAGTTTATAAGTGACTTATTCAAAGATTCTATCACTTAAGCTATAAAAAAAATGGGTCTTATAAATATGTTAGTTAAGGGAAATTAATAGTAATACAAAGTTATTGAAATATACAATTATTTACTTCAACCTTGTATTAAAATTGAAACCTAACTAATAGACCTTAGTAGGAGGGGTAACATAATATGATTAATTTATAGGGTTTTTGTATATAGGGAAAAATATAATTAAATTTATCATTTAATAAAAGTAATAGAGTACTATTTAGACTATGTATTTAATTAGATTTTTACCTAGTATTATTCTGTGAAATATTAAATTAATATTTAAAATCTTAGTGGGATAATTAATGCATTAATTAGGTTAACATGAGAGGAATGCAAGCTTCAATGCACAATCCAATTTTTTTGATAAAGGTGACCTTATTATCAACAAATATTACTAGGGAGATTATAATGTATTAAGTTTAAATCTTAATTAACTCCTATTAGTAGTGACAAAAATACAAAGAGACAATGATTTTTTCATGAAGAGTGTAACACAACTCTTTCAAGGAAAAAACTTGCACATTATGAAAAAATTCAATATATACTAGGGAAAATAACATGTTATGTGTGACCTATTGTAACATTGAACTAGTTAATTAGAGAGTCCCAACTTATAGTTAAAAACTATGTGGCCATTTATACAATTAAAAGTATTGATGTATAGTAAGATTAATGTTAAGGTTGTGACTTTTTATCTTAAGTGCCTTAGGCATTGGATAATATTTTACTAATTATAGCCTAGGATTTAGGGTAAGACTGGTTCACATTGAAACTAGACATTCAAATGATCCATGTGATTCAAGTCCTACTATTGAAGTGGTATTTTTGCACAAGGCAATATGAAAAATTATAATATGATAACTTGATAGGGAAATTATAGTAACATAACTTGTAAGATATGTTAGATCAAATCTTCAATTAGTCATATGAATAGGGATTCATGCTTATGATTTATGAACTCATTAGTAAGAATATGTTTGTCTAAATTTAGTAGTTTTAGTAACTCAAATTTCAACATGGTACTCTCAAGAATTTGAGCATACCAACAAGATTCATAAAGAACACCCACCTCCTTTGGTGCTATAGGAAATGAAGGATTTCTATCAAAAAAGCTAAAATAGGATCATATGATGTTATAATGGCCATTTTATTTTTACCTTCTAGATTCTTTTTCCATCTTATACAAAGTTTTGTAGAACCAACCACAAATATATTCATGTGGGCAAAAGGTACCAATCTTTTAGTAAAATAAGGTCTTCTAACATTGTGAGAATGGTTCAAAGACCACCATTTCCCCCTCTCCCCTTAGTGACCTTAATATGCCCATTTTGTGCTGGTAATGTGAAAGTTTTTAGTGACATAGGTTATTGCTTATGGTCCTTATTGAGATTTCTTTACTTTCATTGTTATTGGCAACAATGTGTAATGCAAAGTTGGGGCTACTTCGCTAGATTTTATTTTTATGGTCCCAATTTTCCTTAGGGATGATCTTCACTTTCTTTTATGAAAGGTTCTATTATTGTGGCCTCTCTTGAATTTTCTTTTGGTTATGAAATTGTGTATCTTTATACCCTTGGATTTAAGTTTACTTTCTGAGGTATTTTCTAGTAAAAAATATTGATAAAGTATGTTGTAATATTCCTTATGTAAATGTCAATAACCTACATAGATTCTTGATAAATCATGCAAGGGTTAAAGAATGGGAAAATGTATTTATTTATTGATATTTGGAGGTTATGGAGAAGACCTCCTTCTCATTACTTATTTTTTCATATGTCCTAAATATTAGGGATAATAAATCCCATAGAGTCATCTTATCAAGTATTGTATTATTTCTTAAATTTAGTAAGGTTATGGATAAGGAATAGGAGGTAAAAAGGGCCTTGTACAATGATTTGCATATGTGAAGGCTCAATCAAGGGTATACCATGCAATGAAATTTTGACCATTGGGCTTATCTACATCTTGAGCAAGGTCCATATTACAAGTGCATTGTGTTCTAAGATAAAGGGGGTTCCATGTATCATATATGATAAAAAAAATGACTAAATTCCAAAACTATGAGATTTTATATATTATCAAAATGTAGAGCCACTTAAAAGTAAGGAAAAATACAAAAGATACTACTTATTCTTACTTGAAGATTGTTGAAGGTGAACCGTTCCATCATATTATATCCAACTCAAGGATTTGTGAAATACCCAATCTTGGGAAATATATATTCACCAAATAAGAATGCATAAATGTTTGAAAATTCTAACCAATAAGTTTGACTAAGTATAGTTAAGACTCTAGAATGATGCATTCATTCTATAATTTTGGCTAATTTTTAGGAGGAAGTAAAAACCAAGGGGGAGGTTGTAAGATCCCTAATCTTATGAAATTAATAAAACCCTAATTTTGTGAATGTGCCCGTGCTAGAGGGATTGGAAGATTAAGTATGCAAGATGAGACATTTCATTTGAGATATAAGTGAAGCCTTTCCTTGAAATTATTGTGGTGAATTACACATTGATTCTCCAAATGGAGAATGTTCATGGGGATGTCATTAAAAGGATTTATTGTACACCATTTCCTTCATTGATTAATTAAATGTGGGAAACCTATTTAAGGTTGATGTAGCTTTTCATCTATTTCCATAATTAGATCTCATATTTATCTACATTAGGTTGATGTGTTTAGACATATTTAACAAAGCTTGATGTGTCATTATATTAGAGATGAACCTATGTTGAGGGCTTTGTGATACTTCATACTTTATCAATGACTACTGATGGTTTGTAGGGTAGAACAATTTTACATTTACCTTTGAGGAAATAATTAGGAATTATAGATGCAAATTGCATTAGACTAAGAAATGTTTGCATGGTAAGATTATTGCATGATATTTAACTACTATAATAATATTTATGATTTAGACTATAATGGAAACATAGGATGTAGTGCTTTCACCTGATGGTTGATTATCAAACTTATGTTGACATCATTATGCATGCATCCTAATTAGTTAAGTGTTTCTATGAATTATGCACTTGATTCTATTATGATTTACCTCTTGATGATGATTGAATATTTTAAGTGATTTCATGGTGTTTAATTGATATGAAAGGATATTATGTGGTGTGAGGCCCCACCATGGATTCATCATAGAATGTGATACATTTTCAAATTAGACTCACTTTTTGATATATAATGTTGATGATTTATAGACTGGACTATAATGATGAGGATTGATATAAGAGGATGTTATGATTTTAAATGATGATTGGCTATTCCACTTATGTTGACATTATTATCCATGCATCTTGATTAGCTGACATATTTGATGTAATGGTAATTTACCCTATCTATTGATTCTTACCTCATGATTATACTATTAGTAATTTCATTATTATTGATTTGGTTGAAAAAAGATAATTTTTTGATGAATATTTTCTACATGAGGTGATTCTATAAGTGAAAAATTAAGTTAATGTAAGATGGTTATGGTTGTGAGTGTTAAATATGGGCCTCTGAATTAACCACACACTTCAACATGATCATTTTCTGTTAGGTACATCCTAGAATGAACATGATATTATTCATTTGGCATGTTTGCACAAGGTGATCTATTGCCTTCTATCTAGACAGGGTTTTACTAGGCACTCTTAGAATCAAGAGTTTAGTAACCAAACCAAAATAGAATGAAGGATTTAATCTAGATGAAGCAAGATTAAGCTAAGATGTATGCAACTTTAATCTAAGAATAAGATAAGTAAATTAATCTACATAGATGCATTGTAATCTATATGAAAAGAGACATGAAACTAAGGGAGCTTTGTATAAAATGCTTGAGTGCTCAATTCAACAATGATTCAATACTCATCAATTGCATCTTTTTAAAATGAGAGGATGAAGGTCTCTTTTATAGAATTTTGGACCTAATCAGTGGTCAAGATCAAACCACATGAACAAGTCATATTAGAAGAGAGATTGAGTCTTCCATTTTTTAAAGAGTTGAATGAAAAGAATTAGGAAGGAATATTGGAGAGTATATTTGATTTATTAATTACATATGACCTTATAACCAAATATTCTAATTAATTAAATAGTTAGATTGAACAATTAAGATGAGGATATTTAACTAAATCAAAATATTTGATTATGTTTTCATGCGTATAAGCTAAAGAGGGAAAATTAGATTTAATTAAAGTGCTAGGACTTGTAATTAAATTAATTAAGTTAGAAGGTTAATTTAGCCAATTTAAGTCAATAGTTTAGGAATTAAATAAAGTATGTGATCAATGCAGATTAGGGGTTTTCTGCATTTGACACATAGGTCAAATAAATATAATCAAAATCATAAATGCCTAGTATAATAGGAGTTAATTGATCAAAGAATCAATGTTGTAAGATTAATGCACTGAAATTGGTTCAGAATATCAATGTGCCAATTTTAGCATATTCTATTTGCCCCTCTTTGAATGAATAGCACGTTGATTCAAAGAAATCAAAAGTTTGAAGCATAAAACAAGAACTAATATTGGTTCTAAGATTGATGATATGAAAATTAATTGATGATATTTTTAGACCTTATCTACTGAATAAAGCTTAACCTCTCAAAGTCTAGATAGAACACCTAGATATCGGTCCAAGAGAACAAAGATTGTCATGATTCATAGGATTGGTCCTAGAATGAGACTGAATCCTCATGAGTGAGAGCCATAATGCCTCAATACCTATCTATTAAAACATGATAGACTCACATGAAGAAATAAATTCTAAAGTAAGTAAATGACACAGAATATGTGGATAAATGCCTTCTAAGGTGATAAAATGGACCTGACAGAAAAATTGTTGATATAAGATTGTTTTGAAGAGAAGAACCTATAATGGAACAAAATTATTACTTTATCAATGATGTCAAACCTTCTACCTGCAGGTGAGACAATTGTCTTTTGGTCTACAAGCTATCATTTAGTTGATTGATGAAGAAGATTTGAAAAGAGGAGATAACAATAGCACCTAAAGAAATGTTGAGTTATTTGGTATGTAAAAGAAGCACTAAGACCAAGTATGACATTGATACTATAGTGAATTGTTTATCTACTTAAAGTTTGAAATGAAAGATTACTCAAGTAAGACTAGAAGAATATCAAGAAAAGTGTCTAGCAAGCCAAGCAGAAATCACTGGAAGTTGAGTGAAAAAAGAGAGGTGCCGAGCAAAGATGGAAAATAGTGCAAGCTAAGTGATTGTTAGTATATGTTGAGTAAATTTTAGTTAGTAAACTTTAGTGTTTGTTGAGTGACAACATATTGATGTCAAGTACCAATAAATGTGATAAATCAAAGATTTAACGAATCTGA
Source organism: Cupressus sempervirens (assembly GCA_028749045.1). Lineage (NCBI taxonomy): Eukaryota > Viridiplantae > Streptophyta > Pinopsida > Cupressales > Cupressaceae > Cupressus > Cupressus sempervirens. The sequence continues at coordinate 728,671,576 of CM053785.1, forward strand.
GCCAACTATTTTGTTTTCTTAAATTGTGTGAAGTGTGTGGAAGATAACTATGATGAGTCAGTGGCACAGAATTTAAGGTAAACCATTTTGAGGAAAATTCAAGGAAAATTGTAGAAGAAGTTTCTAGAGGAACCAAATGGAAAGGTGGGTAGATTCAATATATCCTACCTAACCCTAAAATGGGTGATTTTGGTTGAATGACAAAATATCTAAATTCTCTATTTATAGAGATAATTGGTCAGAAGAAAAGGTTTTCATGTACAAGAACCTAAGGAAGACAAGGAGTCTAGGGTATTGCTTCATTCAGTGGCCAAATAGAAGTGACTATAGTTGGCATGCAAAGCAAGAAGGCTTAAGAGTATGAATACTTGAAGGGTGAACAAGCTATCAGAGCTAAAGTGTGTGAATGCCAAGAAGAATGGAGGACTAAAACAAAGATCTATAATCTGCAATAGAGTTGTAATTTGTTATCAGATCAAGCCTTACTGTTACTTTCTAATCAATGTATTAGTCAAGGGTAAATCTTTTGGATTAAGATTGACCTAACAGTCATTTCTAAATGATTTAACCAGGTGAAATTCTAATGGAATGGTCTAAAGTCCTCTAACAAGGCTCACTCCTAATAGGGTGATTGAAATCCTTTAACTGGGTCACATTTAACAAGGTTGTCCTTTCACATGGCATCACTTCAAAAGAGAGAGAATTAGTAGCATGTTACTACTAGTTTTTCCCAAATTGGGTTTCCATGTAAAATCCTTCTATCAAATTGTGTGAATGTTCTTATGTTGTTTCATGTTTACATTTCTGCAAAGTTATTTTGACCTAGGATAGTAACCTACAAAGTTTAAGTATTTTATGATCTAATGGATGCATGCATGATAAGGTCTTATGGATATGGGTCTACTAAGCATTGAAAAGTTTAATTTTTACATCTAGACCTTGGATAAAATCTTCACCCCCCCCCCCCCCCCCCCAGTTATTCTAAATAATTCCAACATAAATTTGATCAATTGTTAATAGTTTTAGGATAAAAGCTCATGTAGGGATCCAGGTAGACCAGTGTAAGAAAGTATAGAGAGCTGCATAAGGAAAGGGAACAACAAATCCCAAATTCTTATCTCATGCAAAGTTTTCCAAAAATCCATGCAAGTAAGTAACAAACTAACCATTTGAATCCAATTTTGATAGTGTTCTTGCACAATCTCACTTGAGAAAACAAAGCTTCCCATGCAAAGAAGTGCAAAAAATAGCATGAAACAATGTAGACTATAAGACCCTAAGGTCCTGGCTCACTCGAGATTTCACAAAAAAATAGGTGAGTAAAGGATAAACTTCTCAAATTTTACTGGATTTTAAAGAGACTTTGATCAATTATAACATGTTTCAGAAAAGTTTTAGACAACATTTATGGTTTTCAGATAGATTTGGACATTATTTTCAAATTGACATAGTTTGAACTGATTTACAAGTATAGTAGTTGGTTTTTAAAACTCATTTGTAAAGCAGACAAGGGGACATAATCAGTAGTCATAAACAATCCAATCAAGGAAAAAGAAAATTGGAGGAATGAGGGAGTCTTAACCTTTTGTTTTGGATAGTTTTTGACTCAAAAAAGATATGCTTTATCCCTATAACTAAAAATGGTAGAGGCAACACAATCTTTGTCTCACATTTGATGTGCATGCATTCACCTCACACAATCATTTTACCCTACTAGAAAGCATCTATATTTTTGGTGTATTCCAAGGACTCAATAAAATATATGTTCAAAGATTACCCTTGAGGTAGGGGTTAGTTTCATATACCACCTTCCAACATCCAAGCACATGCATATGGTGAGGATCTATAGAAGAGATTCTTCCCCTCCTTGCATAAAGATTATGCCCCCTTTCAAAGGTGAATCAAGTAGCAACTAACTACAAATTATTTAATAAGATTCTATTCATATTAACCCCTAGTGGCCTCACAAGCAAGGTTGAGGCTTCTAAACCATACCAAAATTTGAAAGGGTATACACTTGATAGGAAAGAGTGGGAGTAGTAGATAGAGCCTTCTCTTGATATGCAATATCTAGAATTAGGAGGAAGAAATTGGCATGGATTTGGAATCTTTCACTCTACCAAGATTCTTTATTATAGTGAGCCTGAATCACTAATGAAAGGTGTGTGCTCACGTAGGTTATTCTTGGAGGTTGGATTGCTCTAGAAAGCCTACTAAAGGTTAACTTTGACTTGGTTTAGATTCAAGGGTCCAAGTTTCTTATTTTCCCAAAGGGAAAAGAGCATACTCATCTACCTTTTCACCTTACCCGAACACATGATTCATCACTGAGCTAGCTTATCAATCCCAACTTGTCTAATTTTTGGTTTCTAATTTTCCTAAAGGAAAAAGAGCATAATCCCTTTACTAAAAGATTCTCTTGGGAGAACCACTACCTTCCTTGCCTCCCATGAGTAACTCTTCCAAAGGTGTCTAGGTTTCTAATGTACTCTTAGGCATCATTTCAAAGTAGCAAAGAGAATAAGCCATTATTCCTTTGTCTAGAGCCCTAAGAAGCTTATAAGGTCTATTTAAATTATATGGATTGAGCATGTACAAAGACAAAATGTTCAAGTAGGTTTTAAATGTCTTTGAAAACCGATTCTTTGACAAGCATCCTACAATCAAACCATTAGCAAGTTTTGCATTTTTTTAAGGCATCTTTGATAATCATCCTACAAACCACTATTATATTGTTCCAAAAATCATAAATCATGAAAATAAATGCTTTAGAAAGAGTGGTTAGAATAGGAACAACAATGACAAAATGCAAAAAAAGAAAAATTCAATTACTTTGTTGTCAAGTCTCACACAATTCTACATGAGTATATGCTTTGTGCCACACAAGAGAATGCTCTCTTCACATGAGCATATGTAATTCTCATGTGAGTAAATTCACAAAAAGGCACAAGTAAGTAGTATTATTGCATGAGAAAAGAACTTGATACAGAAGTTTTTTCTAAATTGTATGGAATATAATGTAGAATGTCAAAAATAAAGATAAATGAGGCTAGGAAATTAATTTTTCTGCCCCATGGTGGGCACTAGAAATGTGAGTGTCAAATATGGGCCTTTGAATTAACCAAACACTTCAACATGATCATGTTTTGTCAGGTACATCACTGAATGAACATGAGATTATTCATCTAACATGTCTGCACAAGGTGATCTGTTGTCTTTTATCTAGATGGGGTTTTAATATGCACTCTCAGAATCGAGAGTTTAGTAACCAGACCAAATTAGAATGAATGATTTAATCTAGATGAATGCAAGATTAAGCTAAGATGTATGAAAATATAATCTAAGAATAAGATAAATAAATTAATCTACATAGATACATTGTAATCTATATGAAAAGACATGTGAAAGCAATAGAGTTTTGAAAGAAAAATGCTTTAGTGCTCAATTCAATAGTGATTTGATACTCATCAATTGCATCTTTTTAAAATGAGAGGTTGAAAGTCTCCCTTATAGAATCTTGGACCTAATCAATGGTTAAGATCAAACCACATGAACTGTTTAGATTAGAAGACAGATTGAGTCTTCTATTTTTGAAGGAGTTGAATGAGATGAATTAGGAAGGAATATTGGAGAGTATATTTGATTTATTCAATTACATATGACCTCATAATCAAATATTATAATTAATTAAATAACTAGTTTCAACAATTAGGATGAGGATATTTAAATATCTTTAATTCTATTTTCATATGTATTAGCTAAAGATGGTGAATTTAATTTAATTGAAGTGCTAGGTCTTGTAATTAAATTAATTTGATTAGAAGGTTAATTTAGCTAATTTAAGTAAATATTTTATGAATTAAATAAAGTATGTGATTAGTGAAGATTAGGGTTTTTTTGCATTTGACACTTAGGTCAAATAAAGATAATCATAATTAGAAATGCCTAGTACAATAGGATTTAATTGATCAAAGAATTAATGTTATAAGATTGATGCACCAAAGTTGGTTCAAAATACCAATGTGCCAATTTTAGGGTATCACAATGGTTTTAGTGCAAACCATTCATGGTGTATGTTGTTAATTAGAAAATATAGAATTAAATTGAATTGGTTGAATGGTGATCTTAATTATGCGATGTTATGATTTTTGCATATTGTTTATGTATACAAATGATTTCTTGGGCTATTGATATTTGAATTGAGATGCTAAGGAAAGTCCATGGAATTAAATTTAGATAACTATGACTAAACTTTTATGAAATAGCCAGCTACAATTGCATCTATTTAAGAGAAAAAAACTCATTTATAACATTATTTTATTCCTAAATATGTTGCTTTCATGTATGTGTAATAGCTTTTTTTTATTCATAAATGTGCAATTTCATTGCAAATATGGCATGTGTGTTGTGATGTACCTTTTTACTATCACTTGACACATGTAATGTGTATATATGGAAATGAAATGTCTACTTAGAAACATGTGTATCATATCTTGACCATAGTATCCTTTTGGAATCTCCATGAGACCCACTTGGTTAGAGATCCTTAGATTGGGTCAAATCACTTGGAACCTGAATGTAAACTTTAGGTGAGTTTTTGAGGGGTTGAATTAGGACCTAGGGTTGAGTTTAGGCTACTTTTGGCAAGCCCACTCGGTATACCTATGAGTAAGGGTCATTTTTTACCCTAGGAAAAACTATAGTTGACTTGGGAGGCCTTCCAAAAGTTGGATTTCTAAGATGGACGAAAATAAACTTTTGGAAGCACGGCCTTGGATAGGAAACCTTCTATTTTGATGAAAGAGACCTTTTTTTATTTTTTTAAAGCCATATTTTTAGTTGCCAAACATAGTAACCTATAAGGGGTTGGGAAGAGGGGCCAATAAGAGCTCATAATTTCTCCAAGTGAGTTGTGGAAAAAATGTAGATCCTTTTTAGTGGATTCCTCCATTGCTGGCTAAGTGTCCACCCACTCTCCAACTTTGGATACATTTTAGGAGTTTGATCATTTTTGGGAGATTTGGAAGGCGGCTCTTAATCAACTTAATCTCTCATATCTTGGTTGGTTTTTTTCCTCCCACATTGTGTAATTTATGTTCTTGTTAAAATTGTAAAGGAAAGGTGTGTTTAAACTATTTTAAGAAGATGTAGCATTGCAATAAATTGTTGTGAGTTTTCCCTTGTTATTTTGATTTTTTTTAATCTTTTTGTTTTGTGTGGTTATTGGCATTTCAAGGCTCTTCTCATCCTTGGGAGATTGATATGGTCTTGGGGGTGAAGGGATGTGACTCCATTAGAGTGTAAAGTCTCTTGTCAAGGAGGAGAGGGGTGAAACAAGGATGTTATAGGCTCCTTATATCACTTACCAAATGGGGGGCATAAGGGGAGTTATGGCTAGCAAGGTTTATTGGGGGTCATAAGGGTTTTGGGAATGTAATGAGATAGAAATGCAGTTTTGGTTCCTTATAAAGGCATATAAGGCATGTATCTTCTTGGAATTTTGTGGCATTATCCTCAATGAGATGTCCACCTTCACCCCTCTTTTGGGCTATTTTGTGGCCTATTATGTAAAACTTGGGATGGGAAAAAGTTTATGTAATGAAATATTAAATTTATAATTGTTATGTGTATTTGTGTGTACAAGGAAATGTGTTGATTTGTAAGTGTTATTTTGTTGTTGTTCATACCTATTTGGTACCTAGTTCTTGTAGCTCAGGGGTGGCCTTACTAAAGGCCTATGGTTGGGAGGTGATATTTCCATGGAAAAGTAAGTTATCGTAGGTCCACCTTGTGGAATGCTCAAGATTGAATTAAAAAAAAAAAGAGTTTTTATTTTTCTATGCTTTTGCATGATGATTTATTGGTTGCATGATGGTTCATTGGTCGCGTGATGGTTCATTGGTCTAATGATTTGTGGGAAGCCTCCCATTATCTTGCAATTTTTTATTATATATTGTGTTGATTTATGTTGAGTTAAAAGTTGTAGATTTCAATGTCAACATTTTTGCCATGACACATTGTGTACAAGGATTAGAAATGAATACAATTTTGTTGTTAGTCTTATCCTAGTTAAAAAGAAATCCCTTGTTGTTCAAAAGGAGGTCCTTGTATTGTGTAATATTCCTCTTAATATCTTGTTGTGCAAGGAAAAGTAATGTAAGTTTGTAATCTTTCATTCCATGTTGCATAATTTATTGCAAGAAAAATATTATCATGTATTTGGTTTTGGATTAAGTGTATTTGTGTCTCATTTCCAAAACATGTTGTCTTGTTTAGAATTTCAAGAAGGAAAAACTTTGAAAGGAACTGTTTATAGCTACCTATGAGAAATGTTATTTAATGCTACAAAAGCTACATACGTGTTGAACTTCACTTGTAGATTTGGATTTACAATGTATGATAATAAGAATATTAAATAAATAAGTGTGTCAAATAAAGGGGTATGATAGAGGTTTACATGAATTTAATGGAAAAAAATCATTATGTAAGCACATGGGGTATGTGCACAAAGATGGGCGGCCAAAAGGGGGTATAAGATGTCACTTTTGTTTTCCTAAATTAGTAAATTTTTATGTTAGACGAGAAATTGAAGATAATTAGACTCAATATTTCAAGACAAAACAAAAACAAAAGTTGTAGTTCTCCAAATCTAGTTTCTAAAATACTATTTTTTTTTGCTATACTATGGATTTTAAGGCCCTAAAAGAGGGAGAACACACAATGGTCCAATTTTTGAGTATAAACATAACATAGTGTCAAGCATGCTCCCCTAAAATGTTAAATTTTGGTTTGAATTTTTTTTATCGCTCTAGTTAGAAGTTAGCTAACACTAAGTAGTTTATTACATATTTTTCTACTAATTTATTTATTTATATTTTTAATTTTTTACAAAATTTGTAAGTGGACACATCCTAAAAATATGAAATTTTTGTGTGGCACCCCTAGAAATCATTGAAAACTAATTGAAAATCAAGACTTTTATTTTTTAAGTGTGTATAATGGAGTGTAGGTTATACAAAAACTAAATTCATGTGAAATTTGATGAATGCGCCAAAATATTACTCCAAAACACTACACATTGGTTTATGAAAGAAAATGCACATATATTCAGAAAAGTTAGAGATGAAAGGTTTAACAAAATCTGAATTTAAAATAAATTATATAGTTAGATGGTTAATAGAGCAATCTATAATATCATGAAATATTGTTGTTAGAGTAATTAGATATTTTCTAATTAATTCCATTTTACTTAAGCTAAACTTTAGGCATATAATAATTAATTATTATCATGCAACCTAGGTTTTACCTTTTAGGGTTTTGATCTCCTTTATAAGGATTGACTTCTCTTTGTAATTTACACATTCATTCACTTTTTTATTAAGAAAAATTTCTCTTTTTACTCATCAAGAATGTCTCCTCAGTGGATATAGGAATTCTAGCCTCCATGGCTTTGATCCTCTCTTTCTATGACAAGTGTTTGCATGCAGGTGATTCTTGGGAGTTGTGGCATTGATCTTTCATCAACTTCAACATGGTACCAAAGATCCATGTATTAATTCCCCTATTATATTTATGAGAGGTTCGACTTGGTTTTTAGATCTATGTTTTTTCTTTTAGAGGGTTTCAGTTTTTAGAATTATCTTTTGTCTTTTAGAGGATATCAATTTTTAGAGGTGTTTTGTATTGGATCTAGGAATCACATTATTTTGGTGCACTTTGATCCAAAATGAACATCATTGTTGAGCTCAGAGCACCCTAAAACCCCTATTTCCATATTAAATTTGTCTTATTTGAACAAAGTTACTTTTGAGGAATTTTTTTTTTACCCCCTAGACTATATGGCATGTGTATGCATCCTGAGATGATGATTTGTATTTGATCAAAAATTTATTATCATATAAATAAATAAATAATTCTTGAATTAATTTTTATCATTTATAAAGGAAAAAGAGGAGGAGTTAGAAAAAAGAAGCCATTATTTTTTCAAAGGAGATGGAGCACCTTTTTTGGGATCTGCACTTTGATGTATGAGTCTGCAAGGTCAGTGCACATGTTTTTTAATAAAAGGATCGTACATGTGGGTCTACCTACACTTTGTTTTAGTTGCCTTCATTATTTTATTAGGGATTGATAGTGCTTTAATTAAGGAGCCTCCATTAATAGTCTCCATGAGCGATAGATCTGCACACTTTTTTCAAGGGACCCCACCATCTATGATGTTTTTGGACATGCAGGTCTAGCTTTTGGCTCCTACATGTTTATAACACTTTTTTCTTATTCCATGCACCATGTAACATCTCTTTCCTACCTTGGTACCCCTTTCTATTTTGGTTCAATGCTCATTTGGAGACAAGGACATTATTTTGGACATGTTTTTTCACTTAAGGTGGTGATTTCTTTTCGGGCCTAGTCAAACAACTACCTGAGTGGCTCACTCTCCATCCTTAGCATTGAGTTTTTGTATGAATGTGTTTATCTTATGCACTATACTACTTGTAGCTATTAGGCCCTATTATTTATTGGGTAGTGCAGGGACTTCTTTTTTTGGAGGCCGCTCATGATTTTTTTAAGATTAGATGTTTGACATGACAATCAGGTGTCTCTTATCTAGTGCCTCATTGCATTTGAAGGTAGGGTAAAAATGTTTTGCAAGTTCTTTATTTTCCACATTGACTTATTGTGACACCTTCTTTTGCATCCATTTTCTCTAAGCTCCTTCACCTATGCATAACCCATGTGGGCCCTCTATGATTGGTGATCTGTGATTGGCCATGCGAGTAGTTTATGGGCTCCACCACGTAGCTCTTTTATATCCACTAGTGTTTTCTTGGTGGTATGTAAATTTATGGTTTTTTTTGGCCTTTTCCTTGTAGTATTTTTTCAATTTACATGGGTGGTTTTCCAAGCACACTAGTGATTTGACTAATTTCCTAGTAGTTTAAGCATTTTGTGGGCATTTTTTCTCCATAGCCCATGGTTTAGATATTTTTTGTGAGTGGTTTCTTAGGAAATTATTGACAATTTTCTGACCAATAACTGGCAGTTTTTTGGCACATGCTTATTTTCATTACCACTAGATTTTTTATCTCAACTCCAACTTTCTTTTTCTAGGCATATTGTCTCTTTCCAATGAACTAGGTTTTTTCTAGCATGAGGAATTTTAATGGCATTTTTTTTCCTTGACAACCATTTGACTGTCAGATTTGGGCTTGTCACTTATTGATATTAGCACTGCATTAGTGACCCTACAAGCTTTTTTTGGCTTAGTTTAGACTTATCCATTTTTGAGAAACAAGATATCATTGGAAAGCTGGTTCCAAGCCCATCATATTAGTACACATATATTTTAAAATTAATGATTTTTTTTGCCTTTATTTTTCTATCAAAGACAATATTTTTGTTTTGCACTCTAAAAGACATATCTTGAGCATCTGATCTCTAATTTGGGAATTCTTTGTATCATTAGAAATGTATTTATGTAGTCTTTCTAGTAATGTCAGTTCTTTGTTTTTCCAGATACTACTCTAGGAACATTCTATTCATATTTTTTTATTTTTTTATTATGGCGGATACCTTGGTTGTTTCAAGTTTGGGGATCAATTATGTGGCTTTAGATGATTTGTCATGGGTTTTACTATATCTTATATTAGCCATATATCTCTTGTAGTGTTGGAGACATCATTTGCATGCATTTTTGCAAATGCACTGAGATAAAGTTCTATATTCCTTCTATATTTTTGTTTCAATTATTTTTCCTTTTTTTGCCTTCTGATTTGAGCACTGTCATTTGAGGACACTCTTACAGATTGTTGTATTCTTGGGATTCACCATATCTTATGCCTTATTATACATGCATTATTCTGATTAAAGTGCCATGGGGGGTTGTTTTTTTCCTTTGTTTTCCATCTACTTTTGTCCAGTGAGTATCCCTTCTACAAAATTAGCCTCATGACATGTTTGAGATTGATCACCTCGGTAGACACATCTGTATTATTTTGTGCATCTTGATCATGGTTACTTGACATATAGTTCTTTTTGCCAACTTTTCTATGGGTTCTTATATTGGTTATTATGCTTTCTTGGTTTGATGGTGTGAGATATGCATTTAATATTTGTTCCTATGTACTAGACATATGCAGTGGTTAGATACCTATGTATTTCAATGAGATGAACCATTTACCATATAGACACTTTTATTTTCATTCCTACTATATTTGTAGCCTTCCATGTACCAAATCTTTAGGCTTTGGTGTTTCATGCCATATGTATCTTTGAGTTTAATTGTTTGCCTTTGTGTGCCTCTTAATTTGTATATTATCTTCTAAGAGCACTCATGTAGATTACAGTCTTCTCTAGCTTGCCAGGTTATATTTTGGTTGAGGTTCTTTATGTTGAAATCTGATTGAAAAGATCATTAGTGAGAAAGATTATTGAAAGAGGGAGATTGTTGAAGAAGACTATGTGTTTCAATCATTGGTTTGTCATTGATGTCAAACATGCTATTTTTTGGTAAGACAAATACTTATAAGATTGAAGTACTATCACTTAGTTGATTGATGAAGAGGATTTGATCAATAAGAGGTAACAATAGCACCTAGAGGAAAGGTTGAGTTATGATTATGTATTGAAGTACAAGGATCAATTAAGACAATGATGTCATGATGTACTGATAATCTACTTAAGGTTACAAAATACTAGCTACACTTAGAAAGTTTAGAAGAACAAGTTACACAAAGTTTGTCTATCAAGCTTGACCAAGTGGATAGTAGGTGTTGAGAAAAGTTAGTGCAAGCCGAGTAGAACGTCAATTGGAGCCAAGTGAAAGCAAATTCTAGTAGATGTCGAGCAAGATAGTTGATGTAGAGTAAATTTTAGTTGATGCCAAGCATCAATAAACTTTAGTTGACACTAAGTGACTTTATACTTGATGTTAAGCAACATAGTATGTGCCAAGCATCAGAAGGTTGATAATGGCGAGCTGTTGCATTATGTTAAAGATCAAAGATTCAATGAATCTAAGATGATAAGTTTGTTTCTTTGAAACTTGCAAACTAGGAGGAAGATAAGGTTGATGAGTTGGTGACACAAAAGTTAATGTAAACCATTTTTTGGAAAATTCAAATGGATTCTAAGAGATATTTCTAGAAGAGATAGAAGATATGGGGTAGATACATTGTATCTTACCTAATCCATCTAAAACCCTAAAATTGGATGATGGAAAATGAGCAGGAAGATATCCTGATTTCCTAATTATAAGAATGTCTAATAATGAAGCAAAGTTATCATGTGCAATACCTTAAGGAGGAGAAGGATTTAAGGGTTTTGCTTCATCAAGTGACCTAGGAGAAGGATCTACAATGACATGTTAAGTAAGAAGGCTTAAGGAGATGAAAGCTTGAAGGGTGAACAAGTTGTCAAAGCTGCAAAGTATGAAGGCCAAGTAGAATTGAGAACTAAAAAAAGATTTGTAATCTATAAGAGAAGTTGTAAGTTGTATCAGATCAAAGTTCTACTGTTACTCTCTAACAATTTTATTAGTCTAGGGTAAATCCTTTAATTGGGCGGCATTCCAAGTGAATGGCTTAAAGTCCTCTAACAAGGATCACTTCTTATAGGGTGATTGAAATCCCTTAATCGGGTCACATGTAATAGTGTGTGTTGTAATCTTTAACAAGGAATCACTTTAGAAGAGTGAAAAGGAGTAGCATGTTACTGGTGGTTTTTCCCAAATTGGGTTTCCACATAAATTATTATGTCAAGTGTGTTGATGAATCTGTTGTGTTTCATGCTTTACATTTCTACAATTTGATTTAATAGTAACATACAAGTTTTAGTGATTGCATAATGGATGTATGCATGGGTATGAATGTTTTATGGGTTCACTAAGCTGTGAAAAGTTTTATTTCTACATCTGGACCTTGGATAACTAATTCACCCCCCCTCTCAATTATTCTAAAAGTATTCCAACACTTTAGATCAAAAATTACTTTTTAATATAGATTTGCAGCTTCTATATGCTCATTGGTGTTCTACATGATCATTGTTTTGTTCCTATCTTCTAGGAGATTCTCTTGTTTGGAGACTTCTAGAGTCCTTCACTAGTTACATTATTTCCATCTCTTCTTGGAGTATGGTTTTTCCCATGTGGTTTTCTCTATTTCTCCTCTTTTTAGAGATTTGGTTGTGCTTGGTTACCTTATTAGGATTTTTTGTCGGGACCCAAATTTACTTGTAGTAGTAGTTTCTAGGTTTTTAGCTACTCCCTAAGTTTATATCCAAAGGGGTGTGTTAGAGTAATTTGATATTTTCTAATTAACTGGATTATATTTAAGCTAAACTTTAGGCATATAATAATTAATTATTTTATTAATTATTATCATGCAACCTAGGTTTTACATTTTAGGGTTTTGATCTCCATTATAAGGATTGATCTCTCTTTGTAATTTACACATTCATTCACTTTTTGATCAATAGAAATGTCTCTTTTTCCTCATCAAGAATGTCTACTCTATGGATTTGGGAATTCCAGCCTCCATAGCTTTTCTTCTCTCTTTCTATGATAGGTGTTTGCATTTAGGTGATTCTTGGGAGTTGTGGGGTTTATTTTTCATCAAATTTAACACTTATTTTATTGTTACTCAACCATGAGTAAACCTAATGGATGATTCACAAAAAAAAAGTGTTTTTTGTATATTTGATTAAAAAAAAACAATTTCTCAACCCTATTTGAGTCCTCTAAGCCTTTATGTTGGATCTCTAAGGAAAATCCAAGCCTTAGTCTTGGTGGATTCCAATACTTTTAAAAGTGTGCACACCCATAAGTGTGTATAAAATCTATAAAAATATAGCATGCACATGTTAAAGGTCACATGTACTATAGAATATTTTTTAAGGCTTAAGTAAAGGTGAGAGAGGGTAAGAGATTAGCACACACATAATTTTTTTTACTATATCGAAAAGGGGTCATAATGGGTACTAAGTGGTATTAACACCCTTTATGACCTATTATGACACATAGAAACCTTAAATTATGTCATAAGGGCTTGGAATGTGTTCTAAAGGGCTGTAATGTGTTCAAAGGGGTCTTATGACCCCTTAGGACACACTTATTGTTCTTATCTATCGAGAGGAGTCATCATGGGTCTAAGGGGTCCTAATGTATCATTAGTAGTATTAGGAACCATTAAGACACATTATGACCCTTTACAATAGATAAGAACCATTCCCTCATGGGGTCATAATGTGTCCTTCTTAAGACACAATGGATCTCATATTTCAAAAGGAGTTATGATGAGTCCAAGGGGTCCAAATGGGTCCTAAGTGGTATTGGGACCCCTTATCACACATTACAACCCATTACAACATGTTAGATCCATTAATTGTGTTGTTATGGGTTATAATGTATCCTAAGTAGTCCTTTGACCCCTTATCACAAACTTTGTGGTTTCAATGTGTCAAAATAAGTAATAATGGATCCTAATGGGTTTGAAGTGGTATTAAGACCCCTTATAACCCATTCATGATACAAGGTATATTCTTGATGAAAATGGGATTGTAGCTACATCTATTAAATATACTAATGTGTGTTAGGGGTTCTAATGTGTCATAAGGTATCTTAATGGGTTCTAATATGTACTAATTATTTGTAAGGGGTTCTAAGGGGTCTTACTATTGATATCAATTATTAAATTATATATTTTCATTGATGTTACATAAATCTTATACTCTAACTGAGCACTACCAGCTGAAATCGAGTTTAGAAGACTCCAATATCAACCAAGCATAAGTTCAGAAGAAGAAAAGTTCAGGGGTTCTTATGTAAACTGACTTGGGTCAATTACCAAAGGAGTTTAGAGTAAACTGAGTCAGGTCAATTACCAAGGAACTCAGTCATAACTGAGTGACCAAGTTTTTAGTTTTAGCCAACCTACAACATATTAGTTTTATCTATTAGTTGGTTTATGCAAGTCGAATTAGTGGATGTTATTTTTTTATTTGAAAGGGTATTCAAGATGACTTGACATTGGGTTTCATATCTATGGAAGTTCAATATGTGGTTTGAAACATGAGAAATTGGAGAAGAAGATAAGATGTAAATAAAGAAGAATATTTAATCTAGAGAAGAGTATCCAAGGAGTTGTAAAGAATAGGCTAATTAGGGAGGATCTAGAGGATAATTCATAACACTGATATGAATTTGTAATTCAGGTGCTTTTTCAATCAAGTCAATCATTGTTACTCTCTAACAATTGTAGCAGTGAAGAAATCTCTTAACAGAGTTGACTTAATTGTCATTTTGTAAATCCTCTAACTAGGTGACATTTCTAGATTAAAGTATCTTACAACCTCTAACTAGGCCACTCCTAACAGGGTGATTCAAATCCTTTAATAGGGTCACACCTAACAGTGTATTTTGTAACCTTTAACATGGTTGGCTCCTAACAAGGCTCACTTCAAAAGAGTGAAAATTTGTAACTAGTTGCATTGGTGGTTTTCAAAAAATGGGTTTTCCCATTAAATCTTGGTGTCTCATGTGTTTATTTTATTTTCTTATTGCTTTATCTTTCTACAACTAAGTTACTAAAGTTTAATACACATCCTTATCTCTAGATTTCTTTGTTAACTGAGTTACAGTGAATATCTAGTTCTAACTGAGTTGTGCAAGGATTCGAGTTAATAAGAAGCTTGTATCGACATCTAAGAAATTTAGAATTGTTTTAGTGGTAATTGATTCGTCCCTCCCCTCTCAGTTACTCCTCTTATATTTTCAACAATAAGTATCAAAGTTTTTGGTGCTTATAGGAAGGGTTTCAAGGACCTAACCTAAAGATCAAGATGTCTTACAGAAGAGAAATTCCTAAGTTGAACAAAAATAATTTGAAGTATGGTAGGAACTCAGGAAGTTACATTTGGTAACCATTGGAGATACATGCCTAAAATTCCTAGAGAACTAGTATGTGTCATCTCTTGATCCTTTGATTATGAAGCAGATGGTAGATAAAAATAATCACAACACAATGATGATTGACATTGTTTTTGCTCTTAATTATGCTAAATTTTATGAAGTCAAAGATTTTCCTAAAGCTTATGGAATGTGGAACAAGATACAAAATATCTATGGAGGAGACGACAATGTGAGGAGATCCATAGAAGAAAGTCTAAGAGGCTAGTTTGATCAATTGAAAATGAGAGAAGATGAAAACATTGCAAAATATAGTGAGAGAATCAAAGCAAGTGTAAGTGAAATTAGAGCTTCAAGAGTAAAAAATGAAGATTAAATAGTATTTAGCAAGGTATTAAGAACCTTTCTTCCTATTTATGCAATTAGAGTTTCAGCTATTCAAGAGATGAGACGTGATCCCAAATTTTGATATAACTTTGGATGCATTAGTGGGAAGTTTAATAGCATTTGAGTTGGATAACTTTGATAACTATTTTCCTAGATCTCACAACATAGAGCCAACATTCAAAGCCAAACTAACCCTTGATAGAAAGGGAGGAAACTTGAAAGGAAAATAGTCTAACAGTGAATAAGAAGAAGAATTTGATGATGACCTTGAAGCCATTGAAGCCCTACTTGCAAGAAGGTTACCAAAAGGTAAAGGTAAATATAAAGGAAAAATTTCATTGATTTTTTTTTCTTGTGAAGAAGTTGGTCACATTGTTGCAAGGTGCCCAAACAAGGAAAGTAAAGATGATAGAAAATTCAGCAAGTTCAAAGGCTAGAAAGATTTCAAGAACTACAAAGACTACAAAGACAAAGGTAAGAAATCTTGTTATATTGCTAAAGATTCTAATAGTGATGATGAAGATGAAATGGTATATATTGCTATTAAAGATGAATCAAATGATGAGCATAATGAAAAGATGGAACTTATTTCTTATGTTAGAAAGAATGACACATGGATAATAGATAGTGGATGTTCTCATCACATGACCGGTGATAAAACTAAGTTTGAACACTTGGAACACTATGGTGGTGGAAGTGTTAAATTTGAAAATAATGAACCATGTTATGTGAAGGGAAAAGGCTGAATTACATTGATTGATCAAATCAAATGTGATAATACCTACTTAGTTGAAGGACTAAGACATAATCTTCTAAGTGTGGCACAACTGAACAACATTGGATTCAAGGTAGAATTCATGAATGGGAAGACTATGCTTTTGGATGGTAAAGGAAACGTAGTTGGAACTGGAAATTAGACAAAAGCTAATATGTTATAGCTAGATCTCACTGAAAATTCATGCTTCTTGGCACAAGTTGAGGAAAGTTGGTTATGGCATAAAAGGATGTGTCATGTAAACTTTGATAATCCAATTACTTTAAGCAAGAACATAAGAGTAAGAGGTATTCCAAATCTGAAGAAACCTAAAATGGCCATATTCAAATAATTTCAAACTGGAAAGATGAGTAAAGCTAGCTTCAAAAGTAAGAATTTCACTACTGAAGAAGTCCTAGAACTAGTTGATACAAATCTTTGTAGACCAATAGGTACAAAGAGCTACATTGGAGACACATTTTTCATTTTTTTTGTTGATGATTATTCTAGGATGATGACAATAATGTACGTAAATGATAATTCTCAATCTTTTTAAAGATTCAAGTGGTATCTAGCCTAAGTTTTGAAAGAAACAAGTAAGAAGTTAAAATGCTTAGGATCAGACAGAAGAATTCATCTCTACACCTAGTACACCTCAACAGAATGACATAGAAGAAAGAACAAATAGATCCATCATGGATTGTGTAAGAACACTGATGATAGAGAAAAATGTTGCAACCAAATACTAGAGGGAAGCAATTGGCACAATAGTTCATACCTTGAAAAGAGCTCAACTAAAGAAAGGTACAAATCAAACACCTTATGAATTATAATATGCCTATAAACCTAATGTTTGTCATTTCAAAGTATTTGGAAGAAAATGTTATATCTTGAAAGAAACAAGGAAAGGAAAGTTTGACATGAAAAGAGATGAAGGAATTTTTTGAGGATACTCCAACAAGAGGAAAGCATATAAATGTTTGAATCTTTCTGATCAAAAGGTTACAGAAAGTGTACATCCAAAAATTGACAAGTTTGTAGAAAAGAATGAAGAACAAAGCAACAAGGAACCTGAAGATTATAGAAACTTTTTTTACTTTGAGCTTGATGCTTTACCTAGTGTTCAAAGAATTACCCCACTTGAGTCACCCAAGTCTAGAGTTTCAATTGAGTTACATCTAGTGTCAACTGAGTTACAACCAATGCAACTTGAGCTAGAGATAGTTTAGATTGAGTCTTAGATAGAGGAAACTGAGTCATAAACTATGGGAACTAAGTCTTAGATAATAGTAATAGAGCATAATTTAGAAATTCATAGAACCATTGAGCATGGTGAACCTAGTGAATCCATTACAAAATCTAGAAGTAAGATACTTGTACTTGCTAGATATGTCAAAAGTCATCATGCTCTTGAGCAAATAATTGGACATTAGACACGAGGCACAATGACAAGGAAGAAACTAAAAGGTACATTGATGCAAAGAAACCTACAAAGAAACCAATAAATGGGATAAATGTTGATCCCTTCAAAATCCATGAAATAAATTTCAATCTTAGAGACATCTAATGAGGCAAAACAAAACTCTTTCCAACACTAGTTTACAATACGTCACCATTCACATGGTTTGACTTCTATTAAGAGTATATTACTCATAACTTTTAATTCTAACAATTTTGTGCCAAATAAATTCTAATAGTTGTTTAAAATTATTCCTTCTAAAACATATCAAAATCTAAGATCAATCCAATAAACAAATTACACATTATGGTCTTTGTACTGAGACCCATTTTAACTGTTAAAAATCAACAACAAAACTTGTAACCCTACCTAGGGCATCAAATATCTTTCACAAAAAAAATCCAAATGATCCCAAAAAAAATTTATAATAAGAATTATTGAGTCTAGTTTTCTAATCCATAAATCATTACATGCATGCAAATCTATGTGTGCAACTCTGATGAAGATATTAAAAAACTAGTTTTCACTAAGAAACATATAACTTGCACAAATCTCAATGGAACTAGATTCATATATAATTTCCAATGAATCCATTTATAGTTTATAAATGTTCCATATTTTTTAGTACCAAGTGATTCAACATGACTGTTGTCAAGGATTCCAAAATCTGCAAACAACCTCTTTTATGGAAATACTCATAACTTATTAATTTCTCCACATAATCATTCCAAAAAAAAATGAAAAGGAAGGTAATTCATCCTATTATCCAAATATATAAAGTTTACATGGTTCCCAGGATGTACATGTCCATACAAGACTTGGAACCAACACATAAACTAAAAAAACAATCAAAGTAGCAATATAGAAAACCCTCCAAAATAGATCGAAAGTATTTTCTTCTTCTCCTTCTTATCATTAATTTATTTAGAATGACCATTAAAATGATTTTATAGTGGTCTTTGGTGATTTATAACTTTCAAACCAACTTTTTTCATTCTCTTAACCCTTTTTGCACTTTTGCAATATTACAACTTGACACAAGTAAGGATAGGGAAAACTAGGGCCAAAGGCACACCCAACTCTCTGAACCACCTTGCAAGAGTTAACACAGAAGAAATCTAACACATAGAATCAAAAACCAAAGGAGGAAGAACAAAAGCAATTTCATTGATTCTTCAAATATTCAACATATGTGCCCAATTGTAAGGCCTTCTAGGTTATAACCAGATAAAAAATACATTTATATTCAAAGATCCAACAGGAAATTCACACTTTCCAGTTCTACTCCAATCTTCTCTTAAAACTTTTAAAAACTACTCTAGCTCTAAGACTAAAAACTCTATTTATACTAGCCAAAATGGCTTATAGATCATTCTAGAACATAGAGAAGCCACAAGTCAGTTCTCAACAAATATTAAATACCCATCATGAAAATAAACATGACATTAAATACACAAGTCGACCTACATCAACATTTAAATGTCCAAAAATTGATGTTTGAGAAAAATTGTGATATCTCCTAGCTCTTATTGAATTAGAACTCACGCTTAAACTATGGGTATTATTTTAGGTCCTCTACAATACCTTAAGTGCACAAAGGCTAATTTTCCAAGGAAAAGTGTAAATGGATGAGGAAAATGGAAAGATCATCATTGGCACACACCTTGAGAGGTGCTAAAGTAGTGGGAAAGATGGTTTTGAGTGAGGTTGAGGAGAAAATGGAGGAAGAGAAAGATAAGGACTAAGAGTAGAGTTGGAAGATGGAGGATGGTAAATTTAGGATAAGAAGCATATGGACTAAAAGTGGATTGGGGGGATGAAGGATGCTTATATGGGGATTTGGATGAAGGATGGATGGATGAGGCTTTTTGAGTAGCATGAATGGATGCTAATTGAGATTTTTCTTTGAGATGTATTTCTTTTATGAGCATCTTGGGTATCCACATGATTTTTGACTTTTTTAGCTGGGGCTTTTGTGGCCTCTTGACTTTTTCTTTGATTGGGATTAAATGTTTCTTATTTTGAACATGTATTTTAGAAGGGACATGTTGAGACTTGGATTTTTGTGGATTTTTGGATTTATGCTTTTGTATTTTGGCATCCAATATGCTTCTATTAGCCATGGGATGGGAACAAGAGCATGGAGGAGATGGAGGGATAATTGATGGAGTGATAGGGTTTAAAGGTTGGAAGGGATTCAAGGGTGAGTGCCTTTGATGATCTAGCTGGTGGATTTGAGGGGATGGAAGGATAGATTGGAACATAGGATATGGATGGATATAATTGCCCAAAATGGATGGAGGGAAGGAAGGATATGGGCCCAAAATAGATGGAAACGACAAAGGTGTAGGTCCCAAAATAGATGGAGGGGATAAAGGATTCATATTAGGTATGTAAGGACCCAAAATGGATGGAAAGGGTGTGGGATTTAGATAAGGGATATATGGACCCAAAATGGAGGGTTGGAGATAAGGAGTAGGATGAGGGCCCAAAATAGATGCGGAATAAGATGGATGGGAACTTTGGGGTGGAGATGGAAGGACTTGGGACCATGTAGGAATAGTGGGGATACCAACATCTAGAAATACATTTTCATTTCTTTTTTCAATATGATGTTCATTATTTGGAACACAAGATGTGAGTCCATTACTAGCTGAAGGAGTTGGACCTTCGGATATGATAATTAGTTTTTTTTTGATGGATCTATTATCATGGATTATGGGAGATGTATGATCATGAAGCAGAGGAGATGGGAGGATAGGATCTTGAGTTGGGTGGGCTGAGGGAAAGGGATCTTGAGATGGAGTAAGTAAGATGGTAGGATTTAGATATGGAGGGGATGGTAAAAGTGGATCATGTAGGGGAATAAGTGGGATGGCGGGATCTTTTGTTCTGTCGGAGGATATTTCAACATGCTTTTGGACAAGATCTTGACAAGAATGGATGGGAGTGGATGCATGAGGTTCATTAAATGGGATTTGGATAATGCTTGGAGGAGGAGATGTGGATGGGATTTGGAGTGATTTGATGAGTGGTGGGAATTTGATGCTTGCGGGAAGTGGAGGGATTTTAAGCAATTTGATGGATGGTATGGGGATGATAGCTATGGGAGATGGGGGTGATATTATAGATGGGGAAGCTTCATCGCTGACTACTTCACATGGTTGGATAACAAAGCTTTTAGGACAATTTTTGGCAACCATTTAGGACTCTTAGTTTTCATGAGTTTTTTAAAATAACTTTAAAATATTTGCAAATGAGGTTCATTTTATCCTTGATTGATGCTTTGAGTTTGATTTAGATTTTAGTGTGCACTTAGTGTTGATTTTGAACCTTTTGAAATAGAAACTTGAAATTCTTTTTAAATTCCCAAAAATGAAGTGTTCCTAACTTTGCATGAATGCATCTAAAACCTTGATGTTGCAAGGATGCAAATGATTGGATTGGTTTAGTTTCACTTGTTAAAAGATTTTTTCTTTTTTGCAATTTTTTAATTTTTAATGGATTTAAGTATGATTTAGGGGTTCATTTTAAGCACTAAAAAGAAGTGTGTATGATTTTTCTTTCTTCAAAAAAAATGGCCAAGATCTCCCACAAGAAGAAGAAGAAGAAGTAGATGGAATAAGAAGAATATAGACAAGAAGAGGAAGAAGAATTCCAAGTGCTTTGTCCACCTATAAGCTTGAAAAATCTGCAAACACTATGAGATATATTATGAGTTCCTCTGTCTTTTTCATACTCATGTGGACCTAAAAAACCAATTTATACAATCCTACCAATCACAAAAACAAACAAAATTAGCCAAAATTAGCAAATGACATACAAAACTTGACTAAAAAGCTAATGAAGATGACCCATGCGGGGTCCCACCGGGCATGCCAAAATGTATATGAGCAATGTTAGTATGCTAATAGAAACCAAATTTAAATAAAGCTTCTACAAACTAAACAAAATTCATAAACTTCAAGATAGACTAAGATGAGCTCGCAATTGAGAATATGAGCCATTAATGGACTCTCTCAATAAGAAGATCTCTTGTTGAGTGATTTTGTCTAAATAGATAGGATGTATTTTCAAGCTTATGCTTCAAAAAGGGCTTCAAATGGAGTTGGAATTTGGGTGTGAGTGTATGGTTTTGATGTAAAATGGCTTCTTAAAATGGCATTATGACTTTACTTCATGGATTATGTTATTTTGCAAAGGAGAAGGATCCAATTTATAGGCAAGAGGTTTGAGGGATTGAGGGCTAAGATGCAAGGATGGGAAAAAGCTCATGGAGGGCTCAGATTGCATGAGAAGAGAGCACATGGATTGTGCTTCCTTATAGCCAATCAGGGAGTGACACATGTCACAGGGTGAGAGGATGGAGGAAAGGGGAAGGATGAGTCAACAAAGGAGGCTCAAGGGATAAAATCTTCATAAAAACCCTCATAATGACTTGTAAGAGCAATAAAAGGGCTTGGAAGAGTCATTTATGGCCTAGTGGACTTCACAAAGTTTTATGGTTGAGATATTTTGAGGGAGATGAGAGCAATTTCGACTTGGGCTTGATTAGGAGGGTTTTAAGCTTGCTTAGGATTGTGCAAATGATTAGAGGATGGATTAGGATGGTTTAGGATTAGCTTAGGGATAGCCAAGTGGATGGCATTTAATGAGGGTGGGTGAAGGAGGAGATATTTGTTAACTTTGGCTTGGGTTAGTAAGTTTTAACCCATGTTTAGGGAATGTGACAAGGTTAGGAGGCGATTAGGATTAGGTTTAAAGACATCTTCTAGAAGAGTCTAGACTCTGAATGAGGATAAATTAGATTTTCAAGAAATAAATAAAGTTTTATTTATTTCAAGGGTTTGGGTTGAGGAGATATTTATTAAAACTTTTTTAATAAACATAAGGATTAATATTTAATCTTAATTAAATATTTTGAGTTGGGATTAGGGGTAGGAAATGATGGGATTAGCTTTTAATCAAAATTAAAGAAGGATTAGAAGATTTTGGAAGAGGTTAGTGGTCTTAAGGAAATTGGCCAAGCTTTGGACAAAAAATAAATTTTTTATTTATTTTAAGTTTTTTGGTCAATTTATTAATTAAATAATTAATAAATAAACAAATAATGTTTAAATAAGATTTAAACATTTTTGGGAGGGATTCATTAATTAAATATTTTTAATTAAGATAAAGGGATTTAATGGCATAAAAATAAATTAATTAATTAATTAATAAATGATGATGTCATCAAGAATTTTTTAGAAAATAAAATACTTTATTTTCTAAAGGATTTTTAGGTGTCTACACAACTCAGTACCCATCTTCTTCCACGAAGTCTTCCAAAAATAACCAACAAACTTACTGTCTTTGTTAGAAATAATACTTCTTGGTAATCCATGCAATCTAACAATCTCTTTAAAGAAAAGTTTAGCAATATAATCAGCATATGATGTCTTCTTACATGGTATGAAATGAGCCATCTTAGAAAATCTATCCACTACAACAAATATGGAATCATACCCCTTCACTGTCTTAGTTAATCCAAGAACAAAATCCATACTAATGTCACTCCAAGGTTTCTTAGGAATAGTAATATGTATATAAAAACCAGTATTTTGACTCACTCCTTTTGGAATTTGACAAAATCCACAACTTTTTACAAATTTATAAACATCCTTATACATTTGCGGCCAATAATACTTCTCTTTCAACAAACTCAATGTCTTATCAATTTCAAAATGTATAGCCAATCTACCACTATGCTTTTCTTTATTCAGATTCAACCTCATAGAACTTCTAAGAATACACAACTAAATATCTTTGAACAACATACCTTCTTGAATGAAATACTCATCATACTTACTTATGTAATCTATTAGATTTGGTGCTCTGCACTCTCTCCATGCCTCAAAAAAATTAGGATCAACATCATATAACTCTTTCATTTCATCAAAACCAAGAACTTCAACCTTCATTTCAGTCAACAAAGAATGTCTCCTACTCAATGTTTCAGTAACTCTATTAGTAACTCCACTCTTGTGCTTAATTACAAATGTAAAACTTTGCAAGTACTCAACCCACTTCATATGTCTCCAATTCAATTTATGTTGACTTCCCAAGTATTGTAAAGCTTTATGATTAGTATACAACACAAACTCCTTAAGAATCAAATAATGTCTCCACTTCTTTAATGCTTGAACAATAGCATAAAATTCTTGATCATACACAGAATATTTCCTTTTAGCATCATTCAACTTTTCACAAAAGAAAGTAATAGGTTTATCTTCTTGACTTAATATAGCTCCTATTGCATTCCAAATTGCATCACATTCAACTTGAAATACCTTGTTGAAATTAGGCAAAACTGATGGGGACACAACCCAAGAACAGAATGGACACAACAGAAAAAGGGAAATTGTATTAACTGAAAAATAAGCTAGTACATTCAATATAGGGAAAATAAACTTCAAAACATGCCCTAAGGGCTTACAATAGCATAAATGTGGAGATAATTTCTCCTTTCAATACCTCCTCTCAAAGTCCACTTCGAACTACCTTTTACAATGCCAAGAATCTCCTTAAATAGACCTCGGAGGATTAAGGACTAGGAATACATTCTAGAAAGTGCTAGTAGGCATCCACCAACCAAATAGAAGGCTCCAGAAGCTGCGTTAGAAGTTGGCACAAATCTAGAAGAATCCAAAAATGGTAACCGAACTTTTGGGAGGCATAACTTTTGAACCGTAGCTCTGATTGACGAACCGTTTACATTTCTAGAAAGCTCTCGAAGCGCTCTATAGTACTTTGGACAGCTTCGATCATCACCCATTTTTTGGCCCTTTTTGAGGTCATTTAATGCCCTAAACCTGATTTTGAAACGTTCTTAGGAGGTGTCCAAAACTCGAAAAATTGCAATAACTTTCAAACTGTGGGGCCTTTTGACCTGATTCTTTTTCTGGAATGCTCTAAATCACAATTACATACATCTAGCCAATTCACACCTTCTAGTTTACCAAAATGATGGCCCAATTACCTACTCGTATTTTTTTAGGATTTACTAGCACACTGATAGTGGAACTGTGAGAGTTGGGTGTCCAAAAATGAAAACACATAAAACAGAAACTAAGTCTAAGTACATTTTTTTTTGGTTGACACAAGATTGCCCTTATACCTCTGGATGCTCCTACATGAGACACCTAGGGTAGATTGAAAAGTCACCCTGTCACTTTATGAATGGTAGAGGAAATCTCAAATGGAAAACTTCAACTGCTAAAATCTAAGTTGAGTCCTCGATTGGTCATCCTTTCCATTTTACCAAATACTCTTCATACTACTTTTTTCTGGTACTCCTACCCACATGATGATCTAGAATGTCTTCTATCTACTCCTTCTTAGAAGTGGAAATTAGACATGGCTCTAACATCAGCTCCTCATCTGCACCATCATCATGATACTCTGTTAAATCTGCAATGTTGAAAATGGGAGAAATGTGAATACCATTTGGCAGCTCCACCTCATAAGCATTTCCTAAGTCATGTTTCTTCAAAACTTTGCAGGGGCCAAATTTCTTCATTTTCAGCTTTTTGTAAGTACTGGCTGGAAATCTTTCTTTTCGTAAGTGCACCATGACTAGATCCCCTACTTGGAATTCCTTATGTCTTCTCCTTTGATTAGCCCTAGCTTTATACTCTTGATTCATCTTGGTAATGTGTGCCTGAACCTCCTCATGTAAATGCTTGATATGTTTAGCAAATTCTTCCGCTTCAGCACTTGTCCTCTCCCCTTTCTCTATCTTTGTCAATTCTGGTGCAGTCCTTGGGCTATTCCCATATACAATTTGGAATGGTGATTTTCCAAGACTCCTATTTATAGAGTTATTGTAAGAAAACTCTACTTGTGGTAGAATCAAATCCCATTCCTTGAGCTTATCCCCAACTAAACATCTCAACAAATTGCCCAGACTTCTGTTTACCACTTCTGTTTGGCCATCTGTTTGTGGGTGATGCGTGCAATTGAATTTCAAGTCAGTTCTTAACTTTTTCCACAATGTCCTCCAGAAATACCTCACAAATTTAGTATCTCTGTCAGAAACTATGCTCCTTGGAAGACCATGTAGTCTTACCACCTCTTTGAAAAACAAGTCTGCAATATGGACAGCATCATGAGTTTTGTGGTGTGGAATGAAATGTGCCATTTTGGAGAACCTATCAACCACCATGAATACTGAGTCATTACCCCTTTGTGTCCTTGGCAATCCAAGAACAAAATCCATACTTATGTCCTCCCATGGCCTTGATGGAATAGGCAATGGCTGATGTAGGCCAGTATTGTGACTAAACCCCTTGGCAACTTGACAAACCTGGTAACTCTGTACAAACTTCTTCACATCCTGTGAAATTTGAGGCCAAAAATAATGTTCTCTAAGAATGGCAATGGTCTTATCTCGACCAAAATGTCCTGCCATCCCTCCACTGTGTTTCTCCTTAATCAAATTTTCACTCATGGAACTCCTTGGAATGCACAATTGACTACCCTTGAACAACATGCCATCCTGAATCAAATAGTCTAACCACTTGGTTCTATCTACAGCAATAGGTTCTTTACAAGCTTTCCATGCTTCAACAAAATCAGGATCCTCAGGGTACAAATTCTTGAGTTCATCAAACCCAACTACTTCAACCTGCATTACTATAAGCAACAAATATCTCCTACTTAGTGCATTTGCAACCCTGTTAGATTTTCCACTTCTATGCTTCAACACAAATGTATAACTTTGCAAGAACTCTACCCACTTCATATGCCTCTGATTTAATTTACCTTAGCTATTAGGTACTATAATGCCTGATGATCAGTATACAAAAAAAATTCCTTTGGCAATAAATAATTTCTCCATTTCGTTAAGGCCTGAACTATTACATAGAACTCTTGATCATAAATAGAATACTTCTTCTTTGCATCATTCAATTTTTCACTAAAATATGCAATAGGCTTACCTTCTTGGCTTAATACAGCCCCAATAGTGCTGCCACTAGCATCACAATCCACTTGGAAAACCTTTCTAAAATCTGGAAGTGTTAGTGTAGTTTTTTATTTTTTCTATTTTGCTAGGTTTTTCCTACACTTTTAATAATCTCGCTTAGGTTAATAAAGCATGTCTTATTAGGTGAATGGTTGTGAGGTGTCACCTTCCTACATGTGAGCATCCATTAGCTATCTTGG
The DNA here is from genome assembly GCA_028749045.1 of Cupressus sempervirens. Taxonomy (NCBI): domain Eukaryota; kingdom Viridiplantae; phylum Streptophyta; class Pinopsida; order Cupressales; family Cupressaceae; genus Cupressus; species Cupressus sempervirens. Next base: position 728,698,282 of record CM053785.1, read on the forward strand.
GAAGATACTTTGCTATCTTTAGTCCGATAGATGGTTGCTCCTCATTGGTTAGTGCTGCCACCTCCTCTCTCTTCCTTGCCTATATAAGCATGCTACCTAGCTTGTATTTGTATCTCTTGTTTTTGCATCCTCTTAATGCTATTTTGCTTTCAGCATTTGCATTACTCTCTTGGAGACTAACTCTATGATGCTATTTTGATTTTGTATCATTTGCATTCATAGTTTAGATATTTACTCTTTGCACTAGTTTTCTGGGTTATTAATCTTTTCAGATTCTAACATGGTATCAGAGCTTTTCTATGTGCAAGAGTAGATTTTAGTTTCCTTATTTGAGAGATTCGGGGGGGGCAAATAAAGTTTATTCTAGTTTTTTGAAAAACGAAGTATGCTCTTCTCTTGCATCTTTGGATGATCTTGAGAATCAGAAAAGTTTCGACAAAAACAGTTTTTCTCTGGGGTTTCAATCTCAAATCTGACAACCAACTTGCATATTTGGAGTTTTCAATCAGTTTTGCAGGTTCCAGCATGCCATTGATGGACTTGAGAAGCTGATCCAGCATTTGCATGTCAAATTTTGGTTGCTGGGGTCATTTTTTGATTTTTGGAGCCATTTTTTTCTGTTAAAGGCGTCTGATTTACACTATAGCAACATCTTCTGTTCATCAGCAAGAAAAACGCTTTCTGGGTTTTGTTCGCAGCCCCGAAAAACCATCTAGGTATCTTTTAGATTTTGCATGCAAGCTATATATTTTTCATAATCGAGCATGCAAAGCTACAGCCATACCCCTCTCCGTTGGCAGCCGCAGATTTGAATGCAGTTTTCAAATGTCTCGTTCTTGCTCATACGGACTCCGATTTTGATGATTCTTGTTATGAACTTGGCTATTTTTTTGTGCTCTATCCACTATTGGAGTTATTTTTTGATTTTCATGCATGAATTCTTCAGAAATTGCAGATTCTCGGCCGTGACTGTGCACAGTTCTTGTTTTGGAAACTTCGGAGGATCATAACTTTCTCATACGACCTCATATCGAGGCGATTCTTTTTTTGAAAGTGCATGATTTTTCAAGTAGATCGCAGTGGTGCTATTTGTTTCCTTGATTATTGTGCCCAAGTTTCACTTTTAACATATGCTCTTCATGAGGGTTTGTAATGCATTGAAATCAAGACCTACTTGTGGTTTTTTGGCCATAACTTTTGCATATGGAGGTATTTTTCCGGTCCGAAAGAAGTGTTGAAAAGCTGGTTCTGAGACAGAGATACTGGTATAGGTTTTTTTGAGTTTTGATACAGTTTGGTTGCCTATTATGGCAATCAAAGTTAGATGTTCTATTTTGCACTCCGGGAGGCGTATCTTGAGCTTCCGATCTCCATTTTTGGACTTCTTTATATCGCTGGAAAGCTCTTTTGGTGCTCTTTCTAGTGATGTTGGTTGTTGTTCCAGATTCTGTTCCAGACACATCCTATTCAGTCTTTTGCATTTTAGCATTCTGGTGGATATTCTGTTTGTTTCAGGTCCGGAGATCGATTTTGTTGCTTCAGTTGCTTCGTTTTGGGCTTTACCTTCTGTTGTTTCAGCCTTATGTTTTTTCTGATCATTGTTGATATTCACTGTAAGCATCTTTATGCAACGCACTGAGATAAAGTGCCACTCTTGCAATTCGGGATCCTTTTCATCATTGTGATTCGTTGTACTCGCACTATTATATAAAGTGCCATGGGGGGGATAGTTGTTTGCCGCTTATAGGCTCTCTTTCTCTAATTCCTCATGCAGTGTCAATGACACATGCCTTTATTTGTGTTTGTACCTCACTCTCGATGAGTTTGGCTCCTGTGTTGTAGGAGATTTTTTGGCCCATCTTTTCAACTGCCTGTCACCTCACCTACCTTAAGGGGAGGTTATATTGTTGTTCTATACTTCTTTGGTTGATGGTTCATGCCTTCTATTTCCATGGAGGTTCCTTTGGTTGATGGTTCGTGCCTTCTATTTCCATCAAGGTTCCTTTGGTTGATGGTTCGTGCCTTCTATTTCCATGGAGGTTCTTTTGGTTGATGGTTCGTGCCTTCTATTTCCATGGGGGTTCTACAGATCAGCATTTTGACAGAGTTTTGCGGTTCTTCATGCTTCAGTGATGCCGCTTCTTCATGATCACTCCTTGTTCCTATTTTAGGGGACAATTTCCCTAGCGGGAGACTTCTTCAGTTCTTCACTAGGTTCTTACCTCTTTTTGGGGGAGGGTTTTTCCCTTGTGGTTTTCTCTCTTTCCCCGCTTTCAGAGGTTGCATCTTCTTGCATTGTACTTGGGTACCTAACATGGCCTCGTTGCCGGGACCCATTTCTACATCCACCTAAGCTTCGCTTATGGGGGGGTGTTAGTGTAGTTTTTTATTTTTTCTATTTTGCTAGGTTTTTCCTACACTTTTAATAATCTCTCTTAGGTTAATAAAGCATGTCTTATTAGGTGAATGGTTGTGAGGTGTCACCTTCCTACATGTGAGCATCCATTAGCTATCTTGGGAAGATACTTTGCTATCTTTAGTCCGATAGATGGTTGCTCCTCATTGGTTAGTGCTACCACCTCCTCTCTCTTCCTTGCCTATATAAGCATGCTACCTGGCTTGTATTTGTATCTCTTGTTTTTGCATCCTCTTAATGCTATTTTGCTTTCAGCATTTGCATTACTCTCTTGGAGACTAACTCTATGATGCTATTTTGATTTTGTATCATTTGCATTCATAGTTTAGATATTTACTCTTTGCACTAGTTTTCTGGGTTATTAATCTTTTCAGATTCTAACAGGAAGTGCCAACACAGATTGTTTTGTTACCTTCTTCTTCAACAATTCAAAACTTCTCGCAGCTGCTGTAGTCCATTTGAACTCTTTTCTATCCCCTCTTATTGTATCAGTTAGGGGTGCACATATGCCACTAAAATTATTAATAAACTTCTTGTAAAAACTAACTAGACCATGAAATGATCTTACCTCAGTAGCAGACCTTGGAGAGGGCCATTCCAAGATGGCTTTTACCTTCTTTGGATCCATTTTGAGACCTTCCGGTGATATAACAAACCCCAAATAGACTAACTCCCTTTTTGCAAAGATACACTTCTTCAGATTAATTAACAATTTCTCTTCCCTTAGCCTTTCAAGGACACTACAAATATGTAGTAAATGTTCTTCCAAAGTCTTGCTAAAAATTAAAATATCATCCAAATAGACAATAACAAATTTTCTCAAGAACTTCTTTAGTACCTCATTCATGAGCCGCATGAAGGTGCTTGGGGTGTTCGTCAATCCAAAGGGCATGACTAACCACTCATAAAGACCCTCCTTGGTCTTGAAGGTTGTTTTCCACTCATCTCCTTCTCGAATCCATATCTAATGATAGCCACTCTTGAGATCTATCTTTGTGAAGTACTGAGCTCCACTCAAGCAGTCCATAAGATCATCCATCCTTGGCAAAGGAAATTGGTACTTGATGGTCCTTCTTTGGTGCGAGTACTACAGGTACTGCACATGGACTCGGGCTCTCTCGAATCAAGCCCTTCCTCAACAACTCCTAAACCTATCTATTTAGCTCCTCTATTTCAATAGGAGTTATCCTGTGAGTGGCCTTGTTAGGAAAACTAGCTCCTGGAATCAGATCTATCTGATGATTGATTTGCCTTACTGGTGGCAATCCATCTGAAACATTATCAGAGATAATATCTCCAATCTCCCCTAGTAAATCTGAAACTTCAAGTGGTATTTCACTACTACCTTCTTTATCTTTCCTAGGAATCAAAACGTAGCACATATGCTGATGTTTCATGCCATCTAAAAACTTCCTTTCATCAACAAGACAAATCCTAGCACTGCTACATACCTTTTCACCTTCCTTTTTCATGGGCTTCAATTTGTGGCGAACTCCATCCTTTGTCAGAGAGTATGTGTTTGCATGTCCATCATGTACTGCATGTCTATCAAACTGCCATGGTCTACCCAACAATAGATGGCAAACATCCATCGAAATAACATCACAGAGAACTTCATCATGGTAACTCCCAATTTTGAATTTCACTAAACATTGTTCACTTACCAGGACCTTATGATCATCTTTTACCTAAACAATCTGATAGGGCTGGGGATGTTTCTCCCTCTTGAGCTTCAGCTTAGAGACCATCTCTTCTGATACCAAGTTATTAGTGCTACCACCATCAATGATCACGTCACAACATTTATCCTCACACTTGCATCTGGTATGGAACAAACTCCTTCTTTGTCTTGGTTCAATCTCACCACTTAGTAGGACTCTTTCATTTACCAAGGTCTCTCCTCTTTCTACATCCTCTGAATGTGATGATTGTGCATCTTCATTCACATGAGCAACCCTAGCTTGGCCCTCAGCTCTCCTATCTGTTCTTCCTTGTCATTGAGGGCATTCAAAGGCACGATGACCTTCTTCATTGCAATGGAAATAGGTACCATGGAAGCCTCCTCTTCCTTGTCCATGTCATCTACCTCTTCCTCTCTGATTTCCAAAGTCTTGATCATGGGAGCGGTTGAAACCCTCATTCCTCTGGTTCCTTAGTGTACCCACATCTTCATTTTTCTTTTGAGTTTCATTGCGGCCTCCAGATGATCTACCGCTTCCCCTTCCTCCTTGACCGTGCCCTCTTTTTCTTCCTTCAAACCTTTTATTCAGCTTCTCTTCAACTCATAGGGTAAACTGGTATGCCTCTTCAACATTGGTCATTCTTACTAGACTTAATTCCTCCTGGATGCTAGGTCACAACCCACTGATATAACAAGCAACCTTCTCTTTATTAGCTTCTACATGCCTTGCTCTAATCAAGAGTCAATAAAATTCCTCTGTATATTCTTGGACTGATCTTCCAGCTTGCTTTAACCCATGCATCTTCTTAAACAAATCAAGCTCAGAGTCCACAGGAATGAACTGCCTGTTCAATTTGTCCACCATACGATCCCATCTTGTGGTCTTCTCCTTTCCTCTTCTATTTCTTTCCAATTGAACCTCTTGCCACCAGATTTTGGCATGGCCTTTCAGTTTGGCCTTTGTAAACTTAACCCTATCTGGGTCCCTGATATCCTCATACTCAAAGTATTCTTCCAGTTCATTGATCCAATCGATCAACTCATCTGGTTTCAGACTTCCTGAAAATACACCCACTTCAATTGTAGGTCTTTTCCCAAACTTAGTAATGGCCCTAAAAAGCCTTTCCTCTACATGATTCAGAACTTCCCCATCAAATTCCCCTTTTGGTCCCATTTCTTCTTCTTCATTGTCATCCTCACTGTCATCACCTGCGGCAACATTTTTTCCTCTACGAAGCTCCTCTTGCAATGCCTGTACCTACCTTTGGAGGGCTCTAACCTCCTCAAGATTAATAGCTCTGGCCCTTCCACCATGCTCTCTTCATGGAGGCATCTTCTAACTCAAACCCACAACCACACAGTCTTGGTGCAAACTACCTCACAGTCGGCACTCTGTCTACACACTCAGGAAAACCTGCTCTAATACCACTTGATGGGGACACAACCCAAGAATAGAATGGACACAATAGAAAAAGGGAAATTATATTAACTGAAAAATAAGCTAGTACATTTAGTATAGAGAAAATAAACTTCAAAACATTCCCTAAGGGCTTACAATAGCATAAATGTGGAGATAATTTCTCCTTTCAGTACCTCCTCTCAAACTCCATTCCGAACTGCCTTTTACAATGCCAGGAATCTCCTTAAATAGACCTCGAAGGGTTAAAGACTAGGAATACATTCTAGAAAGTGCTAGTAGGCATCCACTGACCAAATAGAAGGCTCCAGAAGCTGCATTAGAAGTCGGTGCAAATCTAGAAGAATCTAGAAACGTTAACCAAACTTTTGGGAGGCATAACTTTTGAACCGTAGCTCCGATTGACGAACCATTTACATTTTCGAAAAGCTCTCAAAATGCTCTATAGCCCTATGGACTAATTTCACTCATCCCCCATTTTTTGGCCCTTTTCAAGGTCATTTAATGCCCCTAACCTAATTTTGAAGCATTCTTAGGAGGTCTCCAAAACTCGAAAAACTGCAATAACTTTCAAACCGTGGGGCCTTTTGACCTGATTCTTGATCTGGAATGCTCTAAATCACAATTACATTCATCTGGCCAATTCACACCTTTTAGTTTACCAAAATAATGGCCCAATTACCTACTCCTATTTTTTTAGAATTTACTAGCACATTGATAGTGGAACTGTGAGAGTTGGAACCTTTATTTGACCCAAATGGGTGTCCAAAAATGAAAACACATAAAATAGAAACTAAGTCTAAGTACATTTTTTTTTTGGGTGACACAAGATTGCCCTTATACCTCTGGATGCTCCTGCATCAAAAACCAATATAGATAATTCAACAACATTTTGTTTCAAAGTCTCAAAACTCTTATCAGTTGCATGTATCCACTTGAATTTTTTTTATCTCCCCTCATTGTCTTAGTCATACCATTACAAATAGTACTAAAATTCTTTATAAACTTTCTATAAAAACTATCCAAACCATAAAATGATCTTACCTCACCCACATTCTTAGGTGTAGGCCACTCCAAAATTGCTTTAACCTTCCTAGGATCCACCTTCAATCCATCAGCTGAAATCACAAATCCCAAATACACAATCTCCTCTTGCATTAAAGAACACTTTTTTAGATTAATCAACAACTTTTCCTCTTTCAACCTCTGTAATACTTGTCTAATGTGCTCAAGATTTTCTTCCTTAGTCTTACTAAATATTAGAATTTCATCCAAATAAACAATCATAAACTTACCCAAGAATATTTTTAGAACTTCATTCATCAATCTCATGAAATTACTAAGTGCATTAGTCAAACCAAAAGGCATAACCAACCATTCATACAAACCATATTTTGTCTTGAAAGCAGTTTTCCACTCATCACCTTCTCTGATTCTAATCTAATGATAGTCACTCTTCAAATCAATCTTGGTAGAATACTTTGCTCCACTTAAACAATCCATTATGTCATCCATCTTTGGCATAGGAAACCTATAGTTCACCATGATCTTATTAGTAGCTCTAGAATTAGTACACATTCTCCATTCTCCATTCTTTTTAGGTGCTAATGCAATAGGTACAACACATGGACTCAAACTTTCTCTTATGAAACCTTTCTACAAAAACTCATGCACTTTATTGTTAAATTCTTCATTCTCTGTAGGTGTCAATCTATATGGTGCTTTGTTCAAAAAACTAGCTCCAGGAATCAGATCCATACAATGACTTATACTTCTTATTGGAGGTAAACCATCAAGAATATACTCATTCGAAAAAATTATAATTTATTTTGTCACTCTGTCATTACCAACTTTTTCTAACCGATCATTACTACCAACACTCAGTTCTCTAGCAACTATAGCAAAAAAAACTTGATTCTTCTTTACTTCCTTTTCAAATTGTTTTCCATTAACCATGCAAACTTTTATTGCATACAACTAACCTCATCTAGACTTTCAATCAAAGGCAGCAATATTTTTTTTCTTCCCATTTACCCAAAGAGTATATTGATTCAATGTTCCATCATGCACAACATATCTATCATATTTCCAAGGTCTACCCAAAAAATATGACAACAATCCATGGGCATAGTATCACACAAAACTTCATCAAAGTAATGTCCAATTTTGAACTTCATAATACGTTGCTCACTTACCAATATCTTATGCTCATATTTGATCCATGAAACATGATAAGGTTTGGGATGTTTCAACCTCTACAACTGAAACTTTCTAACCAACTCTTTTGATGCCAAATTTGTAGAACTTTCACTATCAATGATTACCTCGCAGCATTTTCCAGCCATCTTTCATTTGGTCTTGAAAAGACTTCTTCTAAGGAAGGTTCCTCATCACTTCCCTTATTACATAAGGTTCTTCTCACCATCAAATTTTTTCCAGCCTCAGGTCCACTTGGTGAACTCTAAATGTTTCCTTGAATCACAACATTTCTATTATTCTGCCCACTTTCAGAAGATCTGCATTCAAAGGATCTATTCCCTTCTTTGCCACATCTGAAACAATTGCCATGAAAAATACCTCTAGAATAAGAATTACCTCTTCCTCAGTAAGATCTAGTACCTTCTTGGTATTAAATACCACCTTTCCACTCAGTCTTGTCTTTGTCATCACTCTACCATTTAGATTTTCCTTTATCCTACACAAAATTGTTAGATCTGCCACCTTCACCATAAGATCTACCTCTACCCTCTAGAATCTACAACCTCTACCTCTTTGTCTTTGTTCATGCTTCTTTGTCAAGATTTCCTCGACTTTCAAGGCACATTGATATGCTTCTTCTACACTATCCAACTTCATTAAACTTATTTCATCTTGAACTCTAGATCTCAATCCATTTATGTACCTTGCAATTTTCTCAACATCATCATCCACATGTCCAAATCTAGTGTCCAATCTATAGAATTCCTCAATATACTCTTTTGCAGTCATGTCCTTTTGTCTCATATTTTGCATCTTTCTCAACAAGCTAACTTGGTAATCAGTAGGAAGGAATTTTTTCTTTACCTTGTTCACAATCTTTGGCCAAGTTTTGATCTTCTCATTTCCTCTCGTTTGTCTATCAGTTTGCAAATGCTCCCACTATAGTGATGCATGAGCTTTCAATGTAGTGACTACAATCTTCACTTTCTTATTATCAAAAGTGTTTTCATACTCAAAGAAGTTTTCCATATCTAAGATCCAATCCAACATAGCATTTGTATCCAATTTTCTATCATAAGGAACAACTTCTACAACAAGCTTTGAATTTTCCCTAGATAATACTATCAACAATCTTTTCTCATCTTGATCTTCTTCAAGTTTTGGATTATGGTTTGGTGTTGCTGCCTCATAAACACTTACATCATCAAGATGTGCTCCTCTCCTTTGGGCTATCTCCACAACATCTAATCTAGCTACAATTGCTCTCAATTGATCCAATATACCATTATCAACATTTCCTTTTCCATGAACCATCTTTACAAATCAGGTTCCTGCAAGATTGTAACCCTTTGCAAGTTATAGTTAAAATCTATAGATCTAAAACCCTGTAATGAATATCTAAATCAGGATTCTACATGATCTAATCTCCACAAGGACAAACTTGGCTCTGCTACTACCTAACACAAGTAAGGATAGGGAAAACTAGGACCAAAGACACACCCAACTCTTTGAATCACCCTGCAAGAGTTAACATAGTGGAAATCTAACACATAGAATCAACAACCAAAGGAGGAAGAATAAACACTTTTATTTATTCTTCAAATATTCAAAATACATGCCCAGTTATAAGGCCTTTTGGGTTATGGCTAGATACAAAATACATTCATATTTAAAGATCCAACAGCAAATTCACACTTTCCAGTTCTGCTCCAATCCTCTCTTAAAACTCTTAAATACTACTCTAGCTCTAAGCCTAAACACTCTATTTATACTAGCCAAAATAGCTTACAGATCATTTTGGAACATAGAGAAGCCACAAGTCAGCTCTCAGCAAATATTAAATACCCATCATGAAAATAAATCTAACATTAAATACACAAGTAGGCCTGCATCAACACTTAAATGTCCAGAAATCAATGTCCAAGAAAAGTCATGATATCTCCTAGCTCCAATTGAATTAGAACTTACACTTTAAACTGCAAGTATTATTTTAGGTCCTCTACAATTCCTTAAGTGCACAAAGGCTGATTCACCAAGGAAAAGTGTGCATACAACCTAAAAGTCAAGCATAGAAAACTATTGCGTAGAATTGCCAAAAATTGATACTTTGGGAGAATTGCCATATCTCCCAACTTATAAGGAGTTAGAAATTGTGCCTTGGATCATATATAGTAATCTAGGCCTTATTCAATCCTTAAAGCACAAACTCTCATTCATTATGGAAAATTAGTTACATGATCTACAACAGGAACCCAGAAACTAGAAAACATAGTTTCAACAAAACATAGTTTCAGCAGCAAGATGAAAACTAGAAACATGCAGGATATCAGTGAAACCCAGGATACTCCTACATCACAACTTATAGTTTTTCACTTTCTTGAAAACTTTAAATTTATTCCCTTTAGGATTTCCATTGATTTCATTACATATAATATCACATAAAAACATATGGAATTAAATGAAATAATTAAAATATTTTTAGGGATCATCTCCAATATCTTTAAAATGAGGTGCTCCTACACCATACATGTTTTCTTACTAAATTTGAACTTAGAACTATTAAAGATGCATTAAATAATAAAATCTGAATTGAGGCAATGAATGGAGAGATTTAGAGAATTGAAAGGAACAATACTTGGACTCTTTTTCCTAGACCCAAAGACAAAAATGTAATTGGTACAAAGTGGGTATTTAGAAATAAATTCAAGGAAAAATGGTGAATTTTCAAGGAATAAGGCAAGGCTAGTGTACAAAGGATATGATCAAGAAGAAGGAATAGGCTATGGAGAAACATTTTCTCCTATTACTAGACTTGAATGAGTCAGAACACTACTCACATATGCTAAATTTAAAGGATTCAAAGTGTATCAAATGTATGTAAAATCAACTTTCTTTAATGGAATTTTGGAAGAGGAAGTTTACATTGATTAGCCTGAAGGTTTCATTAATCCAAATAAAAGAGACATGGTATTTAAGTTACACAAAGAATTATATGGGAGCATGGTATGAAGACTTCATGGATATCTAGTAAAGATTGGTTTTCAAAGAACCAATGATAACAATAGTTTGTATATCAAAGAGGGGCCACATAAATATTGACATTAAGGTGAATTTTTCTATTAGTGACTCACACTTAGTCAATGAACACTTGCTACCAAGTTACTTAGTTGCTACCGAGCATCAGAACCTATATACAATTTTTACCAACTGTAGTAGTATTTTCGAAGTTGTTTACTGCAAGTGATAGAAACTCCAATGTTAACCAAGTTGCATAGTGTTAACTAAGTTGCATAGTCTTAACTAAATTCCATAGTGTTAACTAATTTTCATAGTGTTAACCATGTTCTCTAGTGGCTACCGAGCCAAAAATATTAGCAAAGTGATTCAATATATACTGAGTTTCATAGTGTTCACCAAGTTACATAGTGCTAACTGAGTTTAAGCTACTTAGAAGTGATCAGTATGAAACAAGCCTCTTTATCTACCAAGTTCCATATGATTCCAAGTGTTGATAGTGGTTTTCAAGTATCAAAACATCACCGAGTTTTTATTGAGAACCTGGGTTATGACAATTGGCCTGACTTTGTAAATTTTGGTGAAACTTGTATTGTACCTAACTCTAGAAAGTTATGATTTGGATTTCTATATATGTAATGCTTTGTATAATATCAAAATAAGTAGAGAAAGTATATGATAAGAAGAAGTGCAAATTAAAGAAGGCTACAAGTAGTATAAGGGACAATAAAGTATTGTCTATCATAGCATGGTGATCATTACAATTCAAGGAATCTCACTAGCAAATCAAAATTTTAGATCACAGATCAACCATTGGTTCATCCTAACAAGTGTATCAGTCAAATCCTTTAATAGGGTGGACTTAATAGTCTTTGATAAATCTCTTTATGGAGTGCATACTTCACTGTATGTTTTTAAATCCTTTAACAAGGTGGACCTCACAATCCTTATTGCACCTAATAGGGCAGATCATCAAAAGTGATCAATTGTAATCCTTGACAAGTCAACTTTATACTATAGTACTAAAGCTTGTGGGTATCATCCCCACCTCATTTTTTCTTTCTATTTGGAAGGTTTCTAGGTCACCATATCTTGTGTCAAATTACTATGAAAGTTTATTTTCTTTCATTCTTTCAGACATGCAATTAGATTAGAATATTATATGAAGGATTTATTGGTGAAATAAGATTAATTTTTATTGGTTCCTAATTCACCCCTCCCCTCTTAGTAGCCTTGCTTACCTCATATTTCCAACAATTGGTATTAGAGCTTTGTGGTTCTTAGAGAAGAAGTTTAGAAGCTTGAGCAAAGATTAGAGGTAATGGAGGTATATAGGCTAGATAAGGCTATTGACAATGAAAAGTTGGATCTTGAATTGGCAATTGGAAAACTAAAGAAAGAAAAGGAGAAACTCTCTCAATCATTGGAAAGAAGGAAAGATCTTGTAGTACAATTGAATGACAATCTCTACACTGAAGAAAGAATTGAAAATATGTGTCTAGAAAAAAACTCAGATGAAGCTAATGAAGAAATCAAAGATCTATTAGAAAACAATTCCAATCTTCAACAAGTAGTTAGAAAGATAAAAGGAGAGCAAGAAATACATTTAGTAACATTATGTGAAGTCATGGAAGAAAAATACAAAGCCAAAGAAGGATAGAAGAAAAGAATAATGAAATCCAGCATCTATCCCTTCAGCAAACAGACAACACTGATCAATTCACTAATTCAAATGAAGAACTCATGAATCTAAGGTTAGAAAATGAAAAACTAAAGAATGATCTAAACACTAAAAATAAAACCAATGAAAGGATAATTAAATCTCAAGAAAGCTTGAATCAACTGAATGGTCTAAGTCATTACAGATACAAAGGCAAAGATGGAATAGGATACACAAAAGAAGGTGAATCATCCAAGCAAGGAGATCAAAAGAATCAAAGGCCTACTTGCAATGATTATAGTAAGATAAGTCATACTTTAAAAAAAAGTTGAAGTAATGGTAAAGAAAAATTCAATGGAAAGTGTTACAACTACAATAAGCATGGTCATAGAGCAAGTGAATGAAAGGAGAAACCTAAGTTTGAAGGTAAATGTCACAATTGCAAGAAACAACGACACAAATCTTCTAAATGCAAAACCAAGATATTGAATCCAACAGAATAGATTGTGAAAGAAATATTTGGATGGCACTAAAACATGTGGTGTAGATGTCACTACTGTGGTGAGTTTGGGCACATTGGAGAAAACTATGTAAAACATCATATGAGGAAAAGAGGCACCACTAAAATATGCTTTATTTGTATAGAACTTGGACATCTTTCCAAGAATTGTATGAACACATGAAGAATTGAAGATAAAAAGAAAGTGAAAGTTGACAATATCAGAAAAAAGATGGAACAACAATGGATATCAAAATCTCTAGAGAATGCAAGTCTAAGTCATGAAGTAGATGTCACTCAAGAATTGGGCGAATTAAGCATCTCAACTTGAATCCATACAAGAATAACTAGAACTAAGACTCTAAGATAGACATCTCTCATAAGTTCCATCCAACAAGAAGAAAATATCCATATCAACATTTAGGATGCACAAGAATCACTGAGTGATCATGAAAATCATAGACCTTACCGAGCTAGGTTGGGTTGCAAGACCCTACCGAGTAAGGTCAGGAGACATTGAAGTATTGTATGTTGATACCGAGTGATAATGATTTTTTCAAGCTATGAATGTCTATTGAGGATTAAAATTTGAACCAAGTGGAAGACAACCTATCGCCGAGTGGGAAAATGTACCAAGCATTAATGGTAATTGTAAAGAGGACATTCATTAGAAGGAAGAAAGTGAATGCATTTATTCACCACAAATTTTGAGAGCTAGTTGAGTAGAGTGATCTCAAAGCTTTAGAATGATTTGAGCATTTATTATTGAATAAATTTTGAGTTATCCAAAATCCTACCGACCATGGTGTCTTCTAGTAGAAAAACCAAAATGGGGTCTAAAATGTTGGTTTGTGGAATTGATTACAAGGAACCAAATTTCAAATTAAGTCTAGCAATTGTAGAAGTTCTTGACCTAGCTTGTGTGCAATTGCAAATTCCACCCAAGGTATTGCTCATACATGATATCCGTTCATATTATAAATGTTCTATTCAAGAGCTAGGAAATCATGAAATAAATGAAGCATTGAATAAGTCATGTGTGAATGACATTCTAAAACTTGAGCATCAACATTTGGAAGCTAAGAGATTAGAACATATTTCACATATGCCAAGGAACTTTCAGTCAAAATAGATAAGATTTATCCTAAGCTGAGTTCACAATGGAAATTTGTGGTTAGACCAACCCATTTTGATCACAAAGAAAATCATTCACATAATTACTAGTCTTCCAATATTGGAAAAAGATAAAGTGACCAAAACCCTAGGTCAGGTGCAACTAGAAAAGAAACTCTTGCTAAGTGGGATGGTAGAGGAATGAAGATTAGCAATGTCACTGATAAGATCTACAACTCCATTCATCTCAACAGTGTGTCATGTGAAGCAGTTGATTTGGCTAACAAAGTAGTGAAGAAAAACATGTCATTTGACCTTGTCGAGATATTATTGAGTTAGTTCAATAAGAACATGGACAACACTAGAGGTTCCAAGAACAATTCGTGTAAGCCTGGTTCACTCTTGATTTGTTTATTTTTCTTTGTGCAAAAATTCTTCCCTTCTAAAGGATCAGTAGTATGGAGAAAAGATGCCCCTATTTTATATCAAATAAATGAGTATATAGTAGAAATCGGTAAAAAATTTGATAGCATCATGGATAACTACTTTGAAACATTCAAAGAGAAGATGTAGAATAGATATAGGATACTTGTGAAGCTTGTAGAAGACTACAAGGATGATATCTATTTTGTGGTAGATTGTGACAAGGTATATATTCAGGCAATCAAGCCTAGAATAGCATGGATTAAACCTCTGGAGTATGAGGTTAACAAAGTTGAGACAAGAAATATCATTGAGTCTCTACTAAATGATCTTGTGGACCATAAGGCACCATATTTTGGGACTTATGAAGAAGCCAATTCAAGAATAGAAGTTGAAATTAAGCTTCCTCAAGCAATTGTCAAAGGGAAAAAGAGGATAGCAAACTAAAGCAAGAAAGTTCTACTCTCCTACTAACATAAGGAAAAGGTGATGATGTGGAAGAAGACAGTACAAAGGATGAAGACAAGGAATCCAAATTTGAGGAAGAAAAACCTATAAGAAAGAAAGGTAAGGTTATCATAACCAAACCTACTAAGTTGTCCACTATTGTATTCACAAGAAGGGCGTCAAAATCTAGAAAGAAATTGAAGTTAGGTGAGGAGGATGCTAAGAAAATTATCTTCAAAAAGCCTCCACCTAAACTTCAATAAAAGTTAAAGGAATTGGAAGGAGGAGCTAGAATGGAAATTTTCAAATCTCTCAAATTTGAGACCATGAATGAAGATGAGAAGAAGCAGATTGAGGACATGCTTATGTCAAAATTGGGGAAATGGAAGTACTCACCAGATCAACTTGTACAAAAAATTCTTGATGAGCTTACACAAGTAATCGAGCCTAGATAGGAGCATGCAAAGAAGATTGCAAAAGGCATATTTGAATAGACTTTAGGGAAAATCATGTTGAGTCTCAGTGAAAAGGGGTGAAAGAATCTTTGAAGAAAAATGAAGAAAAAGTCACTCTTAAATTCAGCACATGCATGATATTGATAAAAGACATTGAATGTGTAGTGAAGGAAGTTGCAACTACATGGATAAACATTTACAACCTACATCAGCCTAGTGATTTTGTTGATCATGTTAATGACAAAGAAGATGATGATGATGAGGAAGAGGATGTGGAAACACAAGATGATGAAGTAGATGATGTAAATGTGGATGATGAGGAGGAAGAACAAGAAGCTACTGGAGGAAGTCTTCTAAAGATTCAAAGCATTGAGGAAATTGATGCAAGAAAGATTGCAGCAATAGTAATAGCTTCATTTCCTCATTCTCTGAGAAAAGACTTAGTGCAGTCTTGCTCCGAGAAAGCTTCTATCGAATTGGTTGTGACTACCACTACAACACCATGCACCCAACCAAGCTCAGGACCTATTTAGCTGAGTATTCCATTAATTGAAGTGGCTAGCACTTCATTTACCAAGCATAAAGTGCCTTCATCATCAAGTTTTATCATACAACAACAAGGTATTTCTACTATCAGTGTCATATCTACATTTGTTGTTAGCCCCTCTCTTTCTACTATTGTTTCTATTCCACATTAGCTAGTACAATGACAATTGAGAACAAGTCTCAACTGAGTACTAAAGTTTCAAATAAGGGTAAAGATAAAGAAGAATATATTGATCTTGATGAGGATATAGTTATCTCAAATTGGAATATATCTACTCTCAATCCTTATTAAGTGAACATCATGGGAGATATATTGCAAAAGAGAGCTAAGAAATAGAAGCTTAGAGAAGAGAAGAAAAAGAAAACTCAAGTGCTTGAAGATGTAAAGGACATATTTGTAAGTGCACTAAGTATTGGGGTTGATAGTACACAACATATTTTGGATCAGTTAGCAGAAGTTGTCCAAAAATTCAATGAAGACTTGAATGAACAAGATAAATTGCTATAAAGAGCACAAAGAAAATTTGAGAACAATGTATTGGAACAAGCAGCACAAAAAATTGCAATAAATCAAGTGGAATTGTAGACTACTCTTGTTTCATTGCAAACATCTCTAAATAATGTAACTTCATTATTTTTTAAGTTGTGTGATACATCTATCTTCACACAAGACATTAAAAATAAATTCTCAAAGATAGTTGATCGCATGATGGAGCTATCAATAGAATTTTAGATTGCATTACATGCAAGCAAGGTGTTACAAGAAAATTGGGACAAGACAATGACATTAATTCTGAAGGTACACTCTAAATTCTTGTCACATTTTTCTATTAACATATAATATACACCTTTGGAATTTATGTCAAAAAGAGGGAGAAGTATAGATAAATGTAACTATGTATAAAGAGGGAGAAGCCTATGTAAAGATAGGGAAAGTATACATGTGTGGGGGAGCAGTACTCCAAGTATACATATGGGAAAAGTATAGATAAGTAGAAAACATCTTTTACAAAAGCAATTTTGAAAAATCTAAAAAATAGAGTGAGTAAAAGTACAAAGTTGTGTCACCTTTTAGGTTCAGCTATTAGAAAGACTAAATTTGAGTATTTCTATCGAAAATTTAATTTTTTTTAAACATATGATCTAGATAAATTCATTCTAGCTAAGTTATATATGGTCTCACACTTTTCTAATTGGAAATGTCTATTAAATGCATGTTTTGTACTAGTTTGTATCCAAATACTATAGAAATAAAATTATTTCATAAAAGTGGCATTTCAATAACTCTTACTATTTTTATGATTTTTTTTAATGAGATATAAACACCATTTTATAGAGCTCAAAGTCAAGAATATTCTCATGTAGAGTTTATAGTGTTTTAATTAGATATAGTAAATTGTAATTAAATAATTCAACAACCATGTATTTTAACACAAAAAGATGTCAATTTTGAGAAAGAAAAAAATACTAAATCATATCAAAAAAATCTAAAAATTATATAATGTTCTAGAGCAGAGAGTCCTCTTCGAGAATGTATAATTTTTATCCTGGTTGGAATAAATTTGTTTTGAAAAATGTGGTGCGAGATGAAAACTATCAATTTCAAGTGAGTTGAAATCTCAATCCATATAAAAGAGAAAATATAGGTCTAAAGTGGATTTTTATTTTTGATTGTTCTAGATATATATGTTAGCTATAACATAGTTTGAGATCAAAGGGAAATAAGTTTGTTTCCATATAGTTTTGTGGTGGGAACTAGACCACTAATTTTCAACATTTTTCAGCACCTAATAAATTATCTTTAAAAATTAGGAAAATATATCAAATCTTATTCCATATAATTATTAAAAATTATAATCTTAAAATTTGTTCATTTCTACACATTTCATTAGTTTACTTCATTCTCAAATTTAAAATAATAATACCAATTTTATGTCATTGAAGGTGAAAGGTTATACTCTTGTTAGCCTTTTCCTTTACAAAAGGGTGATATAGGTTTGTGCTTGTACCTGAGTATGTTACCAATTTGTAGACACAAAATGGAGATAAAATAATGTTTTGACTTATAATTTTGAGTATTCAATTTTTGGATAATAAGTGTTTCTCTCACTAATGCCAAAGGGGGAGACTATTGACATTAAGGTCAATTTTTCTATTAGTGACTCACACTTAGTTAATGAACGGTTTCTATCGAGTTACTCATTTTCTATTGAGCTTCAGAACCTATGTACAGTTTATACCAACTATAGCAGTGTTTATTGAGTTGTTTAGTGCAAGTGATGGGAACTCTAGTGTTAACTGAGTTACATAGTGTTAGCTGAGTTCCATAGTGTTAACCAAGTTTCATAGTGTTAACCATGTTCTCTAGTGTCTACTGAGCCAACGGTATTAGTTAAGTGAATCTAGTGTTGACTGAGCCATGGAGTGTCAATTGAGTGATTCATTATATGTCAATTTTTGTAGTGTTCACCAAGTCACACAGTGCTAACCAAGTTCAAGCTACTTGGAAGTGAACAATATGAACCAAGCCTCTTCATTAACTGAGTTCCAGATGATTCTGAGTGTTGACAGTGGTTAATGAGTATCAAAACATCACTGAGTTTATCTTTAGAACCTAGGTTACAGGAGTTGGCCCAACTTTGTGAATTTTGGTGAAAATTGTATTGTAGCCAAATCTAGAAAGTTTTGATTTGGATTGCTATATATGTAATGCTTTGTATCATATCCAAATAAGTAGAGAAAGTATATGATAAGAAGTGTGAATTAAAGAAGGCTTCAAGAAATATAAGGCACAACAAATTATTATCTATCACAACAAGGTGATCATTACAATTCAAGGAATCTCACCAGAAAATCAGAGTTGTAGATCAGAGATTAGCCACTAGTTCATCTTAACAAGTGTAGTAGTCAAATCCTTTAATAGGGTAGACTTAACAGTCTTTGATAAATTCTTTATCAAGTGCATACTTCATTATGTGTTTTTAAATCCTTTAACAAGGTGGACCTCATAGTCCTTATTGCACCTAATGGGGCAAATCATTAGAAGTGATCAATTGAAAGCCTTAATAGACCAACTTTATACTATAGTACTAAAGCTTGTGGGTATCATCCCCACCCTAGTTTTGCTTTCTATTTGGAAGGTTTTTGGGTCACCATGTCTTGTGTCAAATTGCTATGAATGTTTATTTGCTTTCATTCTTTAATGCATGCAATTAGATCAAAATATTATATGAAAGATAAATTGGTGAAATAAGATTAAGTTTTATTGATTCTTGATTCACCCCTCCCCTCTTAGTAACCTTGCCTCCCTCATATTTCCAAAAATAACAAGATTTTGTTAGTAGAAATATTTGTGGATGATATCCTATTTATAGGTCATGATGACTTATGCAAGTCATTCTCTGAAGAAATGAGGAAATAATTTGAAATTTCAATGTTTGGATAAATAAAATTCTTTTTTGGTTTACAAGTTCATCAAATCAAGGATGAAATTTATATTACGTAGTCAAAATATGTCAAGGATATACTGAAGATCTTTGGAATGAAATATTCCAAACCAATTGGAACACCTATGTCTACTAGACATAAACTATACAAGTATGATGATTCAAAGGAGGTAAATCAAAATACCTACAGATCTATGATTTGGAAACATCAATATGTTGTTCATACAAGACCTGATATTGCACTAACAATTGGTATAGTTGCAATACTTTCTACAAATCCTAGAGAAAATCATATCATGGCAATCACAAGAATCATGAGATATCTAAAAGGAACTTAAGACTATGGTCTATGGTACAAGAAATGAGGAAATTTCAAGTTGAAATCCTTTGCTAATGGTAATTAGGTTGGACACATTGATGACAGGAAGAGAACCATTGGAGGAGCATTCTTTCTTGGAAAGAAGTTAGTATCTTGGACAAGCAAAAAGGAGAATTGCATCTCTCAATCTATAGCAGAAGAAAAATATGTTGCAATAGTAGTTAATTGCTCCAACATAATGTGGATCAAGCAACTATTATCAGGAATGAAGGAAGAAATCAAGGATCTATGGGTTATCTATTGTGATAACACAAGTGCAATCAATATATCTAAAAATCTAGTAAGGCACATCAAGATAAAACACATTCCAATCAAATATCATTTTCTCAGAGAATTTGTTCAAGATAAAGAGTTTAGATTAGAATATGTTAACACAAAGGAGTAGGTTGCTAACATATTTACCAAACCATTACCTAAGGATGCATTTTTTTATCTAAGAGGAAAGATAGGGGTCATTCCCCTATCTGATACTCACTAGAGTACATAATATTGATGCATCAACCAAACTACTTTGAAGATCTATCAAGTTGATGCAAAGAAGTCAAAGCTCATTGCATATGAATCAATACATCAGTTACATTATAAAATTATTATTTCAACTCTTTGGCATTTGATGTCAAAGAAGGAGAGATTGATGTAACCAGAGAAGAACTAGAGGAAGTAATCTACAAGAGGGAGAACTTGATTTGATGGAGTTTGAAGATAAGATGGTAGAGGGAGAATCTCAGAGGGAGTTCTTATGGTTAAAGAATCAGAATCAACTAAGGATATTTTCTCAAAATTTTAAATTTATTAATGACATGTGTTGCCATCAATGCCAAATAGGGAGATTATTGATATCAATTATTAAATTATATATTTTCATTGATTTTACAAAAAAAAAAAAACTCTAATTGAGCACTGCCAATTGGAACTAAGTTCAAAAGGCTCCAGTATCAGTCAAGCATTAGTTCAGAAGAAGCAAAGTTTAGGGATTCTTGTGTAAACTGAGTTAGGTTGGTTACCAAGGAAATCAATGGTAACTTAGTGACCTAGTTTTTAGTTTTAGCCGACCTACAACATATTAGTTTTATTTATTATTTGGTTTATTCAAGCCAACTCATTGGATGATATTTTTTTATTTGAAAGCATATTCATGCTAACTTGACACTGGGTTTCATATATATGGGAGGTCAAAATGTGGATTGAAACATTAGATATTTGAGAAGAAGAGAAGATTCAAATAAAGAAGGATATCTGATTTAGAGAAGAGTATCCAAGGAGCTACAAAGAATCATTAGATTTGGGATGATCCAAAGAATAAGTTAGAATAGTGATCTAAATTTACAATTCAGTAGCTTCATCAATCAGATCAATCATTGTTATTGTCTAATAATAGTGAAAATAAAGAAATATCTTAATATAGTAGACATAAAAATCATTTTGTAAATCCTCTAACCAGGTGACATTTCTAGATTGAAGTGTCTTAAGACCTCTAACCAGGCCACTCCTAACAAGGTGATTCAAATCCTTTAATAGGGTCACACATAACAATGTCTTTTGTAACCTTTAACATGGTTGGCTCCTAACAGGGCTCACTTTAGAGGAGTGAAAATTTGTAACTAGTTGCATTGGTGATTTTCCCAAATTGGGTTTCCATGTTAAATCTTGGTGTCTTATATGTTCATATTATTTTCTTATTGCTTTATCTTTCTGCAACTAAGTTACTAAAGGTTAATGCACATCATTATCTCAAGATTGCTTTGTTAACCAAGTTACAATGAATATCTAGTTCTAACTGAACTATGTAAGGATTTGTGTTAATAAGAAGTTTGTATTGACATCTAAGGGATTTGGAGTTTTGTTAGTGGTAATTGATTTACCCCTCCCCTCTCAGTTACTCCTCTTATATTTCCATTACTTACAACCACTTGTGACCCATTATAACAAATAAGAACTATTAGTAATGTCATTATAGGTCATAATATGTCCTATACATTCCTATAACCCCTTAGGACACACATTATGGTTCTATTGTGTTAAAAGGTGTCATAATGGGTCCTAAGTAGTAGTAGGATCACTTATGATCCATTATAAGCTATGGTACAAGATATATTCTTGATGACCATGATACTGCAACTATATTTTTTGAATATACTAATATGTCTTAGGGATCCTAGTGGGTTGTAAGGTGTCCTAATGGGTCCTAAAGGAGTCTTAAAACCACCTATAATGCATTATGATGTATCAAAATTGTAAATTGTGTCCTTATAGGTTGTAATGTGTCCTAAGAAGTCTCATGACCTCTTAGGACACACTTTATGGTTCTAATGTGTCAAAATGGGTCAAAATGGTTGCTAAGTGGCATTAGGACCCCTTGAAACCCATTATGATCCATGATGAAATGCATATTCTTGATGAGCATTATATTTTAGCTACATCTATTAAATATACTAATTTGTGTGTTGGAAATATAAGGTAGGATAGGTTACTAAGAGGGGAGGGGTGAATTAGTAACCAATAAAACTTTAACTCACTTCGCCAATTAATCCTTCATATATTATTCTGATCTAATTGCATGCATGAAAGAATGAAAGCAATAAAACATTCATCATAACACTTGAACACAAGATATGGTGACCCATAAACCTTCCAAATAGAAAGTAAAACTAGGGTGGGGATGATACCCACAAGCTTTAGTACTGCAATATAAAGTTGGCTTGTTAAGGCTTACAATTGACCACTTCTAGTGACCTACTCTATTAGGAGAAATAAGAACTGTTAGGTCCAACTTGTTAAAGGATTTACAGCCATACAATAAATTATGCAAAATGTTAGGAGATTTAGCAAAAGATTGTTAAGTGCACCCAGTTAAAGGATTTGACTGATGCACCTATTAGAATGAATCAATGGTTGATCTCTGATCTACAACTTTGATTTTTTGAATGAGATTCCTTGAATTTCAATGATCACTCAAGTGTGATAGACAATTCTCTATTGTACCATATACTACTTGTAGCCTTTTTCAACTTGCACTCATTTTCATTTACTTATCCTCATACATTCATATTCATCATGTTTGGATATGATACAATATGATACATATATTAATCTAATTAATTACTTAATGGAGTTGGCTATAATACCAAATTCATCACAATTCACAAAGTTATCCCATTGCTATAACTCAAGTTCAAAAGACAAAATTAGTGATGTTCTGACACTTAGAAAACACTGTCAACACTCGACATACTCTGGCACTCAATTTACGTTGAAGCTTGGTCCATACTGATCAATTTGAGTAGCATGAACTTGGTCAACAATGTGTGACTTGGTGAACATTGAGAAACTCAGTAGATACTAAATCACTCGGTTGACATTACATGACTTAGTCAACACTAGATTCACTTTGTTAACATTACATAGCTTAATAGACACTGGATGTGCTTGTTTAACACTACAGAGTTTGATTAGCACTAATATCTTCATCACTTCTACTGAATAGCTCAGTAGACTCTACTATACTCAGGTGATACTGTAAATTGTCTCAAATGCTCAGTAAAAATTGTGAAGCCTGACATGAACTACAATCTAGCTACTTAGCTCGGTAGCAACTGAAAAACTTGGTTAATACTGCTAGATGAATGATAAGCTTGGTAGCAATTGTAGAGCTCAATAGCAATGTAACCATCTGATTAAGTGTTAAGTCACTAATAGACAAATTGACCTTAATGTCAACAATATTCCCCTTTGGAATTAGTGAACAAAACACTTGCCATACCAAAAATCTAAATTCTCAAAATTACAAGTCAAAACCTTCCTTTATCAACATTCTATGTCTTCAACTCTGTTTTGACTTGCTGTTGTTATACTAAGTAAATTACTCTATTTTTTTTTTTTTCAAAATTGCTTTTGTAAACATATTTTTTGCTAACTATACAAGTATTTTCATATTACTACTCCCCCATACATATATCTCTCCCCTATACATATATCTAGAATATGATAAACTTATCTTATCTATACAAATAATCTTCTTCTCCTTTATCAATAATGTTCTCCCCCTTTTTGACATAAATGCCAACAATGAAAAATATTTACAAGTTAATACCAAAATGTGAGAAGAAATCAATGTGTACCTTCAAAATGATTGTCATGATCTTGTTCCAATTCTCTTGCAATACCTTACTTGTTATGCAAGGCTATCTGTACTTCTAATGATAGTTACATCATGTGGTCAACTATGGAGAAGTTATTATCATGGATGAGTGTCTTTGCATGTGAAATGTGATTTTTTAGTGCATCCATGTTTGGAAGAATCGTGCCCTAAATTTTTGCAAGTGTAGTCCTAATTTTGGCTTCTTCCCTTAACGTTTCTATTTGTAGATTTGTTAAGTATCTAATCTTTGTAAAGTGTGCAAGCTACAACTATGATCAAGTGTTAGCTGATGTGCACTTTCCTTCATATCCTCATCTATCTTGGATAATTTATCCTTGATTTCCTTTATAAAGATAGATGTGTCATTCGACAAATAATGAAACATTATTGACAGATGTTTCTTGTATAGCAAGAATAGTAGCCAGTTCTACTTGATCAATAGCAATCTTCTTTGCTACTTGCTCCAAAACTTTATTTTCAATTTTTCTCTCAGCTCTCTATGATAATTTTTCTTGTCCATTTAGTTCTTCATTATATTTGTGGACAATTTCAACTAACTAATCTAGACTAGGTTGTTTCTCATTAATCTCAATGTTTAGAGTATCAACAAATATTCTCTTTATATATTCAAGGACTTAATTTTTCTTCTTCCTCTCTCCTCTAAGATTTTTCTACTTACCCCATTTCTTCCAAAGTTCTCCCAAGGTATTCATTTGATTAGGAGTGAGGGGTGAGGTATCCCAATTTGGAATAACAATGTCCTCATGTAGATCAATTTCTTTCTCTTTACTCTTTTATGTTGAAATAATAGAATGAACAATTTCTTTTCCCTTATTTAGAAATTTAATACTTGGTTGATTGATTCTCAACTGTCATTACACTAGCCATGGTGGAAACAATAGTTGAAAAAGTAGGAATAGCACCAAATGTACTAATAGTAGAAATAATATTGACAACATGAATACCTTGTTGTTTCTTGGTCAAGCCTGATGCTGGAAAGACTTGTTGCTAAACAGATGAAGTGTTAGACACTTTAGTCATTGAAACACTCGACAAAGAAATTCCAGAGATTGGTTGGGTGCTAGCTAGGTACTTTAGTTGTAACCATAACCAACTTGGTAGAATCCTTCTCTAAGCCTGATTGCAAAAAGGCTTTTCTTAGAGAATGAGGAAAGGAAATCATAACTTCTACTACAATATTTTTTGCATCAGATTCCTTAATACCCTAAATTTCTAGAAGAATTCCTCTAGTGGCTTCTTGTTCTTCTTCCTCATCATCAAGATCAACATTGTCTATTTCATCATCTCTTATTTCTACTTCTTCCACATCATCTTCTTCACCATCTTTTTCATATACTGGCACAACAAAGTCACTAGGCTTGTGCAACCCATAGATTTTTTTCCATGTAGTAGTAGTAGACTTCACCACAAATTAAATGTCCTTTAGCAATATAAGACATGTATTGAATTTGGATTTTAGCCTCTTCTCATTCATTTTCAATGATTCCTTCACCTCTTTCTCACTAAGACTCAGAATAAGTTGTCTCAATATTTTTTCACTAATGTCTTTAGCAACTTTCATTGCATTATCCCATTGAGGTTTGACTACTTTCAAAAGTACATCAAGAACTTGTTGTGTTAACTCATCAAGTGAGTACTTCCACTTACCAAATTTTTCCTTAAGGTCATCCTCAATTTTCTTTTTCTCCTCTTGGCTCCTAGTCTCATACTTAAGAGATTTAAAACATGTCATACATGTTCTATGTTCCATTTTCTTCAATTTTCCTTGAATGTCAGGGGCAGATCTCTGAAATATAATTTGTTTAGCTTCATCCTCTTCACCCAACTTCAGTTTCCTCTTGGATTTGGTAGATCTTCTTGTAAACACAATAGGGGAAGACTTTTGTTATTATAAACTTCCCTTTGTTCTTAGGAGGTTCCTCTTCCTCAGGTTTTGCTTCCTCTATATTTTCCTCTTCATCTTCCTCTTCAAGTAGGTCATCTCCCTTACCTTTAGTAAGCATGAGAGGAGAGCTTGATTGCTTAGTGTTCTTCATTATTTTCTCTATCCTTTTCCTTCCTCTACTCACTCCTTGGGGTAACTTAATCTCAAGCTCAATTCTGGTCTTAGCCTCTTCATATGTGCCAAAATATGTTGCCTTAGGACATGCTCATTTAGTAGAACCTCAATGATATATTTGTTGGAAATCTGATTGAAAAACTCATTGTTGAAGATCAAAGAGGGAGATTATTGTTAACAAAATGTTTTCAATCATTTTTTTGTCATTGATGTCAAATCTACTACTTGTAGGAATGACATTTGTTTATAAGATCTAAGTGCTATCACTTAGCTGATTGATGAAGAGGATTTAATCAACAAGATGTAACAAGAGTACCTAAGGAAAAAGGTTGAGTTATAATTTTGTAATGAAGTGCAAGGATTAGTTAAGACAATGGTTAAATAATGTATTAGTAACATACTCAAAGATATAGAGTTTGGTCACACTGAGAAACATTGGAGGAAAAAGTTGTAACAAGGTTGATTGCAAATCTTAAACTAAGTTCATTAGTGGGTGCCAAGCAAGCTAGTTGAAACCAAGAAAATTCTTAGTTGAGCCAAGTAACAGGAAGTTATAGTGCGTGCCAAGTAAAGATCAAGTGCTGAGCATTAGGAAAAACATAGTTGATGCTGAGTAACACAGTATGTGTTGAGCACCAGTATTTCAATAGTGCCGAGCTACTACATTATTTTAAATAAGAAAAGATTCGAAAAATTTGATTTAACAAAGTGGTTATCTTGAATTTTGTGAACTAGTTGGAAGATAAGGATGATGAGCTGGTGGCACAGAATTCTATGTAAATCATTTTTGAGCAAATTCAAAAGGATTATACAAAAAGTTTCTAGAGGAAACAAAATATGGGTTCGATACAATGAATCCTACCTAATCCATATGAATTGAAATTAAAGAATGGAAGAATCAAGCAGGAAAAGGAACTCCAAGAATTCTATTTAAGAAGACATAGACCAAGAAGAAAATGTTGTTGATGTTGCTACTACAAAAGAGCCAAATTGTAAAGTGGACAGAAGGGTGTCTAGAAGAAGACATCTAGAAGGAAGAGCACAGAGGCTCTACTTCTACAAGTGGTCAAGAAGAGATGATTGCACTGGTACATTGAGAACAAAGACTCAAGGAGACTAAGCTTGAAATGAGGGCAAGTTGTCAAGAGTTGCAGTGATTGAAGGCCAGACAATGAGAAGAGCTAAAGAGTGATCTGAGATCTACAAGTTCAGTTGTATGCTGTAATCAGGTCAAAATCCCTAATTGTTACTCTTTAGCAATTGTATCAGTTAGGATAGAAGGATAATCCTATGGACTTAGGTTGGCCTAACAGCCATTTGTAAATCCTTTAACAAGGTGGCATTCCAAGTGAAAGTTCTAAAGTCATCTAACTAGCCCCACTTCTAATAGGGTGGTTAAAACCTCTAACAAGGTCACATTTAACAGTGTGTTGTAAGCCTTTCATAGGGTATTACTTCAGAAGAGTGAGAATTGAGTAGCATGTTACTAGTGGTTTTTCCCAAATTGGATTTCCATGTAAATCATTGTATTATGTGTTGATCCTTTATGTGTTATGTTTGCATGTTGATTTATAGTAACTTGCTAATTAGAAAAGTTAAAGCTTGGATGAATGAATAATTGAATGGGTTCACTACACTTAGTATGAAAAGTTTGAATATGACATTTGGACCTTGAAAGCATTTCTAAGAATTGGTATCAAAGACATCTATTAATTTAGTTTCAAGGTACTAGAAGTAAGAAGATCAAGATGTCCAAGAGAGAAGTTCCCAAGCTCAAAAAAGATAACTTTTTTGCATGGTAGAGTCTGATGAAATTGCACCTTGGATCAATAGGTGACTATGCAAAAACCTCAATTGGAACAAAACATGTAAATTCAATAGGACCTCTTACTACAGATGATTTGAGCAAGAGAAAGGAGCACAATCAAGTAATGCTGGAGATTGCCTCTACACTCAGCTATGCAGAATATGATGACATCAAAGATTGTGATACTACATTCAAAATGTGGAAATCCCTAATAGATATCAATGAAGAAGATCAAAATGTCTAGAGAGCAAAGAGAGAAAGCCTCAGAGGAAAGTTTGAGGACATGAAAATGGAGGAAGTTGAAAATGCTACTCAATATGTTGCAAGAATAAAAGAAGTAGTAAGTGCAATAAGAAGTCTAGGTGGTCAATTGGAAGAAGAAATTGTCATCAGTAAATACTAAAGAACTCTACTCCCTATCTATGCTATTAGAGTTTTAGCCATCCAAGAGCTAAGGTGTGTACAAGGAAACACACTAATCTTTGAAGGAATAGTGCGAAGACTTACTGCATTTGAACTATCCAATTTTGATAACTACAGACCTGAGAACCTTGAATCTACTTTCAAGGCCAAGATGACAATAAAAGATACTGAGAAGGAGACATCAAGCAAGAAAAGAAGAAAAGGAAAGCATGCATCTAGTGATAGCAGCGCAGATGAGGAAGATGTGGAACAATAAGAAGCATTACTAGATAGGAGATTCCATAAAGGAAAAGTTGAATTCAAAGGTAAGCTCCCTATCATATGTTTTAATTGCAATGAAGTAGGACATATTGCTGCAAGATGCACACAGAAGAAGAACTACAAAGAAGGAAACAAGTACAAGAACAAGAGAGAAGATGATAGCAAAGATTACAAGGAAAAAGGCAAAAGATGCTACATTGTTGAAAAATATTCTGATGAGAATGATGATGAAGTAGTCTATGTGGCCATGAAGGATGAATCAAATAAAGATGAAGATAAAGAAACAACATTAGTTACCTACATGAACAAGAATTATAAGTGGATCATAGATAGTGGATGCTCATAACACATCATAGGAGATAAAAGTAAGTTCATTACCTTTACTCAATATGATGGAAATAATGTTAGATTTGGTAATGATGCTCCATGTCAAATCAATTGAAAAGGATCTATTAAACTCACAGAGAAAATTTCATGTGATAATGCATGCTATGTTGAAGGATTGAACTACAACTTGTTGAGTGTTTCACAATTAGGCAATATAGGTTGCAAAGTTGAATTTGGAAACAAAACTGCCAAGATCTATGACACTGATGGAAATCTAATAGGAAAAGGTGAATAAAATAGGAGTAATCTATTTTACCTAGATATAGAAGATGAAACTTGTCTTGTTGTTGGATTTGATGATGTGTGGTTGTGCCATAAAATACTGTATCATGTTAATTTTGACAATCTGATTAACATCAGCAAAAAGAAGAAAGTCAGAGGGTTGCCCAAATTAAAGAAACTTGAAAACGTAATGTGCAAACAATGTCAACTAGGGAAGATGACTAAGTCTAACTTCAAAAGAAAAACATACACTTCCAAATAAGTACTAGAGTTAGTTCATACGGACTTATGTGGTCCAATAGAAGTGCAAAGCTACCTAGGAGATAGATACATAATGCTATTTGTAGATGACTATTTAACGATGATGAC
Source organism: Cupressus sempervirens (assembly GCA_028749045.1). Taxonomy (NCBI): domain Eukaryota; kingdom Viridiplantae; phylum Streptophyta; class Pinopsida; order Cupressales; family Cupressaceae; genus Cupressus; species Cupressus sempervirens. The sequence goes on from CM053785.1 coordinate 728,727,665, forward strand.
TACTATGTTTTTAAAGCAAAAATCTGATGCATTCCAAATGTTCAAGTGGTATTTGGCTAGAGTTGAGAAGGAAACAAGAAAGAATCTAAAATGCCTAAGATTAGATAGAGTAGGTGAGTTTACATCAAAGGAGTTTGTAATATTTTGCAATGACAAAGGCATCAAAAGGAAAACACCAACACCAAGAACTCCACCATAGAATGGAATTGCTGAGAGAAGAAACAGGTTAGTGATTGACTATGCTAGAACCTTGATGATAGAGAAAAATGTTGGACTAAAGTACTGGAGAGAAGCTGTAAGTACTATTGTTTACACTCTGAATAGAGTCCAAGTCAAGAAAGGTACAAATGCAATACCTTTTGAATTGTGGTATGGTCACTCACCTAATGTAAAACATTTCAAAGTCTTTGGTTGTAAATGTTATATTCCTAAAGATACTAGAAATGACAAGTTTGATGCAAAAAGTGATGAAGGTGTATTCCTTGGATACTCCAATAGAAGTAAGGCATATAAGTGTTTGAACACCAACACTAATAAGAATGTGGAGAGTGAAAATATAAATTTTGATGAGTATGCAAAATTTCAAGTTGATGAGTCCAAGCAATCAGAGGATTATAGATCCTTTGTATAATCTATGAAGGAATGACTATTGAAGACAATGTTGCAAATCAAGTTGGGAATCAACAACAAATTTTAGTATCAATCGAGTCACAACTAGTGAATGCCTAGTTGCATTCAAAAGTCGAGCTATAGAATGTAGAAAATGCACATTATAATGATTCTGAAAATAGTACACATGAGAGAAATGATGAAGTACCAGATGAAGAAGAACAAAATGGCTCTGAAGTTGAAGGATCAAACATGGAAATAAGGACAAAACCAAGGTTAGCCAAATATGTGAAAAGACATCACCCTGCAAATCAAATCATTGGTAACAAGGATGCCAAACCAATGACAAGGAATAGACTAAGGAATGAGTCATGTCTGTTAAGCAAGGTTGAGCTCAAAATAGTGAAAGATGCACTACAAGATGATGACTAGTATAAAGCTATGGAAGAAGAGATAGATCAAATTGAGAAGAACAAAACCTAGACTTTAGTTCCTAGACTAGCTGATAAGAATGTAATTGGTACCAAATGGGTGTTTAGAAACAAACTTGATGAGAATGGTGAGATAACAAGAAGCAAAGCCAGATTAATTTGTAAAGGCTATGCACAAGAAGGACTAGATTATGGGGAAACATTTGCCCCTATTGCAAGAATGGAAGGAGTAAGAACACTACTTGCATATGTTGCATACAAAGGTTTCAAAGTCTACCAAATAGATGTCAAGTCTACTTTTCTAAATGTATACTGGAAGAGGAAGTCTACATAGAATAGCCTGAGGAATTTGTCAATGGTAAGAACAAAGATATGGTCTGCAAACTACACAAAGCACTTTATGGATTGAAGCAAGCACCTAGAGCATGATATGAGAGACTGCATAAATATCTTGTGAAAATAGGATTTGAGAGAACATATGACAACAACAACTTGTATGTCAAAGCTGAAAAGGTAAAGACATTTTGATATCAGAAATTTTTGTTGATGATATAATATTTGGAGAAAAAGATGCTCTATGTAAAGATTTTGTTGATCAAATGAAGCATGAATTTGAGATGTCAATGTTTGAAGAAATCAAATTCATTGTTGGATTGCAAGTACATCAATTGAAGCATTGCATATTTGTGACCCAATCCAAATACATCAAGGAGATACTCAAAAAAATTAGATGAAAAGAGTCAAAGCCAGTCAACACACCAATAGCAACTAGACAAAAGCTATCCAAGAATGATGAGTTTGCTGAAGTAAATTAGACATTGTATAGATCAATGATTGGAAAGTTGCAATATGTTGTACATAGTAGACTAGATATTGCATTAATTGTTGGAATAGTGGCAAGATTTTTTGCAAATCCAAGAGAAAATCATTTAATTGCAGTGAAGAGAATACTGAGGTATCTAAAAGGAACTGATGATTTTGGTCTATACTACAAGGGGAGTGAAAATTTTGAGCTAAAAGCCTACACTGATGTATATTGGGGAGGTAACATTGATGACAGAAAAAGTACCGATGGAGGATCACTTTTCTAAAGAAAAAAATTGATTACATGGACCAGCAAAAAGCAAAGTTGTACCTCACAATCCATAGCAAAAGCTAAATATGTTGTAGCTGCCATAAATTGCACCAATATTGTATGGATTAAACATTTGTTGCAAGGTATGAAGGAAGAAGTAAGTGAGCCTATGATACTTTATTGTGATAATACAAGTGCTATCAACATATCAAAGAACCTTGTAATGCATGCTAAACCAAGCATATTGCAATCAAGTATCACTATGTAAGATAATTGGTGGAAGATAGCTCAAAGGAACAGATTGCTGACATCTTCACAAAAGCACTACCTAAAGATGCTTTTGAGTATCTTAGAAGTAAGTTAGGGGTGATACCTCTAGCCAAAGCTACTTGAAGTAAAAGAAAAACTATCCTACATCAAATGAGCTGATTATTGAAGATTTTACACATTGATGTAGAGGATGTTTACTTTAGGATTCATGCCTAAAGTTTAAACTGTTGAAGTTCCAAATCAGTCATAAGCAATGTGATAGAGGGAGAAATTGAATGAACCTACAAAAGCTATACTTGCATATTCGTATGCTAATATGTCTTTGGCATTGTTGTCAAAGAGGGAGAAGTTGTGAGACACTGATCGACTACATTTTGATCAAAAGTATGAGGGAGAAATGTCAAGAAATGTAGAAACTAATCAAATGAAGATTAGATAGATATGATTCAACAATTGATAGGAAAAGAAGTAGAAATAGCAGAAGATGAGCTATATAGAGGGAGAAACAAAGAACAAGGATACAATAGCTAAGAAGGTGAAGCAGAAATGAAGCAATTAGGATAGTAAAGGGAGATGTGAAAACTAATGATGATACTAACACAAATTTCTTTTTGTCATTTGACTTACTATTCTAACCTAGTTAGCTTGTGGTTGAATAGTGTAGTCTGATGGTTGATTAGTTTGGTTTTCCATCAATGTCAAAGAGGGAGATAGTTGGAAATCTGATGGAAAAACTAATTGTTGAAGATCAAAGAGGGAGATTTTTGTTAACATAATATTTTCAATCATTGTTTTGTCATTAATGTCAAACCTGCTACTTGTAGGAATGACATTTGCTTATAAGATCCAAGTGCTATCACTTAGTTGATTGATGAAGAGGATTTGATCAACAAGATGTAACAAGAGTACCTAAGGGAAAAGGTTGAGTTATGATGTTGTAATGAAGTCCAAGGATCAGTTAAGACAATGGTTAAATGATGTATTGGTAACATACTCAAAGATACAGAGTTTGGTCACACTTAGAAACATTGGAGGAATAAGTTGTAACAAGGTTCATTGCAAAGCTTAAACTAAGTTTATTATTGGGTGCGAAGAAAGCTAGTTGAAGCCAATAAAATTCTTAGTTGGAGTTGAGTAATAGGAAGTTCTAGCGTGTGTCGATTAAAGATCAAGTGTTGAGCATCACGAAAAATATAGTTTATGCCGAGTAACATAATATGTGTCAAGCACCATTATTTCAATAGTGCCAAGCTGCTACATTATTTTAAATAACAAAGATTCAACAAATTTGAGCCGAAAAAGTGGTTATCTTGAATTTTGTGAACTAGTTGGAAGATAAGGATGATGAGCTAGTGGCACAAAATTCTATGTAAACCATTTTTGGGTGAATTCAAATGGATTATTCAAGAAGTTTCTAGAGGAAACAAAATATGGGTTAGATACAATGAATCCTACCTAATCCATATGAATTGAAATTAAAAAATGGAAGAATTGAGTGGGAAAAGGAACTCCAAGACATCTATTTAAGAAGTCATAGACCAAGAAGCAAATGTTGATGATGCTGCTAGTGAAAAAGAGCCAAATTGCAAAGTGCATAGAAGGGTGTCTGGAAGAAGACATCTAGGAGAAGGAAGAGCACAGAGGCTTTACTTCTACAAGTGGTCAAGAAGAGATGATTGCACTAGTACATTGAGCATGGAGACTCAAGGAGACTAAGCTTGAAAGGAGGGCAAGCTGTCAAGAGTTGCAATGATTGAAGGCTAGGCAATAAGAAGAGTTGAAGAGTGATCTAAGATCTGCAAGTTTAGTTGTATGCTATAATCAGGTCAAAATCCCTAGTTTTTACTCTTTAGAAATTGTATTAGTTAGGATAGAAGGAAAATCCTATTGACTTAGGTTTGCCTAATAGCCATTTTTAAATCCTTTAATTGGGTGGCATTCCAAGTGAATGTTCTAAAGTCCTCTAACCAAGCCCACGTCTAACAGGGTGGTTAAATCCTCTAAGAAAGGTCACATTTAACAGTGTGTTGTAAGGCTTTAACAAGGTAGGTCTTTCATAGGGCATCACTTCAGAAGAGTGAGAATTGAGTAGCATATTACTACTAGTTTTTCCCAAATTGGGTTTCCATGTAAATCACTATGTTATGTGTTGATCTTTTATGTGTTATGCTTGCATGTTGATTTATAGTAATTTGTTGATTATAAAAGTTAAAGCTTGGATGAATGAATGATTGGATGGGTTCACCACACTTAGTAATAAAAGTTTGAATAGGATATTTAGACCTTGAATAACTGATTCACCCCACCAACCCCCCCCCCCCGCCCTAGTTATTCTAAAGCATTTCTAACAATATTTTGTGTCATCTATGTTAACCTCATATTCCAAAGGTTTAACCCATGCCACTCTAGACCTAACTATTTGAATGTAAACTTTGTCACAATCAACCATCAAACAAATATCCTACTCATAATCTTCTACTAGTTTCCTAGGAATCCTAAATTTGTTTTTTATTTTCTCCTTGAATGTCTCAAAGTATTTATCCATAATACTATCAAAGTTTTATCCCATCTCTACTATAAATTCATTGATTTGGTACAATATTGGAGTATCTTTCTTCCATGCTATAGTTCCTTTAGAAGGGAAAACGTATGAACATAGAAGACTAAACATGTCAAGAGAGAACTAAACTTACATGGATTGTTCTTTTATACTCAGATGTTGTCCATATTCTTGCTTAATTGATTTAACAACAACTCAACAAGGTTGAAGGATAAATTGTTCTTTACCACCTTATACGCCAAGTTGACTACTTCACATGATACGTTGTTCAATCAGCTTGAGCTATAGATTTTGTGAGCTATCACATGGATGCCAAACTTGAATTCCATGTTAGCTACTCCACCTAGCTTCATGCCTCTTCCATCCCACTTAACAAGAGTTCACTTTGTTAATTCAACTCAACCTAGGGTTTTTGTGGTCTTTTCTTTGTTCAACATGGACAATCCAAGAATCCTTTATATCATCTTCTTGGATATAAAAATAGGATGATATAACCATAACTGCATGTTCTGAACACAAATCAAGATGAATTTGATCTACTTCACTTGAAAGTCCCTCAGCATATGTAAAATATGCGTCAAACCCTTTGTCTCCAAATGTTTGTGCTCAAGTTTCAGAACATCATCCACACATAGTTTGTTGAATACCTCATTCATCTCTAATGTTCCAAGATCTTGAATAGAATAGTGAAAAAATAATCAAATGTCATGAATAAGGAGTACCTTAGGTGGAATATGGGATTGCACTCTAGTAGGGTCAAGTGCCTCTACAACTACTTGACTTAATTTTTATGTGAGAACCTTGCAATCTACTCCATGAACCAACATTTGAAAACCTTTCTTAACCTTTCTACTATAAGATGCTATCACTTGATAAGGTTTCAAACATAGAGAAATGATCAACAATAACTGCTAAAATCACTCAAGGGCTCTGAATTCACTCTTTGCTCTATGTTTAGAAAATTCATGGTGAAATAATACATTCAATTTCCTCCTTTTAAAAAATTTCACTCTTTACAATCACTATTAATGCTTTGTATGCATATTCATTTGGTGACAGGCTATCCTCCGCTTGGTTTGGTCTTTAATGCTCAGAAGACACCTTCAACTTGATAAGGTCCCCTGACTTGGTAGGAACTACCAATTCAAAGAGAATTTCAAACTCATTAGTGTTACCACCATTTAGTCTAAACTTGGTACTTGGTAGAGTCACCAACTCTACATCTACATCCTAAAAAAGATATGCAACTTGACCTTGCTCAAAAAGCTCTTCCTACTCGAACTTGCTTGGTAAGGTCTTGAACTTCCATCATCACTCAGTGATCCTCGTGCGTCTTAAATGTTGATATGGATATTTTTTCTTTCTAGCTGAAACTAATGTTAGATGACTTATTTTGAATCATAGTTCCAGTGATCTCCATAGGGAACTAAGTTGAAATGGTTGAGTCACCCAATTCATTGACTTGGGTTTCAACAACTTCATGACTTTGGCTTGCATTATCTAGAGATTTCTATACCCATTTCTACCTCATTTTTTTCCTGATATTGCTAGCTTTGGCATTCTTTTCATCTTCAATTCTACCTCTATTCATATATTTTTTGGCAAGATGTCCAAGTTCTATAAAAATAAAACATCTCTTCGTAGTGTCTCTCTTCCTCATGTGATGTTTTACACAATTTTATCCAATGTGCCCAAACTCACCACAATAGTGATCTCTACACCATGTGTTATAATCCCAACCAAATATTGCTTTCATAATTTATTTTTCTAGGTTCCACTTCTTGGTCTTACAATCTAAAGATTTTTGTCCTTGTTTATTGCAATTGTGACAAACTTAGGTTTATATGTGCATTCACTTGCTCTATGACCATGCTTATTGCAATTGTAACACTTTCCATTGAATTTTTCTTTATCATTTCTCCAACACTTATTTGATGTATGACCTATCTTACCACAATGATTTCAAGGTCTTTTATTCTTTTGAGCTCCTTGTTGAGATGATTCACCTCCATTCATATATCCTAATCCAACTTTTCCTTTGTGTCTATATTGATTTTACTCACTCAATTGATTCATGCTTTCATCATTCTCTCATTGGTTTTCTTTTCAATACTAAGATCATTCTATAGTCTTTCATTCTCTATCCTTAGATTGATAAGCTCTTGATTTGCATCATTGAGTTGATCAATAAAGTCTACCTGCTGAAGGGATAGTTGTTGAATTTCATTGTCCTTTTCTTCTATCTTATCTTTAGCTTTGTCCTTTTGTTCCATGACTTCACATAATCTAACTAATTGGATTTCTTGCTCTCTTTTCAGCTTTCTAACTTCTTCTTGAATATTGGAATTTTTCTCTAATAGGTCTTTGATTGCTGCATCAACTTCATCTGAATTTCTTTCTGAACATAAGTCTTCAATTCTTTCTTCAATGTAGAGATTTTCATCCATCTGTGCTACAAGATATTTCCTTCTTTTAAATGATTGAGAGATTTTCTCCTGTGCTTTCTTGATTTTTCCAATGGCTAATTCTAGATCTAACTTTTCATTCTCAATAGCCTTTTCTAGCTTGTATACCTCTATTTCCTCTGATCTTATCTCAAGTTGTTAAACTTTTCATGTGGGAACCAAAAGCTTTAATACCAATTGTTGGAAATATAAGGTAGGCTAGGTTATTGAGAGGGGAGAGTTGAATCAGTAACCAATAAAATTTTAACTCACTTCACTAATTAATCATTCATATATTATTTTGATCTAATTGCATGCATAAAAGAATGAAAGCAATAAAGCATTCATAACACTTTGACACAAGATACGGTGACCCATAAACCTTCCAAATAGAAAGTAAAACTAGGGTGGGGATGATACCCACAAGCTTTAGTACTACAATATAAATTTGGACTATTAAGGCTTATAATTGACCACTTTTGATGAGCTACCCTGTTAGGATCAATAAGGATGATTAGGTCCACCTTGTTAAAGGATTTACAAACATATAGTGAAGTATGCACTCTGTTAGGAGATTTAGAAAAAGATTTTTAAGTCCACCCAGTTAAAGGATTTTTCTGATGCACGTGTTAGAATGAATCAGTGGCTGATCTGTAATCTGCAATTTTGATTTGTTGAATGAGATTCCTTGAATTTCAATTATCACCTAACCATGATCGATAAGTCTCTACTATACCACATACTACTTGTAGCCTTCTTCAACTCACACTCATCTTATTTTACTTATTCTCATACATTCATATTCATAATTTTTGGATATGATACAATACATTACATATATATCAATCCAATTAATCAATTATTGGAGTCAGGTACAATACCAAATTCACCACAATTCACAAATTCAACTCATTATTGGAACTCGAGTTTAGAAGACAAACTCAGTGATGTTTTGACACTCAGAAAACACTATCAATGCTCAACATATATTGAAGCTCAATCCATACTGATCACTTCAAGCAACACAAACTTACTCAACACTATGTAACTTGGTGAACACTAAGAAACTTGGTAGAAATTGAATCACTTGGTTGACATTGCATGACTCGGTCAACACAAGATTCACCTTCTTAACACTACAAAACTTGGTAGACACTAGATATGCTTGATTAACACTTAGATCTTCATCACTTCTACTAAATAGCTTGTTAGACTCTTCTACACTCAAGTGATACTATGGATTCAAAGTGTGCAAGAGTGTGAAGATGTGATGAATAAATTGAAGATTTTAATACAAAGAAAGGAAGTGAACTTGAAGGATAAGCAGAATATCCTTATGGAGCAAAAAAGCTATATTCGATCAGGAAGGATCAAGTACAAGCCAAAATAGAGATTTGTAATCAGCATTTTAGTTGTAATCAAATTAGGTCATCTCATTGTTACTCTCTAACCATTGTACCAGTGATCTAAATTGTCAACAGAGTTGGCTTAACAACTATTTGTAAATCCTCTAACAAGGTGGGAGTTCTATTGAATTTTCTCAAGACCTCTAACAAGGCCACTCCTAATAGGGTGATTAAATCCTTTAACAAGGTCACACATAATTGTGTGTTATGTAACCTTTAATAGGTTTGGCTCCTAACAGGGCTTACTTCAGAAGAGTGAAAATAGTAACTAGTTACAATTGGTGGTTTTTTCCAAATTGGATTTTCACATTAAATCTTGGTGTCAAATGCATTCATGCTATTTTTCTTTATGTTTTTTCAACTAAGTTAAAGTAAGGGTAATCATAGTTAACATCTAAAGTTTTCATTTTAAGCACTTACCAAGTTACAACATTTTATGTGTGTTTACCAAGCATCAGCAGTTTTCAATTTTCAGATTGTATTTTGTACTAATATCTAAGGTATCTAGGATTTATTTTAGTAGTAACTGATTCACCCCTCCCCTCTCAATTACTCCTCTTATATTTCCAACAAAGTTAACCTTAATGTCAATAGTTTGATAGGGATCCTATGAAGTCATAAGGTATCCTAATTGGTGCTAATATGTATTGATTGGTTGTAAGGGGTCCTAAGGAGTCTTAAGACCACCTATGACCCATTAAAACACATTAGAACTATAAATTAGGTCCTTATAGGTCATAATGTATATAGAGTCTACTAAAATTAATCTCAGATACCTTAGATATTAGTACAAAATATAATCTAAAAATTGAAAACTGTTGATGCTTGGTAAACACACATAAAATGTTGTAGCTTGGTAAGTGCTTAACATGAAAAATTTAGATGTTAACTATGATTTACAACATGAAAAGTTTAGATGTTAACTGTGATTACCCTTACTTTAACTTAGTTGCAAAAACATAAAGAAAAATAGCATGAATGCATTTGACACTAGGATTTAACGTGGAAATCCAATTTGGGAAAAACCACCAATTGTAACTAGTTACTATTTTCACTCTTCTGAAGTGAGCCCTATTAGGAGCCAACCCTGTTAAAGGTTACAAAACACACAATTATGTGTGACCTTGTTAAAGGATTTAATCACCCTATTAGGAGTGGCCTTGTTAGAGGTCTTGAGACAATTCAATAGAACTCCCACCTTGTTAGAGGATTTACAAATAGTTGTTAAGCCAACTCTTTTAGCAATTTAGATCACTAATACAATGGTTAGAAAGTAACAATGAGATGACCTAATTTGATTACAACTAAAATTTTGATTACAAATCTCTATTTTGGCTTGTACTTGATCCTTCTTGATTGAATATAGGCTTTTTGCTCCACAAGGGTATTCTGCTTATCCTTCAAGTTCACTTCCTTTCTTCATATTAAAATCTTCAATTTATTCATCACATCTTCACACTCTTGCACACTTTGAATCCACAGTATCACCTGAGCATAGAAGAGTCTACCAAGCTATTTAGTAGAAGTGATGAAGATCTGAGTGTTAACCCAACATATCTAGTGTCTACCTTGCTTTGTAGTGTTAAGAAGGTGAATCTTAGGAAAAAAATTGTGGCTCTCATGTGTTGAAATGGGTCATAATGCATCCCAAGTGTTATTAGGACCCTTTATTACCTATTATAATCCATGGTGAAATGTATATTCTTAATGAACATTGGATTGCCACTACATCTATTTAATATAATAATGTGTATTAGGGGTCCTAATGGGTCTTAATTTATTTTAATTAGTCATAAAGAATTCTAAAGGGTCTTATGACCACATAGGACCCATTGTAAAATATCATAACCATTAGTTATGTCCTTATGGATTGTAATATGTCATATGCGGTCCTAAAACCCCTTAGGACACACTTTAGGAATCTTACATGTCAAAAAGTCTTTGTATTAGGAATTCTTGAAACCCATTATGATCCATAGTGCAAGGAATATTCTTGGTGAACATAGGATTGTTGCTATATCTATTAAATATACTAATATTTATGCAAAGGGCACTATAAGAAGTGTACTTAAGACCTTCATACCAAATCTAACTTCTAGAAGTTTCTTCAAAACTCCTCCCTCATTTCAATCATTTTTTTATAGTACCAATTCCATGGCCATGGGTTCAAATTGATCACTAGGGCTCTAAAGGTCATCCCCAAAATCAAGCAACTTTTGGCTTTAAGGCTTGTTTCCCTAATCAAGGGAAAAAATGGATTTTACTCCAAAACTTAAAATCAACATCAAATAACTATATATAAACCTTCAAGATGGTCAATCAATCAGGTTCCACCCACTAGTTGAGCCCATAAAGTTTCAAAACCCACCTAACCCTTATTAGGCTACTAGACATACCTAATACAATTAGGCCTCCTAAAGAGGTTTTAAGTTCTTAACATTGATATCCTTTACAAAACTCCATGAGTCCCCTATATAAAGTTATAACTCATTTCATAAGTCCTCCAACTTATTCACATCTCATTTATAGGTTGTTCAATCTAAAATATTAAACATAGATATATACTGATGTGTGACGAGAGTTAAATTTCATAATCATTTGGGCCATGCTTCTTCAACACTTTGTAAGGGCCTAGTTTCTTTATCATTGGTTTGGAATGCTTCCATTTAGGAAATATTTCCTTCTTGAGGTATTCCCATACTAAATCCCTTTCTTGCAACTATGTATCTCTCCTCCTCTTATATGCAATCTCCTTATACTTCTTAGAAGCCTTGCAATAGTTTCCTAACCTGATCATGAATCTCCTTAATTTTATCTACAAACTGCTATCTATGGGCACTAATTTGTCCATCTTGATGAATATCCCTCAATTCCAATACTCCTCTAGGATCTTGACCATAAACTATCTGAAAGGGGCTCTTACCAATAATTATATTCATCAAATCATTGAAGGTAAATTTTTCTTGAGGCAAGATTAAATCTCACTTTTCACAATACTACTTTGTTAAGAATCTCAAAATGATTCCTAATGATCTATTTACTACTTCAAGTTTCCCATCTATCTGTAGAAGGTAGGTACAAGTGAAGCTTATATTGTTTCCCAAAATCTTCTACAATGTCCTCCGAAAGTGTCCAAAGAAATTTGCATCTCTATCACACATAATTGATTGAGGTAACCCATGTATCTCACAATCTCTTTGAAAAATAGGTTAGCAATTTATGTTTCATCATTTGTGCTTTACATTAAAAATAATGTGCCATATTACTAAAACTATCCACCACTATGAAAAATACTATCAAACCCTTTCTAAGTGTTTTGTAAGCCCATGAAAAAAAATTCCATACTACAACTTTTCCAAGGTCTTGTAGGGATAGGAAGTGATTGATATAGACCAAAAGAAATTGATATTCCCTTGGCCTTTTGAAAAATGGTACAAGTTTCTACAAGCTTCCTAACATCTCCTCCCAACTTAGGCCAAAAATTAAATATTCTCACCTAATATAGAGTTTTGTCCAACCCAAAATGTACACCCAAACTACCACAATACTTTTCTCTGATGATGTCCTCTCTCATTGGCAATCTATGGATACATAACTAGTGTCATTTGAATAGTAAACTATCATGAATAAAAAAGTCAAAATCTTGAACATAATTTGATTTTAAAAATTTGAAACAAACCTTCTAGATTTCATGGAAATCTTCATCTCAATCATGCATGCTCTTCAATGAATCAATGCCAACACTTTGCAACTTAACTTCTTGTATAATTTAAGTCATCCTGATTAGGGTGTCTACAACTTTATTGGTGACTCCTTTATTTTTTTATGGTGGATGTATAAGCCTAAATAGACTCTAATGGTAGTCCAAAACAATTTTCTTCAAGATGAGTCGTTTCTCATTTTTGGAGTCCTAGACTAAGCAAGGTTGTGATGACACATTTTTTTGCTATTTTAGAAGTATAATATTTTTAGGGAATTAGATATTCAAGATATCAAAATACTAGGCAAGTGATATGAATGAAATCCTAATTTCACAATTTCAAAGTTGACAGAATCTTCTCTATTTGATTTCACGACTTTATTATGCATTGAATAATGATCATTTGATTTTGTGATTTTGCACAAGGAAAAATTAGACTTATCTAATTTTGCAATGTCGAAGTTGATGAATTATTGATATCTTGATTTCATGATTTATTGAGCTATAACATAGTGTTACCTTGATCTCAGGATTTCACAGAACGAATTTTCTTCAAAGCCATTATTATGAATTTTTTTATTAAAGGAAAATATGCATGTTGTTTCTTCAACCTCATGGAAGGAGAAGCTTGTGAAATAGCTAAGTACATTTTTTGGTCTTAAATTCACATAGAATTAGATGTGACAATAAATTTATGATGACATGTGAAAAAAGATGGTCAAAGTTAATGCACTTCTCCCCATTGTTAAAAGGACACCATGAGGTTTTCTATCAACAATATTCTCACAATATATAATTTTTGTTTTTGTTTGCAAGTTTCAAAGACACAACGATTGGACTACCAATACAAGTTTACAATGCAGAGGATGTTTTGAGGCTTGTTATGCAACCAGGCTTGACTCCAGCCCAAGAAGACTAGTTGGATCACCTCATCAAGTTGTACACTACTACTTGGGAATTGTGAACCAATTATGGAAGCTTTTCCAATGACAACCATGAATTGGAGATTGAAGAGGACAAGGCCAAGGTTCATGAAATTCTTGTAGAGTTTCAAGATCTTCAAGGGAATCAAAACTTTGATAAAATTTAGGATATGATATGAGAATTATAATTCTCTTGGGTTTTTTGAGTTTTGTTATTGAAAATTTTGGTGGTAGGTTGTGATTAGTTATTAGTTAGTCTTTTGTAAAGGTCTAAAGCTTTTTGTGCCCTTTTTTTCTATAAGAAAGAGTACCAAGACCTTAGAATATATATAGCGATATATAGAAAACAAATACTAATAGAAATAAATGTATGTAACATAGGATAAATATTGCAAACAGTTGTAACCTAATTATACTTTTATTTTCAAAATTAACAAAAAAGCCCTATGTCTATTCCTAACTCTAGGAATCGATCATCAATATTGCTATCTGTGATTGTCCTCTTAGATTAACTTTGTTTTTGATAGATTGAAATTGGGTAGAACCCTTGAATAATAAAATCTTTATATGGTTGTGTGTATTTTATTTAATTAAAACTCCTAGATATCACTCTTAACTATCATCCTACAAAAGGGATTTGCAAAATACACAATATGACTAGGTCTTTTGTGTTGTACACAAACATAGCTATGTTATGTTTTCTTTTAAACCATGAACTATTTTTCATATGCATAGGGTATGACCCACCTAATATTATCCATTTTGTAAAAAATCTAGTAGTTTGGAAAGTAGATTCAGAGTACTACAATTTATATTTTTTACACATCTTTTCATTTTGAGCAGATGACCCTCAAATGTCTCATCCAAGTTCTGATATACCTAATTTCAAAAGAAGAAGAAAAGGTGTTCACTTATACCCCCCCTTTTTTGCACCATCGTGGTGCACTTACCCAAATGCCCCATTTATTAGAATAATGCAATTAAAATACTTTTTGTGGCTATTTTATGGGGGAAAATAATTTTTCAGATTTAGATCACTCTGAGATAGAAAAATATTGTCTTGGGTGTTGGTTTTCATAATTATGTTATCAATGACGTGTTATTTTATTTTACTTAATATATTGAAGGGTGTGTGCTTAACATTTTGATTATAAATCTGTTATTTTTACACCCTTTGAGTTGTTATTCTTAAATAATGAAACCATCATTTTTTTTTTCATTTCTAATATCAAAAACATTATTTTCAAATTAATTTATTCATGAGGGGACAAAAAATTAAAAGATTTTATTTTAACATCTTGTATCAAATTTTTTCTCTTTGTTTGAAATTATAGAACACCATGGAATGTATTAAGTGCATAAATTATTTTGATAATTTATTAAACTTCAATTTCTCCACCACCAGAAGAAATAGTTTATGCATTCTAAGTGGCTTCATAGTTTGTACAAATTTAAATATTAGTTTTTACTTTTAGTCTTCTAATGTCTTGGTGGTTCTTAGTCCTTTTGGTGACTTTCATTTAAATGCGTCTAGGTTATTATTATGTAATGATGGTACGGATATTGGTTCATCTTTTAGTGATTTGAGTAGTTGTTATTGACTTGACTCAGTTCTTGTTGGTGTAAATATAAGTATATACTATTTACATTTTACTTAAGATCACTTAGGTTAATGCATATTCATATTAGATATCATGTAGACATCTAAGATTTTGCATATTCATATGAGTTGTCATGTAGAAAACATAGTAGTTTGCACTCCAATTGAGCACATGTTCTCTGCTACATCTCTTTACAAGATACACCTTTGTATTCCTATCCTCTCATTGTTTCATGTATATTCATGCATAATGGAGGATAATCCACTCTTAGTGGACATGTGCTTAGTTGTTATGATTATCTCTTTTTTGACTCCTATTCATCTTGATTGCCTTTATATACAAGGCACTTCTATGATGTATTCATCTAAAATATAATTATCTCAATCTGAAATCTATTATCATTTGAGTATTTTTGAGATTCTCATTTGATCATCTCTTGTCTATATTGTGCTTCTAGATCTTAGTGTTGCATTATCGCCTTAGGAAAACTCTTACAAGGAATCAGATCCATAGGAGCTTCATTGCATAGCCATTGGAGAGCATCATTTTGCTTCATTTTGGAGGGCCAAGATTTAGATCTAGGATATCCATAGTTATTGGGAACGTTTTGAGCAAGATCTGACCTTACCATTATGTCTTAGTGGTCATTCCAGAAAATTGACTATAAATTTGCCTATGTTGGGCAAAAGTCAAATCTGAGGCAGAAAAGAAAAGAAAATTGAACTTGCAAGCCTAATTTTCTAATTTGGAGGATTATAAGTATCATTATTTTTCACAAGAAAGGTATGATAATCTATCAAATGTAAAAGTCAAAAATGAGGAAAACACTTTTTGCAAATTTGACTTGGAAGCTCGATTTGCAAAATTGTATTGCATTCCTATCAACATTTAGGGCTGAGCTCATTTTTTTAGGTGCCCATATCTAATCTAGTACAAGCTCAAGCCTACACCATTCCAATTGAGCATGACCAAAGCATTTCCTTCGAAGTTGTTTAAGCATCCCCCATGGATTTAGTCCCTCTTTTCAGATAGCACTTGCACCTCGAATTGGAGGTAGACTAACCTCTATTCTCTACTGTCGTCCAATTGATAGAGATCCTTGGGCTAGTCTAGTTGAAACACACAAATTTTTTGGAGGGTCATTTTGATTTGCATCACTGATCCACGATGGCTCCTCACATGTCTAAGTCATCAATCTACTCACTAGATAATATTTACATCTACACATCAAAGATTGGTGGAAATTTAGCTCAAGGAATTTTTGGATCAATCTTTTCAATGTAACATTAGAGTGGTTTGATTCATTGCGAGAAGCTTGACTATCCATGCACACAATTGATATCAAGACCCTATCTCTATTGTGATGGAAGCCTGATCTAATCCATAGTTGTGATCTAATCATTAAGAGCTCGCCTCCCTGATCCATAATTTGATTGCAATCTTGTGTTAAATGATAATTTGTGTGTGAACCTAAAATAGTGGGTTACACTTTTTTAGGGGAATAAATTCATCCAAAATCGCACAATCAAGAATTTTTCCTTTCTTAATTTTGATAGAAACTAATTAGTTTCTATCAAAACTAATCAAAATGAAAATTTCTATGGAAACTTTCCATGACACATAGTTTCGATCGAAACTACATAAAAAGTTTTGATTGAAACTTTCTATGTAGTTTCGATTAAAACTATGATGCCCAACTAGGGTTAATTAACCCCACTGTTGGGCTTTTTAGTTTCGATCAAAACTAAGGAAAATGAAAATGTCCAAATAGTTATGTGTGACCCCACATGTCATTTTTGATAGTGGACAAACATTTTCGATCAAAAGTGCAAGGAAGAGAAGAGGCATCTAAATTTTCCAGCCTTCAAAAAAGGTATGATTTTCCCCTTTTTAACCTATTTTATGCATTTTTAGTTTTATTTTATACATTTTTGGTTTCATTTTATATATGTTTTTTGTATGTATGTATATATCATGTATATGTATGTATATATCATGTATATGTATGTATATATATCATGTATGTATACATATATGTCGTGTATGTATGTATATATCATGTATATATGCATATATATACCATATGTGTATACATGCATATATGTATGTGTATATGCACATGTGTATACATGTATATATATACATAAATATATATATGTTATATATACATATCATGTACATGTATATATGCAATATGTGTGTGTATATATATACATACAAATATATATGCATGCACGTACATATGTACATGTATATGTGTATATATGCATATATATACATTTATGTATACATACATATTGTGGATATGTACACACACATTTAATTTTTTACGTACACACGTGAACTTGTAATATATTGAAATTTAAGTTCATATATACATGTGTGCATGTGTGTTTGTGTGTTTAAATCTTCACCTTACCTCTAATAATTTAATTTCAATGAACTAACCCTAACATTAGTTCCAACGGGTTAGGTCATGATGTGAACCCTAATATAAACTTCACCTTGACCTCCTCACCCTAATCTTAAAAGTATAACTAAACCTTGAATATTTAACCTAATCTAAAAAATAAATATAACTGTGCAATCCTAACCCTAAATGTCATGTAACACAATGCTAACCCTCATGTGAATTTAATCCTAATCTTAACTCTAAACATTATAGATTTACCCTAGAATTGACAAGTTGATTCTAACCATAACCATAAAATATAAACTGTAAACATAAACCTTTAGACCTAAAGTTATATCATTTTAACCCAAAAGTTATCCCTAAACCTAACCATGATGTGAAGACTAACTATAATTTTTTACAACATGATCCTCACTTCTTAACCCTAAAAAACCCTAATTTATGAATCCTAACTAAAAACTGTAATCTAGATTTACACTAACCCTAAAAAATTTAATCCTAAAGATCCCTAAACAATATTATATTAACGTTCCCTAACATCAATCATGATTATAATGATATAGCTTTAGAAATCCTAACCACAATCCTAACTCTAAGCCTAACCATGTAACTATAATTCCATAACATAAACCTTAATCCTAGGTAACGGGCTAATTATATTAACTTACTCAACATTTAACACTAAATCATAATTCTACTCATAATGATAATGTAAGTCTCATACTGATATTAAACACTAATGATCTGACTATATAAACACAATTATAACACTAACCCTAACTTTAACCATAATATCTTACTCAACATAGAACATTATTTTGAACACACACTCCTTTAACCCTAGCCCTATATATTTTCCTAACCCTAACTTAATGAAAATGTACCATGATTAAACCCTAATAATGGTACCCTAAACTCAATCTTAATACTAAATTAGGTAACCCTAAAATTAACCCTAGAACCATAATATAAACCATAATCATGATAAAACATTAACTTTGAATGCCAACCCTAATTAAATTAATTTATGCACTATGAGGCACATGCAACAAGAACAATATGTAGTACTAATTTTATAACTATAAACCTAACTATAACCCTAATAATAAGTCTTTACCTAACCCTAATGTTTTAACTTTAAGCCTAACCCTAAAATTAATTCTAAACTTAACACTAACTCTAACTCTAAACATAGTCCTACTTATTTCCCTAGTAACCTTGGCCATAATTGTGACAATATACCTATTAAATTAAATAGTGAATCTAGTTCTATATTTAACCTAGAGTTATGTGTCAGGGAGTCCACCCATGCGATCTAGACTCTATCTAGACTTAACTGAAACAATTTTATGAAGTTTTCACACACACACACACACACACACACACACACACACAATGTACACATGTACATGTG
Source organism: Cupressus sempervirens (assembly GCA_028749045.1). NCBI lineage: Eukaryota > Viridiplantae > Streptophyta > Pinopsida > Cupressales > Cupressaceae > Cupressus > Cupressus sempervirens. The sequence continues at coordinate 728,746,511 of CM053785.1, forward strand.
TTATGTTTGTTTCATGTTTATGAGATTCTATGTACATGTACATAACATATGTTTGTTTCATGTTTAAACATGTATTATTTAATTTCATGTGTTTATGAAATTCTAGTTTCTTAAATGTCATCAAGTACAATAAATTTTAAGTTTATTAAATGTCATATTTTAATTTAGGATGTACAAAACACACACATAGTACTATACATATGTTATGTCCATTTCATGTTTACACATATTATATGTTTAATTTTATGTTTACAAAATTCTAGTTTCTTAAATATCATTGTACTTGATAAATTTCAAGTTTATTAAAAATGTCATATTTTAATTTTAATTTCAGGTTTACACGTTATATACATGCATGCATACTACATACATTGACCTTCACATGGCAGATCAATAGCCTCATATCCCCCCCAAGCAATAGCATCCTATACCCCCCAAGCAGCAACCTTCTATCTCCCCCGATCAACAACCCCCTATCCTCCTAAGCAGTACCACCATCCTATCCCCCCTTCAAGAAGCAATAGTCTCCTATCACCCTGAGTAGTAGCCTATCCCACCTAACATGCTCTATGATCACACTAACAAAGAGATTCATAGACTTCATGAATCCTTGGCTAGTGGCACATGTTCTAGTGTGTATAGTAGTACATGTCATATCATCTTACAGAGCCTCACATATATTACAAATGAGATTCATGGTGCTACTCCATATTCTGCATGTACTATATAGATAATCCTTGATAATAAGAGATGAGAGGTCTCTTCAAAGCTCTCACTGTAGTAGGTACAGGGCTTAGTGCCCAAAGAGACACTAAAGAGGTAATGTTTCCCATTATCTTCCACTAAAGTATTTGAAGGGATATTATCCCCTTAAGTGTATAGATGCACAGATGGTTGCACTTATATACCCACACTTCCTTGTTGCTTATGGTCATTATCCAAATAATGAACAAATTCTACTCTATTTTGCACGATAACTTTATGTTGATATTCACTTAGGTAGGGTGGTGAACTACATTGATTTACCATTGCATTTAGGATAGGGGCATGGTATACTAGTTGATAGGAAGTCGGGTCATTCACCACTGACACATAGGTCAATTGTCAGAGTGAGGGCACCTACTATTTCCCCTACATTAGGTCTGTCAGCTAATGAGGCCATGCATAGCATGTAGTTGCGGGGTTGATTTAGGGAGTTGGAGAGATTGTCATAGCTAGTAGATCTATTTTGAGTGATGAGGTTAGCTAGTATTTGATGTCTCATCAGTGTTCTAGAGCGTCATTTAGCATTTCATCTTTAGGAGACTTGTACAGTGTAGCAGGCATCCCTTCACTGACTAGCTTAGAGGGTCTCACTGGAGTGCTAGCACGAGATACTATGAGTAGCCTTACTGAGGATCTATTATATTCATATAGATTCATATCAGAGCATCTTGGCATACCCATATCAGATTTTCAACATCATGTCCATGGTGGTATTGGGACACATCCTCAACCACATTCCTCTCATCAATCAATTAGTGGTCATGGTGGTAGTACACATCATGATCCACCTACTCATCACTCTTTTTCTATAGAGGGACATATACCAACTAGTATAGACTCTTCAGCTAGTGTAGGGCATGGTCAGAGTTTAGATGTGGGTCTTGATGATGTTGACTTCATCTTATTGACCATAGGATGGATGGACTTTTTGACACATGATGATTCTACTTCTATGCCATCTCATCTAGTTAGTCCACTTGGCTTGTCATTATTAGGACGTGTGCCAACCACCAATCATGGTAGTGTAGATGCAAAGATGGAGCTAGATGAGGCCCAACAAAATTTGGATATATTGGTGGACACAATTGATGCTAGGCAATTTGAGTATTATCAGATGCCAACATCTACACAAGTAAATCTATAGTTTTTTTACATTCACATTAAAATTTCAATTGTTTGTTTAACAAATAATTTATGCACATATACATATCATGCCTTTGTAATTAAATACATGTTTTAATTTGATTTTTTGTACGCATGTATGTATTGTAGGGGGACATCCCTCTTTTTGCTCCATCTTTGATGTCAGATCATGTACATCATCGAGACTCATTTGATGATGTCAATAGTGGATAGATGAGTTTCAATTTTTTTGAATTAGACACATGTGAAATTTAAATGTAATATATGAATTTCATGCAATTTATAAATTTAAAATAAATTTAATTAAATATGAAATTATGTACATTGATTTCGCTTTCCCTTGAATATATATAGGGGTCAGCACATCCTAGTGAGCATCTTAATAGTCAACCTTTAGACTGAACTATGAGGAGATGTCATGATGATAGTCTTGCACCTAACGATCTATAGTTTTTTTATATTATAGATTATTTGATCTATAATTTCATCTAGAGAGATTATTTGATCTATACTTTCATCCACAAAGATTATTTGATCTAGACTTTCATTGAAATTATACATGTTCTTGTTATTTGTTATTTGATCTAGACTTTCATCTAGATTATACATGTTTTTGTTATTTGTTATTTGATCTAGACTTTCATCCAGATTATATATGTTTGATGATTGACATACATATATACATTCTCTAGACATCTCTTTTACATGTTAGATTATGTTGGATTATGTTCTATTATGTTGGATTATGTTAGATTATGTTGTATTATGTTAGACTATGTTCTTTTACATGTTATCTATTATGTTGGATAATGTTCTATTATGTTGGAAATTATGTTAGATTAAATGTTAGATTATGTTGGATTATGTTAGACTATGTTCTTTTACATGTTAGATTATGTTTGATAATGTTCTATTATGTTGGAAATTATGTTTGATTATGTTGGATTATGTTAGATTGTGTTCTTTTACATGTTAGATTATGTTGGATAATGTTCTATTATGTTGGAAATTATGTTAGATTATGTTGGATTATGTTAGATTGCATGTTATTTTACATGTTACATTATGTTACATTATGTTGGTTTATGAAATTTATGTATACATATGAAATTGGTTAGGGTTAGCGTTAGGTAATTAATTTACATAATTCCTAATTCCTAATAATGCAAGTGATATTTAGATGTGATTAAAGTCTAGTCCTAATTTCATCCCCTTCAGAAAAGTGTTTGAATTTCTTCCCCTCAAGGCACATGTCCTAATTAGTTGCATACAAGTTCCTAATTTCTATAATTAATTACAAATCATAATTTAAACTTTGCAATTTAAATGAAAGAGTAAAAGTAATATATAATTAGTTACAAGTCCTAATTTCATCCCCTTAAGACACAAGTCCTAATTCCATCCCCTTAAGACAAGTGTTTGAAGTTCTTCCCGTCAAGGCACATATCCTAATTAGTTACATATAGGTTCCTAATTTCTATAATTAGTTACAAATCACAATTTAAACTTCACAGGTTAAACCAAAGAGAAAAAGTAATATCTAATTAATTCAACCAAATCTCAAATTGGAAATGATCAAGTTCAACCAAATTTCAAATTGTTGAACCAAATTTTAGATTTTAAATAGTTCAACCAAATTTCAAAATTTTCAAGTTGTTTCAAATTAAAAGTATTTTCTATCTTGTATAAAGTAGGTTGGCCCATTGCTAGATAACATTTAATATTTTCCTATGATCATCAATATCAAGTCTCCACTTACATATTCCAGGTCCTTTGACTGGATGAAGAGTTAGACCAGCGGCAATAACATGGTTACTATATTGATATACCTTATTGTTAGGTCGATGATCAGTGAAATGAATCCCATTCTTAAGTACTCTATTTTGCTTCAAATATGTCCCCTGTACAACAATAGAACCTACATACAGGTCAATCAAATAAGTCAATAAATTTGAATTCATAAGAAAAATACATGTACATGATTCAACTATATACTAACCTGTGGGAAACATAATTCTATCACTTATTTTAGTCTTTGTTAGCTTCTCTCTTTGTATGGTGCAACATAATAAATAATAGCTAACACCTTCTACATTTTTAGATTCTACCATGACTACAAAAACATTGCCTACACAAAGTATATGTATCTAAATTCTATGTGTCATGTACATGAGTATATATATATATTAAATAAAATAATAAAAAATATGAAACAAATACACTTGTATATATATACATACACACCAACTTTGATCAATCCTGAAATAAGGTCATAATCACTAGAAACTAATGGAATATCATCATAGTTTTCATCCTCAAACTCATTCGTATTGATAACATCTAGTGGCACCAAAGTCCATTCACCCACATATCCATGTTCTTGATTAATGCAACCATCATAGTTTTCATGAATGAGATCTAGACAAAAACATGAGTATTCTCTTGTGCACAATGACCACACATTACTATCTGTACTCATAACTGAATGCAAAGATTGTGTCTTCTCTACCCTCTTGTATGTATGCATTGATCTTCTATTGACACCTGAATGTAAGGTCCATACATACATATATAAAATGACTTTTAAACATGTGTGTACCATAATTTAGTTATCACATAACATATTAAATATAAAATTGATTCAATTATAATATTCAAATTAATTTATACCTGATACCTCCCAAAACACTTTGAATTGTATGACTCAATCCGCTTGTGATGACATTTGTTTATGTATTTATTGGCACCATAAAATATTTTTTGCACCACTCAACTACATCATGAGCATCATTAATGTGATATCCTTCTTAGTCCATTTGATACTTTCTTAAACTATGTTTGATACAAGCTCTTGCACCATCATGCGCACCCTTTCCATGTCCACTCTCCAAAAAACTCCAAAGGTATGGTATATTAGGGTATTGATGATATCTACATAATGCATAAAATGGTCTAGCTGATTTAAATTGTGTTACACATCCATCTGACCATACAAAATGTTTTTCCATTTTTATGCCTTTGTTTTCCAAATAATCAAAAAATGTCTTAAAACAATGTTCCACAAAATGTGTGTTGTGTTATTTCTCATCATTAATGTAAAAGTGATACTCTTTTTTAATGACTAGTGCTTGATATGTACTTTCCACAATATCCAAATCAATTTGCACATGTTGATAAGACACTTGAACCATTAGTAACCTACTCTATATAGTAGTATTCTGCTTGAAGTTGTTTTTGAGAAATGAAGGAGTAATTCTCTACAAAGTCAACAACATATAAAATTGTCTCAAGTTGGAAAGTTTCCCTTAGTATTTGAAATTTGTATGGTTTCCACTTAGCAAAAAAAGAATGATGTATTTATGGTTGAATCAATTTACAAAAATTTGACATAAATTCTCCAACATGTCATCCTCTACATATTCCAACCTTGTCGATTCTTTTCCAACTTTTATTTCTAACTTTATGTACTTATATCTCTTACATTTTACCATCCTCATCATATCAGTATCTTCATATCTCAAAGGAAATTTGGTCAGGTTACCATATGTTTCGCAAGTTCCTCTTATGTAATCTACTTCACCTATTGTAGGATCATTTGTTTTGTCACATAAGCTTGATGTTATGAATTGGCTCAGTAGTTTATGAAAAGAATTTTGAGAACCACCACTTTCTTCTATCATCTTTATAAATCCTTGATAGTAAAAATCAAATTCAACATGATATTAACAACATGTTTCAAAAGCTTTTTTTATCTTCACAAAATAGGGTTTCAATCTTTTAAACATTGTTTTTCCAATCTTTGTGTCAAGATTTAAATTACAAAATGAGAGATACTATTAATATTGTGTGACATCCAACCAATGTTTTGCATGTTGGAGATACTCCTTAGGCCCAATCCACTACTTGATGATATCTCTTCTATTTGGTGAAGGACAAGTATTATCAATCCAAAATTGAATGACTAAGTTCTTAACTATTTCCACAATCCTATCAGATCAAGGAACTCTATACATAAACACCTGGTTTCCTTCTAATGTACTATCATACAAATTGTTTTTCCTTTTCAGATATTGTAATATTGTCTTTTGACTATACCCAATATGAGATCATAATGAAGAGATCTATCTTTTTTGCCATAATTTCTTATTTAAAATAGATGTTAGTATCACTCTTCATGCAATAGATTTATTTGCAGATCTAGATTTTTTCTCAGTGGAATGTAACCCTTCCTTAACACTTTCAACAATATGTTTTTGTAGTTCAGAAGTCTTCCTTTTTTTTACAATTGTATCTATACCCAATAGTTTCAATGACAATTCATCTTTAAAAAGTGAAATTGATAATAGTTGAGTTTTCTCCACTATATCAAGATTCTCAAATTGTACAATTATTTCTTTAGACTTTTTATTCAATTTCCTCTTCTTAGTATGTGTAGGTTGACTAGCACATTCTCTCAATTTTTCCACATCCATTTCAATTAAATGATCTATATTTCTATGATTAATTTTTCTCTTCAATCTTTGAGCTAGATTAGCATTCTCATTTATTTTTTGATCTTGGGCTTCAAGAAAAATTAAAATAAAGACTTAAGATACAACTTCTCTTTAGGGTCCACATATGTGTATATACATAACAAATGAACTATTAAATACAATTTTATCTAACCTTTAGATGATCCTTCTTTGATATCCATTGCTTCATCTTCAATTTCCTCATCTCCAACATTTTCATCATCTACTATTGCACGTGCATGATATAACAAATAAAATCAAGCAAGTTTGTAAGGGGATTTGTCTCTAAAATTAAAAATCAAAGATGTAAAGTTTGGCTCTAGATAGGTAGAAATCTAGAGAGAGATTGTACTTGCAAGAGATGTGTGCATACATCATGTTTGAACTTGGGATGAACCTTCTCCAACCTTAGTTCGTTGTCCTTTTTCACTACCTCCTAAATAAATTCATAATTTAAAATACCATAATTAAAATGTACCCTAATTCTAAATATTCATAATTTAAAAACCATAATGTAATTGTTAACCATATTTGTCTCCCACCAAAAAAATGAATTTAAATGTCTAGGCCCAACCAATGATCACTTCCCACTTTTAAATATTTAAATGCCAATGGAAATATGAAAATAAACAAAAATAAAACCTTGTTATATTTCCTATTTTTTCCTAAGTTATCTTTTCAGACCCCCGCAACTTCCCTATCGTTGATCTTTCATCATCGATAATTGTCATTATGTTGCTATGCAAAGATGCTAGGGAGTTATTTCATGCAACATAGTGATGGTTTGACTTTTATTTTTGTTGGACCCTTCCTACCAGAATAGTCAGACAATTGTCATAACACTTTGGCATTTTGTTGGTTTCTCATTGGTTAAGGTATGACTGTGCAAGGTGGGTCCTTTCCTTTTATGGGCCAGTTCCTTTGGTGCACCTCACTCACCTCAGATCTTCCATCATTGACAGTTGTCATTATGTCACTATGTAGAGGTGCAAGGGATTTATTTCATGCAACATAGTGACATCACAATGCATGGCATGTGAGTCCACTTTCTTTAGTAGGCCACTGCGGATAGGGTGGATGATTTGTCAGAGCACATTAGCGTATGGTGGGATTTTTATTGGCTAAGCCTTTGACATGTCAAAGTTGTGGGCCACATTTTTTATGTTCTACCTTCTTCCATCTAATGCAAACAGACCAAGGGTGGTCACTTTTCTTCTTTAAGAAGTTTCTCGATCTTTAGTTACAACAAAAAAGTGACGAGTTGCCATGTGGCAAGTGGGTCCGTTCAGTTTGGTGGGCCACGGTGTGGTGGGTTAGTATGAGGTAGTTTGGCAAGGGGTTATGTTTCTATTGGTTGGTACACTAACAAGTTGAGTGTACCTTTGAGGCCGTTAGATGGAGGAAGATCAATGTCTCTCACTTTGTCACTATGGAAAAATGATTGACCTTTAGCTACAAAAACATAGTCAAGTCTTGCCACATGTCCTAGCAGGCCTAGAAAGGTCATCACAGTTAAGGCTAACCGTTATGTGACATCATGGTTAAGTTGGAAGGTGGCATAGTCAAGGTGATATGGTGGTCAAAATGCATGTAGACTTTGTTAAGGTGGAAAAATGAAATAAGATTACTGGCCCAAATTTTAGTTGACTTTTTGACTTTGCTGATTCATCAAGCTAGAAGCAAGAAAGATAGGGTTTCTTGCACGATCTAATCTTATGATCATTTCCAACCACTTTCCAGTGAATGTTGCACCTAGTGAATGAAGGAAAATACTCCTCCATCTCTAATTTTGTCCATCTACTTGGTCAGAGTGATTTAATGGCATCATTCTATCTTCTCAAGCCTTTATTTTGGAAAAATATTGGATTTCATTATGTTTGAATCTGTGCCAAGGTTAGATTTTCTCCAGTTCTACATGATTGTCCTCCGCAATCTTAAATGGTAGTGGTTGAGTTTAGGTTTAGGGTAGAAAATATCTCAATTGTGCCTGATCTATAAAGGCAATTTTTATAATTTTTTAAAAAATTGAATCTTCTTTTCTTTCTCTAATATTGCTCTATAAGTTCACTGTAAATTCCCTTTGCCTCTAAACTTATATTATATTCTACCTTATCTCTTCTAGCCATTGATGTTTTGTGCAAGATCTAATTGCCTCTCATTAGTGTATTGTGGATATCTACAATCTTGCATGATTGTATCTCCTTTTGGCCTATGAATGATATATAATTGAATTCTCTTCTTCCTTGTGTCATTTATTTGGGTTTTCTAATCTGCATGTGATTGTTAGATTAAAACAAGTATGGATGTGTGTATCTTTTGGTATCATGATGGTTTGTAAGTATGTGTATGGGTAGAGATTAGTTTGAACACTCTATTTTGGTGCATCACCCCTTTAGGTTAGAATAGGTAGATTTTTTTTCATGCATTCCTTCTCCCTTTTCCTCTCCAAGTGTAGTTAGGTGCACCCTAATAGCAAAGGAAGCTAGCCTTCTACAGAGATTCAACCTCATAGTTCAAGTCCCATAGCTTGGAGGTTGTTTCCATGTTTCACAAGGTTGTCCTTAGGTAAAAAATTTGGACAAGGGTGCAAAATTTTGTGAAAATAGTTTTTGACATGCCCAGTGGGACAATATTCAAAAAATTTCAAGTCTACTGGTGTCAAAAGGAAGATTTCAAGATTAAAGTTGAGAAGATGGTGTTACTCTCAGTGTTGTAGGCCTTCAAGAGACTCATCCTACAAAGCACTTGGCAACTCTACACCCTTCACATCTAGTTCAGACTGAGTTGTAGTGATTCATGCCCAAAGCTGAAACAAGGGCACCTTATAGAGGTAAATTTCAGTACTAGGAGATTTCATTTTCAAATCCTAGAAGAAGAAAGACTAGAGTATCTTTATCCCCAATTAGGAGTGCAGTAGTAACAAATACACCTACAAGATCCATCTCTACTCCTTCTATTGTTAGATCTCAGCCTAGGTTGCCATCTACTCATAAATAAACAATTATTCAATATGGCACAACTTAGAGCTCATGCTTTTTCCACCTTTAATGGTGGAAGTCCTCTCTTATTGGCCCAAATAAATGACATACCAATAGCTACACTTAAAAGTATACCTAAATTTATTGGTGAAACTTCCATCTCTCCCTTGGAACATATTCAAGAGGTTGCAAATGTCTATAATATCCATGTTGTTACAGAAGATGATGTGGCTGTTAGACTCCTAGCTTCATCTTTAAAAGGAAAAGCCCTACAATGGTATAGGACTCTATCACATGGTTCTATAAAAGATTGGGATGGATTAGGAGTTGGACTATGTAAACACTTTGAGGACAAAAGTGACTATTTATCACTTTTAGAACAGCTAACTACTATAAAAAGAGCCCCCCATGAATGTATCACCGATTTCAATTATAGATTTAGAAAACATGGGACATAATACCTACTTCAATGAACCCTACCCCTAGTAATGCCTTCTTGCATAACCTCAAAGCTTTTAACAATGACATTTCAACCACAATCCAAATATGAGAGGAGACACTTTACCTAATGCTTATGAAATCATAATAAGGGCAGGAAACATATTGATACAAGAAGGAAAGTTAGCCCCAAGGCCTCCTACGCCGTTCTTCCTTGATGTCCCAAATCACCAACCAGTAATGGCCCCTATTCCTACAACTTCCAAATCACAACCCCTTGCTCTAATCCTTCAAGATTCCACATCTTCGAATGGAATAGATGAAATCAAGGAGATGATGTAGTCTATGATGTTGAACATAGATAAAAGATTGCAAGGCCAAGAGAAGAAATTGGAAGATAGCTTCTCTATGATGCAAAAGGTGGGCAACAAAGTGGTGATGTTGGAAAGGCAACAAGCTCAAGGTAGTAAGGCTCATCAATTACAATATCAAACTCCAAACAATGGTAGGCCTCCAAATCATAATTATGGGAATAGTTCTTTTGATCAAAATAGGTAGAATAGTCATGCCTCTACCTCAAATGCAAACCAAAGTAGGGCCATAGTCCCTCAAAACAATATGGCCCAAGATCAAGATTTTTGTCCCTCTTGTAACTACTCCTATGCCTATTGCATGTGTTAGAAGGCTTAATCTTATTTGACTTTGACTATTCAAGAGCCTATAGCAAGACAATCATACAAGGAGAACCAATCCAAAGATGCCTCATATATGCAAAGACAGGGTGATTTCTCCTTTATAAATCATTAGGTGGAGGAACATTGTAATGTAAACTAGGATTCGATTGCTCACAAAACTAGGAGCAAAAGAAGAGCTATTGAAGATGCTCCCTCTCCTCCTCCTAGTCAAGCTTCAACGTCAAATATAGTGCCTCATGTATAAGAAGCAGGTGATCAAGCCAATGCTCCTCAACAACAAAGACAAAATAATAATAGAGGAGATGTGAATGACCCCCAGATCATTCCAACTCATCCTCCTACACATACAGATCCCAAGGTTTCTACCAAAGTACCTAATTCCTCATTTAGTGTAGTAGAACAGATGAAGAAGACAAATGTGAATATTTCCATGTGGGATGTTGTTGCTAGTATAGCCATGCAAAAGAAGTTGTTGCAATAGGAGTTGGAAAGTATTGAACCAAAGGATCAGCCACCTAGCATGGAAAGTGCCACAAGCTTAGTACAACCATTGAAGGAGGTAAAAACAAGTAAAAAAGTTAGACCCCCCTTATTTTATGTTTCTCTGATTATAGGGGATAAACTAGTCCACAATTGTATGATTGATTCAGGGGCTAGTAGTTTAATGATGCCTAAATGCATTGATGATGCTTTAGAAATGAAATATGAGCCCATTGTTAGGGATGTATTACACTTGGATGGTAGTACTATCAAGATTGTAGTGATCCTTAAGAATGTGGAAATGGCCCTACATGCACACCCTGGTTGTATTGTAACTCAAGATATATCAATTGTTGAAGTCAAGCCACACTTTGCCATCTATCTTTCAAGAGACTTCACTACCCAAATAGGTGGTTACATATTTTTTGATTGGTCATATATGTTTTTTAGAACAAGATATGGGACCAAGGCTTCAATCAAAGTAGAGCCTCTAGCCCTCCATCATATTGAATGATACACCCCTAATCTCATCAATATGAATTGCACTATCCTAGAAATGAATGAGGATGACATAGTGAATAATCCTACCACTTCTCTAGTAGAGATACCTGATTGTCTTTCTTAGATAGTTTTTCAAGCTATAATAGGTGCTAGTCCAAGAGTCATACATATGTAAAACAACATTCACTACCAAATGGGGTACCTATGCTTATTGAAGATGCCCTTTAGACTAATTAATGTAGGTGCCACATTTTAGAAGGCAATGGAGATGACCTCCAAGGGTGTGCTAGAAAATTTTGTATTAGTCTATCTTGACAATATAATTGTTTTCTCAAAACATGCAGTAGATCATTTTGATCATTTGAGATAGATATTTGGAAGATGCAAAGAGTATGGTGTGTCTCTAAACCCCAAGAAGTATGTGTTTGCCACTGACCAAGGAAAGTTCTGAGGACATATTATGTCAAGAGATGGGCTAACAATAGATCTAGAGAGAGTAGAAGGAATTATCTCTCTCCCACTTCCCAGTCATAAGAAAGGATTACAAAGTTTTCTTGGTAGGATAAATTTTGTGAGAAGATTTATTCCTGACCTTGCCTCCATGGTGAAGCCTCTCACAACTATGTTGAAGAAGAATATGGTGTTTACTTGGACCAAGGAGGGGAAAGCTAGTTTCAAAGAGATCATGGTAGCCATAGGCTCAGTCCCTACTCTCATTAATCCAAATTTTGAAAAGGATTTCATTTTGTATACATTAGGTGGTAAGCCAAGTATCTCTGCTATCTTGACTCAAGAAAATGATAAGAATGAAGAGTAGCCCATAACCTTCTTTAGTGAAGGGCTTAAAAAATATGAAGACAAATACAACTATGTGGAGAAGCAAGCCCTTGTAGTCATAAGGGCTTTGAAGAAACTTAGACACCTTCTATCTCATAAAAAGATCCATTTGTTGGTACCCCATGCTAGTGTAAACGATTTTCTTTTGAGCAAGGATATCAATGAAAAAAGAGTTGGATGGATCACAAAAGTCATGGAATATGATATTAATATCAAGATCACCAAACTTGTGAGAGGCATTGGATTGTGTAACCATCCGGTCTCTTCTTTTGAGACACTCAATGAAGTTTCCCTCTTAATACAAAATGAGCAACCGGTAGGAAATGAAAATCAAAATAATTGGTTGCACCATATGACTACTTTCTTGGTAGAGAGAAGGTATCCACATGGCCTAAATAGAGTTAAGAGAAGACAATTCATATTGCAATCTATCCCTTATGTCTTGGTTGATGGAGTACTATTTAGGAAAGATTCTAATGGAGTCCTATTGAGATGTATCAAAATAGAACAGATCAGCAAGCTATTAAAAGAGTTCCATGATGGGCCTACTAGTGGTCATTTCTCAGCTAGGGTTATAGCAATGAAGATAACGAGGGCTGGTTATTATTGGCCAACTCTTTTCAATGATTTCCACAAACATGTGAGGAAATGTGAGAAATGCACTTTCTTCTCTGTAAAGCAAATATTGGTCGCCCTTCCTCTCCATCCCATCCAAGTAGACCAAACCTTTTCTCAATGGGATTTGGATTTTATTGGTCCAATAAACCCACCATCTAGTGTTGGTCCCAAATGGATCTTGGAAGCCATAGATTATTTCACAAGATGGATAGAGGTAGTAACTCTGAGAGATGCAAAAGAAACTTCAGTGGTTGAGTTCCTTTATGGAATAGTGACTAGGTTTGGTGCCCCTTCAACTATTATCTCAGATAATGCAAAATATTTTGTAGGAGCTCAAATTTGTGCATGGGCAGTTGATCATAATATCTACTTGAGCACATCCTCAAATTACTACCCTCAAGGTAATGGATTGGCTGATTCATCCAACAAAAACCTAATCAGGATAATGAAGAGGACAATTGAGGACAATCAGAGATGTTGGCATCAAAAGTTGAGGACAACACTGTGGGTTGATAGAATAACACCTAAGAGGGCCATAGGCATGTTGGTATATGGCAGGGAAGCTAGGCTTCCAATTTCATTAGAGCTTTCATCCCTAGAACTAGCTCATCAACTAGAGCTAATGAAAAATGATGCCATGATGGTAATAATAGCAAAACTGATGGAACTAGAAAAAAAAAGGAAACAGGCAATGCAAACTGTAGAAACACATCAACAACAGGTAAAAAGGAGTTTTAATAGAAAGGCCAGGGTCAGAATTTTTAGAAAAGGTGATCTGGTATTAAAATGCGATGTAGATAGGGAAAAATTGGGTAGACACTCAAAATTTGATACATTATGAAGTGGTCCCTATGTGGTTATCAGTTGCAAACGGGCCAATGCTTTTTAATTAAGCAGGCCCAATGGTGAAATTATGCCTATTCCAATTAATGGAATACATCTTAAGTCCTATTTCTAAGAAAGGATGAGGACTTCATGTATATAAATTAGGACAGTTTCCTTTCTTTTTTCTTGTTTTCCAAGAAGTGCACGAGCACATGTGTTTTGCAAAGGTTGCAGAAGATTTTTGGTTCCTGGTTCCAATTATAGAGAGGTAGTTTTGAGGTTTCTTGAGCATGTTTTCTATGATTTTTAGGGTTTTTCTAGGTGGATTTTTGCATTTTCTATGACTCTATAGCCCAATGGATACTTTAGGCCACTTGGCTTATGCATAGCAAGCTTGCATCCTATCTGAGTCACGAGAAATGTTAACCATATTTGCCTCCTGCCAAAAAATTGAATTTAAATGTCTAAGCCCAACCAACGGTCACTTCCCACTTTTAAATATTTAAATGCCAATGGAAATACAAAAAAAAATGAAAATAAAACCTTATTGTATTTCTTATTTTTTCTTAAGTTATCTTTCGAACCCTTGCAACTTCCCCATCATCGATCTTCCATCATTGACGATCATCATTATGTTGCTATGCAGAGATGCAAAGGAGTTATTTCATGCAACATAGCGATGGTTTGACTTTAATTTTTGGTGGACCTTTCCTACCAAAATAGCTGGATAGTTGTCAGAACACTTTGTCATTTCATTGGTTTCTCATCAGTTAAGGTATGATTGTGCAAGGTGGGTCCTTTACTTTTATGGGCTAGTTCCTTCAGTGCACCTCACTCACCATCAAATCTTTCATCATCAATGATTGTCATTATGGCATATGCAGAGGTGTGAGGGATTTATTTTATGTGACATAGCAACATTGCAATGTGTGGCATGTGGGTCCACTTTCTTCAGCAGGTTGCTCCAGACAAGGTGGATGAGTTGTTAGAGCACATTGGCATACAGTGGGATTTTCATTGGCCAAGCCTCTAACATGTCAAGATTGTGAGCCACATTTTTTGTGTTCTACCTTCTACCATCTGATGCAAATAGATCAAGGGTGGTCACTTTGTCACTTTGAGAACTTGCTTGATCTTTACTTATAGTGACAAAATGATGAGTTTCCATGTGGCAGGTGGGTCCGTTTAGTTTGGTGAGAAATGATGTGGTGGGTCAGTGTAAGGAAAGTTCACAAGGGTCTGTGTTTCTATTGGTTGGTGCACTAATAGGTTGGGTGTACCTTTGATGCCATTAGATGGAGGAAGATTGACATCTCTCACATTGTCACTATGGGAAAATGATTGACCTTTAGCTATAGTGACATAGTGAGGTCTTGCCACATGTCTCGGTGGGCCCAAAAAGGCCATCACAGTTAAGGCTAACTGATATGTGACATCACGGTTAAGTTGGAAGGTGGCACAATCAAGGTGATATAGTGGTCAAACACATGTAGACTTTGTTGGTGTGGCAAAATGAAATAAGATTATTGGCCCACATGGTCCATCTTGGCTACACAATTTAGTTGACTTTTTGACTTTGCTGATTCATCAAGCTAGAAGTGAGAAAGATAGGGTTTCTTGCATGATCTGGTCTTATGATCATTTCCAACCACTTTCCAATGAATGTTGCACCCAGTGGATGAAGGAAAATACTCCACCATCTCTTATTTTATCCATCTACTTGGTCAAAGTGATTTAATGGTGTCGTTTTGTCTTCTCAAGGCTCTATTTTGGCAAAATATTGGATTTCATTGTGTTTGAAGCTGTGTCAAGATTAGATTTTCTCTAGATCTGCATGATTGTCCTTTGCAATCTTAAATGTTAGTGGTTGAGTTTAGGTTTAGGGTAGAAAATATCTCAGTTATGCCTGAGCTGTAAAGGCAATTTTTTGTAAATTTTGTAAAGGTTGACTCTTCTCTATTTTCTCTGATATTGCTTTACAAGTTCACTATAAATTCGCTTTGCCTCTAAACTTATATGACATTCTACCTTATCTCTTCTAGCCATTGATGTTTTGTGTAAGACCTAATTGTGTCTCATTAGTGTATTGTGGATATTTGCAATCTTGCATGATTATGTCTCCTTTTGGCCTATGAATGATATATAAGTGAATTCTCTTCTTCCTTGTGTCATTTATTTGGGTTTTATGATATGCATGTTATTGTTAGATTAAAAAAAGTCTAGATATGTATATCTTTTGGTGTCATGATGGTTCATAAGTGTATGTACGGGTAGAGATTATTTTGAACACTCTATTTTGGTGCATCACCCCTTTAGGTTAGAATAGGTAGATTTTCTTTATTGCATTCCTTCTCCCTTTTCCTCTCCAAGTGTAGTTAGGTGCACCCTAATAGCAAAGGAAGTCAACTTTCTCTAGAGATTCAACCTCATAGTTCAAGTCCCATAGCTTGGAGGTTGTTTTCATTTTTCACAAGGTTGTCCTTAGGTAAAAACTTTGAACAAGGGTGAAAACTTTTGTGACAACATTAATAAACCCTAATTTTAAATATTCATCATTTAAAAACTATAATATAATAAACCATAATCCTAAATATTCATAATTAAATAAAACCTAATCCTAAATATTCACAATTCAATAAACCCTTAATATTAAGTTAATAGTAACCCTAAGTTTATATTTACCATATTCATAATTGGATAAACCCTAATCCTAACCATATACATACAAAACATTTGCAATATAATTGTACACTATATGAACTAAATATGCATTGGAAAAAATATTGCACATCTACATACCTTGCCTCCTATAGTATCCTGCTAAAGTTTTTCGACAATTTTCATCTTCTTATTTGTTAGTTCTTCTTCATGAATATTTACTTGCTCTTTTACCTTTATTGCCCATGTCACAATTTTTTCTTCCAAAATTCAAAAATAGACAAGTTGCAAAATATGTCCTCCCTCCCAATTGAAGTGTGAATTATCTTATTGGATTGGAATGTTACAATTGAAAAAACAAAAAAATTATTTATATGACAATTTTTAAAAATAAAAAAAAAACCTAAAGGATAATCTTACTTTCGATCGATAATGTAGTTTTGATTGAAACTACCTAATTTAGTTTCGATCAAAAGTAAGGCTGCCCCATTTAACCGCATGGGTTAAGCTTTCTTAGTTTTGATAGAAACTAGACAATTTTGTTTCTATCGAAACTAATATTTTTAGTTTTAATAGAAACATAGTTTCTATCAAAACTAGGTAATTACAGGTCTTTCCCAAGTGTAAGAAGATTTACTGTGTTTTCATGGCTTCCAGGCTTAATTACCAAGTTTAGATGGAGCACTGAAGTCATGTCATTTTACATGATAGAAGTACTCTGAACGAGCTTTCTAATGACTATGAATTTGATACATTTTGACATTTTTAGGTATGTATTTGTGTACATGAATTGAATAGAGGTTTTTTATTAAAAAAAAAACCTATATATTGGATGCCAAAGGAAAAATAGTAACTAAGAGAAAAAAAAAAATTGAAAAATAATTATGGTCTCCGTATTCAAGTCCTCTTTCAATCAAAATAAGAAATTTTGAAACTGGGTAAATATATAATAAGTTACATGTGTCAAAAGCCATGTATGTCCAAATTCATGTTAAGTCAACTTTAAACTCTAATAAAATATGAAATATTAAGGATAAAGACATCATATCACCTCCATGGTTTTGGTATGGATGTTAAAAAACTAAATTCGAAAGAATCGCATTGATATCTATTGTAGAAAAAAAATTATGTGTGTCAAAAATAATTTCACTTTTTAAAAATCAAGTTTTTGATAACATATTGATTTTTGTGGGAGAAAAATTAATTCAATAAAATCAATTCAAAAAAAAATTAAAAATATATAACAAAAAGTCCTAAAAGACTCTAATTTACTTCATCTTCAAATTCCTAACCGTTAAATGACAATTTGCATCTGATAGTTTAGTATCAATTTAGGCAAAAAGGTGTAACCCACTATTATGGGTTCACCCTTGAACAAGTTATTAAAAAAATTCAATTTTTATATAAAGCAATGGTGTCAAATTCAATGCTCATCTCAGAGTCAAAGCAGGGATTTTTATTTTGCTATAATGTGACTCGAATTGTCAATTTTAACCTCATATTTTTATGACATTAGTAGGCATTTGAAATTGGACCCCTCACCATATTAATTTTTCAGTTTGGTAGCCTAACTTTGCAAGGCATAACTCAATCCTTTGAACTCCAAATTGAGCGCAAAATTTTTTAAATTTTGCTAGAATTTCCTAAATTTTCCATTTGTGCAGGTTTTCTAGTTTTAGTTGACATGTTCTACAGAGATTGCAATTTTTTTTAACTCTACCTCTCCAATCCTTGTTTTTGCAACTTTAAAGGCTTTATTCAGGCTCAAACGAACACATTTTTAGGTGTTATTTTCTTTAAAAGTGTATGATTTTTCGTATACTTTTCAAATCTAATTTCAAATGGGCCTATCATAATTAGAAATTGTACCTTCAATATTTGGTCATTTTTGGCCTATTTTAGCACTTTTAATTGATTAGATCCTTGAGAGATTTGGTGTCTTATGTACTTAGAGTCTGCTATAACATCACATTTTCTTTTGTAATCATCAAAATTAGGATTCCACTTTGTTCCATCTTGACAAGTGACAAATTGTACATGCACTAAATATAAAGTGCCAAAGCATCTATTTGGGGGGGTTCTTTGATTGAGTAATTTGGGGGGTGTCTTGTGTGATTATTCTTGTATTATTTTAGTTTTGCATCATGAATTCTTCTTCATTTTCTAAACTAACTCCACGTAACTATGCCACATGGAAAGAAAATGTATGGAGTAGGTTAATGAAGAAAGGCTTGAATCTCTTTGTGAATGGAACAATTCCAATTCCCTCTGGTCTTGATGTAGATCCTAAGGAAAAAATTTCCTAGCAAATTGAAGACTCTAAAGCTTTTGGAATCATTAGAGAATCAATCACTGAAGATCTTTTTTTTTTCACATTATACCCTTGAGTAGTTCCCAAGAAGCTTGGGATAAACTTGAAATTTTGTATGGTAAAGTAGATGAAGATAAGGGATTCACAATTCAAGCAAAGCTTCTCGAATTGGATCCTAAAAACTTTGACACAATCCAAGATTTCATCAACAAGGCTCATGAGTTAAGAGTATAACTTAAGGATTGTGGCATTACCATCAAGGATTCCCAATTGATTCATCATATGATGGACAATCTTCCTTTAAAATATGCACCTTTTGTTTCAAGCTACAACACTCACAAGTTGATAATGGGAAGTGCATTTACTACACCTTCATTTGAGTCATGATTTGGAGAGTTGTTGATGTTGGAACAACCAAAATTAATGAGCATGGAATTCTCAAGCCTTCCAATTCTAAGGCATTGGTAGTTAATCAAGGGAATCAAGGTAAAAAGAAGAAAAAGAAGTGTAAATACAAGAAACAAAATGAGAAAGAGAAATCAACCTCCTCACCACAAGACAACTTCAATAAGATGGGGAAATCATCCAAGAGGGAGTTGCTTACTTGTGCATATTTTAAGAAGGGTGGACATGAAGAACATCATTGCTATAAGAAGGAAATATATGAGCTCAAGAATCTTCTCAAGAAGAACCAATTAACTCTTCCTTCAATAACGACTAATTCCTCTTCTTCTTCACATTTAGATAAAGGATCGCATGGAGAAAGGTCAAGCATTAGTTGCTATTTCAAGTCAAGATTCAGCTAGATGGCTTCTAGATTTAGGGGCTTCACATCATATACTCAAATATGTGTTGTGTGTACCTCACCTAATTCATGATCTTCTTGCTATCTATCAGCTCACCCATGGGGATACAAGAAGGACTGTGGAATTCATACCGGATTATATTTTTATTAGAGACTTGGAGACTAGAGAGGTTCTTTCTATAGAGGTGGTTAATCATGCATCTTGTCTATACTACTTCTCAAACTTTAGTCACGATGATGATAGTGATTTCTCAATATATTTTGATCACACTTCCAAGGATATTTTAGACTTTAAGGGGGACTCTAGCTACTTCAACTTGGGTATTCTCACATATGATCTAGTTCTTGAGCCATCCATTTCTTCTCCTCCTACTTATATTACATCTACTATTTCTCTTGATCATGCTTATATTCATATAGTCATGAATTTAGGTGATTCAGCATAGCAATATATTCATTGTCTTCCAGAATCAGTTCCATGGGATGACTACTTGACAAACATTTCTAGTTTGTTTGTGGAGTCCTACATTTCATATTTGGAGAAACTATTGATGATATTCATATTCTCTTTGGTGAAGATGGTCCTTCTTCAGTTGTTATGAGGGAGCATGTTGACCCTCATCTTCATTCTCTACTTCATTAGTCTTTTGAGGCTGACATGATGGTAGATCCTTTGATACAACAGTTGGAGGAGGTCACTTTCTCTTTAGAGGAGATACTTGAGTCTTTGACACATGTTCTGTATTCATCCATAGTTGATCATAATTTTTCTTTTTTAGTAGAGTGGCATAGTACACATGAGTTGGAGGAGGTACCTTTCAGTATTGACTTGGAGCCACCTGAACAAGTTTTAGAGATTCGATATATTTTGAGATTTCTTCCTACATATGGGGGAGGCTTCAATGAGGAACCTTTTTTTTTTGTTCTTCCTAAGGGGAAGAATGTTGTTCTACACTCATGGAGCAATTTTTGCATCGATCCAGAGGATCTACTACAGGTTTACATTCTACATTGAGGGGAGGCTACTTGGTCTATTGTTCACTTCTCTCTTATGGGGGAATATTTTCCTCACATGAGGTCTTCTTCTTTCTCATTTTCTTTATTGTAATTATCTCTCTTTTTGGAGGGGGGGTTTTCCCATGAGGTTTTCCCTCTTTCTCCACTTTATGAGAGATTGCATTGCATATCTTTTACACTCGCAGTTTGTACACGGGTACCTAACATGGCCTAGTTGTTGGGACCCATCTTGCATTATTATCTAGCTTTTGTGAGCTTAAGCACATTCCCCTAAGTTACACATAAGGGGGGATGTTGGTGTAGACAAGTATTTACTATTTAAACTTTACTTAAGTTTACTTAAGTTAATACATATTCATATTAGTTGTCATGTAGAAACCTAGGAGTTTGCATATTCATATGAGTTTTCATGTAGACAACACAATATTTTGCACTCCAATTGAACACATGTTGTCTACTACATCTCTTTATGAGATACACCTTTGTATTCTTATCCTCTCATTGGAGAAAGTACATTCATGCATAATGGAGGAGAATCCACTCTTGGCGGACATGTTCTTGGTTGTTATGATTATATCTTTGGTTACTCCTAGTCATCTCGATTGTCTTTATATTAAAGGAACTTTTATGATGTATTCATCTAAAATCCAATTATTTGAATCTGAAATCTATTATCATTTGGTCCTTATTGAGATTCACACTTAATCATCTCTTGTCTTTCTTTGCTATCTCTTGTGCTTCTAGATCTTGGCGTTGCATTACTACCTTAGGAAAAAATTTACAATTCTATAGTAATTAGTTAACTAGTTTAGGTTATTTTGTATTGTTAATAGTTTCTTGGATGTTCTTCTTCAATATAAATTTTCACTTATGAATGTAATACCCCAAAATTGGCTAATTGCCATGATTACCAATTCTAGTCTATTCTGATCAATTCTAAAGTCCTATTTTACTAGGCAATTCTTACTCTGATATTTGCTACTTAACTTAATTGTCAAATGCAGAAAATCCTAATCTGCATTCATCATACTCCTCATTTAATTCCTAAAGTATTGACTCATATTAGTTGAATTAAACCTATTGATTAAGATTTGATTTAAATTGAAGTATTTATACTTTAATTAAATTAAATTATCTCTTAAGGCTAATGTATTAAGGAATTAAAAATATTTAATTTAATAACTATGCTTATTTTAATTAATTGAATGTAATTATTCAATTAAATAGAAAAGACATTTATGAGGTCATATCTCATTTTATTAAATTGAATATCTTTCCCAAATTCTATTTCTCAATTCAAAATGGAAATGCTCAGTCAACTACTTCTCAAATTAGAAATGACTTAATTCACTTACTCTCACGCTAAAGTGAATCTGAGTTAATTGTTTCTTGCACTTAGGATCTGAGTCAGTTAACTACATCTGTATTGAGAACCTTTACTTTGACTAGATCTTGGCTTCAATCCTGACCGTCGATCTCAGTTGATCTCAACCGTTGATGGATTCTAGGAATTCTATTTAAGAGACTCCTAATTCCTCATTACAGAGGTTGGAATTAAATTTGTATCGAATCTCTGCTGAATTGTGCACTCATTAGCTCATTATTCTCATAAACTTTTCATTATTTAGATTTAAAGATCATATAGCTTTAATATGCATACATATAGTCTAGTTTATTTTATATGCTATTAGATTAAGTGCATATCTCATCTAGATTTTTTGCATCTCATATAGACTTAATTGCATTTAAACTCTTCATTCTAGAATGGTCTGGTTACCTGCATCTCAACTCTGAGAGCATAAACAAGAAAAATCCTTCTAGTTAGAAGGCAACAGGTCAACTTGTTGGACCTCTTGGATGAACTATCCCATGTTCATTCTAGGATGAATCTGCATACAAGGACCATGTTGAAGTGTAGGTAAAACAACTAAGGCTACATTTTCACATATACAATGAACACATTATTCAATTAAAAAAATATAACATTTATTACACAACTAGATAAAATATAAGTAAATTGTTATATATCTATTAAAAAGTATGCATTTGTAACACTCAAAATTTAATCTATTACAATTAATAAAATAGAAGAACACACAATGTAATAGTTATTCCACAACTAACCATTATAAATAAATAATTATATATCAGGGTATGTGCAGGATCATGGTGTACCAAACTATGGCCTTAAGTGGCAGTGAAAAATTAGCAAATCATGGTTATGTCAACTTGACACATAATTTTAAAGTGGTTATGGACTTTATATCAAAAAGTTGTATGAAAATAATCTATA
This sequence comes from Cupressus sempervirens, assembly GCA_028749045.1. Lineage (NCBI taxonomy): Eukaryota > Viridiplantae > Streptophyta > Pinopsida > Cupressales > Cupressaceae > Cupressus > Cupressus sempervirens. Next base: position 728,769,386 of record CM053785.1, read on the forward strand.
GGAAATTGAATGTAGTTTCTAAACTACTAGGCCTTATCAGCAGAAAAAAATAATTGATTGGTCAAAAGTTTGGATTTTAATGCAGTACTACGAAAATTTTAGGGCAAAAATAAAAAATAGGTGTATGTCTAACCACCTTAATCAAAATCAAATGATAATTTTTTTTAATATAATTATAGATATAAAAATTAGACTCATGCTCGGATATGACGCATATTTTTGGGTATTTTTATTCCAAACAAATAATTAAATATGAATTTTCTACCAAAACTTTTTCAGAAAAAAAAAAAAAAAACCTCCCGTGTCTAACCACCTTAACTAATAGAAAATTTTACCAAATTTAATTTTTATTTTATTTTTCTTATACTAGGCGAAGCATAGAATGTGATGCAACTTTTAGAATTAAAAAATGTTGTACCATTTGAAAGTTATAGCTATTTTTCAATCAGTATGTCAATCAACACTTTACAATAATCTTCATTGAAAATTAACTAATAAATACTTATCGAACTCAAAATTTGATAGCAATTATATCAATGGTATCTCGCGAGTGATATTAAAAAACCTTTTTCGTTTCATTCAATTTTGATCAAAATAACATTGTCAGATGGCTACTCGAAGTCTGACTGACACTGAAACCCTTCTCAAACACATTTTTTGGGTTGACCGAATAGGCTTGGTAAATACCAGGCCTAATCAGATATCCGATCAGCCATGGTAATTTTACACTCCTATTTGGAGGGAAATTTCAAAAGGGGGATTATTTTCAATTTTAAATTTGGAGGGAGACAAATTTAAGAGGAAATAAATTTAAGAGTGAAACTTTAGACAGTTTTTGAGGAAAATTTATTTCAGGAAAGTGTGGACATTAATATTATTATTATATATTATTATGATTATTATTACATTATAGTAATATGTATGATTATTATTATTAAATATATATAATGGTATTATATGACTAAATTATTATATATAATAATATATATGTTTATTATTAAATTATTAAATCTATAATCTAGTAACATATATGATTATTATTGTTATATAATCTAATAATATATTATTATTATATTAAAATATATAATATTATATAATTATTAAATATAATATTGTCCCTTCGATCCATATGAATTATTCTAATATGTTCCTAGGGGTCCTAGGACCCCTAGGGACATATGTCGTCATGGAATGTGTCGAAGACCTATGACCCCCTTTGACCCATATGAACGATTCTAATATGTTCCTAGGGGTCCCAAGACCCCTAGGGACATATGTCGTCATGGAATCTGTCGAAGGGGGTCACTAGTCACCCTATGACCCCCTTCGACCCATATGAATGATTCCAATATGTCCTTAGGGACATATGTCATCATGGAATGTGTTGAAGTGAGTCATAGGTCACCCTATGACCCCCTTCGACCCATATGAATGATTCTAATATGTCCCTAGGGGTCCTAGGACCCCTAGGGACATATGTCATCATGTAATGGGTCAAAGGGACATATGACCCCCTTTGACCCATATGAACAATTCTAATATGTCCCTAGGCGTCCTAGGACCCCTAGGGACATATGTCATCATGTAATGAGTCGAAGGACCTATGACCCCCTTCGACCCATATGAACGATTCTAATATGTCCCTAGGGGTCTTAGGACCCCTAGGGACATATGTCATCATATAATGGGTCGAAGGGGATCATAGGCCACCCTATGACCCTAAGGACATATGTCATCATGTAATGGGTCGAAGGGGGTCATAGGCCACCCTATGACCCCCTTCAACCCATATGAAGATTCTAATATGTCCCTAGGGGTCCTAGGACCCCTAGGGACATATGTCATCATGTAATGGGTTGAAGGGGGTCATAGATCACCCTATGACCCCCTTCAACCCATATGAACTATTATAGTATGTCCCTTGGGGTCCTAGAACCCCTAGGGACATATGTCATCATGTAATGGGTCGAAGGGGTTCATAGGTCACCCTATAACCCCCTTCGACACATAAGAATGATTCTAATATGTCCCTAAGGGTCCTAGAACCCCTGGTCGAAAGGGGTCGTTCTTATGTGTCAAAGGGGGTCATAAGCTGACCTATGGGCCACATCATCAAATCTACATAACTCTCTCGTCAGACATCATGTGCACTAGGAGTCTCCTATGAGATACAAAATAATAGTTGTTAATATCATGGAAATCAGTTTTGAATTTATTTATGAAGATAAGGAAAATAAAAAAATAAATGATACTTATACATACAATGGGGCTCTCAGTGCGAATGGAAATGCCTAATCGTCTATGACGCAAAATCTATACAAGCTCATCACCAGTAGCCACACCCTATATACAATAAAGAATGTAGTTAAATTTCATTACCACAAATAGTTTACAAGAATGTATCGATATTTTATCAAATAGAAAGCACCTAATTACCTTTCCTTTGTCAATGCGTGCTGGCTCATCCCCCGCACTTTGTCCCCCTAGGATAGGTGTTACCTGCAAGATAAAAGAAAGATTAGAAACCATATATGCTACAATATCAAATAGAAAAAACAATGTGAACACAACATAATGTACCATAGATGTCTCAAGGCCAAATGAAATGGTCGAGAGCATGGCATCATCAATCTTTCTAAGCTCCTCCTTGGTCATCAACTAAACATGAATGAAGATCACATACATGTATAAGTCAGCATGGCTTTAAAATTAAAATTACTCTATTATAAAAATTAACTTTAAATCGCATATGTCACAACAAAAAAATGTATACACGTATCGACACCGAAGAAGTCCATGCCTCTGCATTCCCCTCCTCTCTCACATCAGGGTTTGTAGCCTCTGCGCGTGTGTCTAGTGTATCCTCGTCTAATACAAAATGATACTCAGGAAGATCACCTATGGGACCCAAGCAAATATTCTTGCACATAATGCAAGTGTGAGGCACACAAACGTGTGATGAGCTAGCTGATGATGAACTGGCACCAGCATCATCAACACGAGGAGGCAGTACTAACCTAGCCTGAGATATCATTAGGCTACTCATCCTATGAATGGCTCTGATGGTCTAAGAGCTAGCCTCTACCATAATATCTAGATGTTGCACTTGAGGAGGGGGGGAGATATCAGTGGGGGGGACAAAAGTGCCAGCTTTCTTCTGCTGGGAAGAGGGTCTATCCTAAGGAGCTCCTAGTCCTACAACCATGTTGGGCTTCATGCTCCAATAGTTCACTTTAAGTTTCAACACAAATTCTACATATAATTTTCTAAGAAAATAAAATGGCATGTCTAAATTGCTATATGGAGGGATATCAAAGACCATCCACCAACGATCCCAAAGGTTTGCATGTATGGCATCATTTGTGCACCATTTAATCGATAGTTTGGATTTTTTTGGGTCGACTAATATACCTATTTTCGGGTTCGCAAAAAGGCTAGCCAAATCCTCTTTGGTTATATTGAGGGCCACAACCTCATCATAGTCCAAACCATCATCAAACATCTCATGCATTTTATCACACCAATGAAGAGCGACATTTTGTTGGTTCGTAAGGGTTTCAATGTTATCCACTATGGTGTTTAACATGGATAACATAGGAGCCAATGCGGGTACATTATTATATGTTCTTTGCAAACCCCTCAATTCAGTGAGATTTTCATTTATCAAATCCTCGATTCAAGAAGGGTTTTTAGGGGGTAGAGCATCATTTGGTGGACAGTTTTATGGGGGCACTGGATCTTTTGGTGGGGGGTTACGAGGAATATTATTCCCTACCTCAGTGTCATCATTTTGATCAGCCATTCCTATTGAATTGCAAAACGTAATATATATTTCAAAAAACCTTAATTTTAACAAAAAAAATTCAAAAAAATGCTAGATTCAACAAAAACAAACAAAATCATGATAAAATTTATTGAATTTAGGTTTAAAATGATTTTAAAAATAAATAAAAAACCTTATATCTAATATCTAATTCGACATCGGATATTTGATATTATATCTATCTATGGCGGTTAACACAATGCGTATATTATATATTATATTATAATATATTAGTTTTTTATTATTATATTATATTTTATATATATTATATTACATTATATTATATATTATATTATATTATATTATTATAATATAATAATATATTCTATTATAATGCATATTATTATTATATTATATTATATTTTATAATGCATTATATTATATTATTATAGTTTATAATATATTATACTATTATAATATAATAATATTATTATTATATTATAGTATAATTATTATTATTATATTATTATAATAGTATTACATAATATATTATACTATTATAATATAATATTTTTATATTATTATAATATAATAATAATATTATTATATTATAGTATAATAATTATAATTATTATATTATTACATAATATATTATACTATTATAATATAATATTTTTATATTATTATAATATATTATTATTATTATTATATTATAGTATAATTATTATAATTATTATATGATTATAATGTCATGTATCGGATATCCGATACGAGATCGGATATTCAATAAAATTGGATATCCGATATGATAGGTGAAAAAAAGTCAGAGCAAATTTTGAAGTGCTTTTAGACGTCTTTAAACTCTATTTTTTTTCACATCGCCACTTTTTGGCACACCATGATCCTACACATACCCATCAATTTAAAAGGACATATCTCTATTAAAAATATTAAAATTGTAGGGCAATATTGTAATAGTCATGTTATTGATACTTTAATTCTAATGTACAATAAATGCATATTTTAGGAGTTGGATGGACAATCAAGAAAAATTGCAATACATAGCAATAATCGACAACACTTATCTAATAAGGATGTTGAAAATGGAAATATGATTAGAATCAAGTTGCTTGAAGTCAAACTTCATTGGAAAATGCTAGATCCTACTAGAAACCTTATATGTAAGCTTCAATTAAATCATGAGTATTTCTAATAAGATTTTTCAAAAAAAATATGAAAGTGTAGTGGAAATGACAACTCTTCCCTATTATAATGTCATTCTAATGTGGAAAATAAATGTATTGATTTGTAGTTGTTGACCTTCAAATTTCAATTTATGTAAATTCTATGGTGGCTTGAATCTTTAAAAACACATAAATTTGAACTTATGTGAGTATTATGGTGGCTTGAGTAAATTTGATTCTATTTGTGAATTCTATGGGGACTTCAATAATTTTTATTAAATTTAGTTGACGGGCTATTTGTTTGAACTTTTTCTTTTGAAATATTGTTTCACGTCATAAATTGTCTCATTTTGATGGGTGAAATTGGAAAACATTTTGACCTTAGGAGAATGGTGTAATCATGTGACATTGGGAGTTGTATCACACTAGGAAGAAGTCTCACATTAAGGAGTTAAGTTGTTTAGTTGTGGTTAATGTTGGCAAATTGTCTCACATTTGAATTCTCTCACTTTGAGAAGTTATCTCTTGTTAAGAATTTGTCTCATGATCTCGAGTTAATGTTTTTCAATTGTAGCATTTTATATTTGAACTTTTGTTTTCAGTGATGACGCTGGTAATTTTATCAAACGATGCAATGAATATATGTATACTTCAATGGTCACATGCTTGTGTGTTTCTTTCTGAACAAGAGCTAATTAAGAGCTTTAATCCTCCCATTGAGTTGTTTGGTTTGTGGGTAGTAGATGGATTTTTTTGCCAATGTTCTAGCCAGAGTATTCCTGGAGAATTCATTTTTGGTGAGGGACTAGGTAGATATGGTATAGTTTAAAATGAAATGTTCTTTAAATATATTATTTGCAGAACTAAAACTCATTAAGAGCTTGTACGGCATAGCCATTTTATTTTCAAAATTGAGAAAGTTGTTCCAAATTGTTATCAATCATTGTTCTTCACCAATTATTCCTCTAGTGTTATTTGCCATGATATTTTGAATAAACCTTTAAAATTGAAAGAAATCTTGGTAAATTGTGTATATTTGATTTTCTTACTAAAGGTGGTGGTTGAGTGGTAAAAGGACTAATTTTGCAATTAATTACTTTTTAACTATTTAATTTCTTTGTTTTTTTCTTGTGTCTTTATATCATTTGAAGGGTATATGTAAACTTGTAAGGTAGGTGTGGAGATGTAAACTTGTAAGGTAGATGTGGATAGTGCGTATGCACATTCCTATACATGTCATTCTTTTGGTTTAGATTCTATTTGTAAATCTTGTTATTATTAATGTTTATTTACATGCAAAGAAAGAGAATGCATGTGGGTGTCTAGGCTCCTTGAGGGAATTAGAGAGCTAGGGGTCACTAAGTTAGAATAAATTATTAGTTTATTGTCAGATCCACAAGGTTCATACATATTGTTTATTTGCATGAAAATCAACTAGAATGGTCATGTTAAATCGGATGGGAACAATTAAAGCATGTCAAACCATTTTGTGTTAGCTAAAATAAGTGTGAAGAATAATGTTGGATAAGCTACATGTTTTAATTTCTTTAATGTTGTTGGTTATGTATGGTTGACAAAATATTATAGAGTGAAGTGGAAGTTAATGTGTTATTTTTTTGAGAGTATTATTATCATGTATTAGTGCATGCAATCTTATTAGTGGTCAAATAGCTTTAGAAAATTGTCAAACATATGAGAAACCTTGTATATGTAAGTATTACTAACTCTGAAACATATTCAAGTGATTTCATTATTTAACAATAAAAGTATTCCACATTTGCATTATTCACACTTACCATAACTACCCACTCCCCTCAAAATATATAAAATATATTGGCTATTTGTTTGATGCCCAAAAGTCTACAATTAGTGGTATTTAATTTTATGTTTGTTTGAGGGATCTGACACCATTAGTTGTGTATGCAAGTACCAGCAATATGAGTTAATGTACATAGATATAAGAGGGAGTACGAGAAAATGTTCACTTGATAGCCCATAAAGAAGACATGGGTTTGATATTGTGATAAATTAGGCACCATTAAATGTGCATATGTATTATCCAAATATAAATATGTTTTAGGTTTATGTCAATTTCATCTAGGTGGTAATTGTAAACATTAAAGTTTTATTAAAAAATATTATAAAAGTGTTTATAATTTTGTGCAATATATCTTGTCTTAAAATCGAAATATGTGTGGTTGCTTGCATTCATCAATCAAATGCACATTCACTTTAGAACAAATATTGGTGCATTTTCAAATTTTCATTTGCTTATATAAGCATTTTCAATGTCTAAAATACAAAAGATTTTGTCTTTCGTGTGCATGGAGTAAATGATCAATATAATTTAGGTGATAAATAAGGTCATCCTTAAACATCACACACTAATGAAAAAATAAGCTTGAAAAAGTAAGTCAACTTTAACTATTTAATACTTTTAGTCTGAGAATCAAGCCTTAACATGTGATGTTTATATAAATATTGTTCTTCTCTTCCTCTTCTTTAAAAAAACAATCATAAGGAACAAATTAATTTTTATTTTAAATTAATTATAACTATATATTTGTGTTTAATTGAATTATAGAAGTGTATAAGTACCTACAATATGATATTTATCCTTAACAAGAGCTCTGTTGGAGCAAGAGTCTCTGCCTTTTGTGAATAGTGGAAGAAAATAAATTATCAAAACAGGTGATTTTCCAAATTTTTGAGGTAATTTTTCAAATTTCTTACCTAATAAAGTCGAGGGATCTTAATTAGTGCATTTTCCAATTTTTTGAGGTAATTTTTCAAATTGCTTACCAAATAGAGTTGAGGGGTCTTAAATAGTGCATCTTACAAGATCGCATGAATTATCATTCATGAACATAACCAATTGAGGGGTGTTAAATAGTGCATTTCCCAAGATCTCACGAATGATCATTCATGAACTTACATGACAATAATTTTATGGTCTATGTTTTATTTATTCTAATTATTATATTTAAGTTTATATTTTTAAAAATTATTTAATATATCATATTCTATTTAAATTTTTTGTATTAATAATATTTTAATTATTTTAATATAAAATTAAAAAAGTATTTCAATTTTTTATGTTTTCTATTTGAATTATTTTGTATATTATTAAATCATACTAGAACTAATACAATTATTTGAAAAAAAATGAAAGTAGAAAAAATAAATTAGAATCAATTGTTAAATTATAAATAAAAGATAATCATTCATACAAAATTCTATTAATAAATAATAATCAAATTAATCAATCTTAATAAGTCATAGAATGAATTTAAATGTGATGGACATAGTAAGAAAATATTTAAACATGCAATTTACTTTGAATTGAAATACCTAAAGTTAACATACTCTTTCAAAATTTAAAATAAAAATCAATTTTCAAAAGCACCTTTGAGTTAGAAAGTACTAAAGTAGAGAAATTTATTGAGTAATAGAAATTAAATGAAATTGAAAAAAAAAGAAATATTACTTGCATGAACAAAAAAAATATTTTAATATAGAAAGTACCTATGAATTAGAAAGTACTAAAGTGGAGAAATTTATTAAAATTGTAAAAAAGGAAATATTAGACATGAACAAAAAAAATCTTTTTTAAAAAGTACCTTTGGAGAAATTTATTTAGTTATTAAATGAAATTATAAAAAAGGAAATATTCGACATAAACAAAAATATCTATTTTAAAAAGTACATGTGGATAAATTTATTGAATCATAGAAATTAAATGAAATTGTAAAAAAGGAAATATTAGGCATGAACAAAAAAAATCTATTTTAAAAGTATCTATTTAAAAATTATTGCTAGTTTCTTTATTCATTAATAAAGCTCATTTTATAGTTTTAAATGAAAAAATATTAAACATTGGAAACCACCAATGAAGAAATTTTTTTTAAAATTAAGATAATTATGTTTTCAATGAAATAATTACTATGACCTTTAGAATTAAAAACTGACATAAATTTATTGTATTCAATGTTCAACTACATGCAAAAATCATAAAGAGAGTGTACACCAGGAACAACAGAAAGATGAAAATTTAAGAACTGAATTTGTGAGTTTTGGTGTCCCGAATTGAAATATTGGCCAATCCTACACTGCCTAGTTGTGTTCTCCGCTAAAGGGCCTCATATCTTTCTCAATATATATTTTGTCCAAAAGCTTATTTGTGGTGTGAGATGGAAGTTTTTTGTCTTGTGAGGTGGAAGATTGTTGGCAAAGCTTTGGTGAACCTCTCAAGCAAAAGAGGAGCGTCGTTGTTCACCCCTCCTCAAACACTATGTCAAAACTTCTAGCCAATAGCCGAGTTTAAAATCTTGTACCTATATATTAGAGGAATGAGGACTATTGAAATAGATACTAAATGTAAATGAAATTAATGATGTCTATTCAAACTTTTTTGGGGGCTTATTTTTAAAATAAGAAAATAATATAAAGCCCAGGAGTAGATGCAATCTCTAATTTTAGAGAATTCTAAAAGATGCTAAGTAAAATATACAACATGTGCCTTTATCACTCCATTTATCTAAAGTGATAGGAATGTTCATAAAACTTTAGAAGGAAAGTGATATTTACGTTGATAAAGAGAAGTAAAAATAGGCTTTCACTGTTAGATTGTCAAATCTGACAATATCAACAAACATTATTAATCATAAACATTTAAACAAATAACAAATTCAAATCCCTAACTCTACCCCTACACCGACACTTTTCCTTTGCACCAAGTAATAAGTCACATAATTCAAGTTACTCTAGATCAATATTTTCTTGATGCATGCAAAGTGATGTCACATTGGTAAAGCATCGAAGAACGATGAATATTACTTCTATAATAACTTGAGATACATGTTGTCTATAATAACTTGAGATAGATGTTGGCTTTACTCTACTTGGAATCACAACTATAAAGGGGAAATAGGGAGGCCAATACGACTTTGATAAAGGTAGGAAATCAAGGAAATTCTATCTCATCAAAGTAAATGAATCGGGTGAAATGAACACGCATTCTACCTAGGGTGTTTAGCCCTCCCAAGCTATTGCAAGGAAACTCTATCACTAATGGGTGCATAGGACATGCCCTGGGAGCTTTTCCTCCTAATTTACCATTTGCATAACTATCTCATTCTCCATCGTAATAGCAAATAGTTTCCATATTTCTAAGACCTACTCCCTGCACATTAGCTAACTAAAACTCAATAAAAAAATAGAGGTCAAGTCTAGATATAGAACTTAAAAGAAAACCATATATTAAAATTTCACCCAAGAAGAAAGAAAAGGGAAAAAAAAGAGATATACAAACCTTTACCACAACCATTCAATGAAAACAAAGAGACCATAGATCATGAAACTTACAATATTAGGGTTCTAATAATCAAAGACATCCCATTTCAAAATAAAGGACAATCTAGGGGTTCCACCAAAGTCATGCACAAATGTTATCGTCATCATCCACAACCATGAAAGAAAAGAATGGAAGAGCAAAACATATTCAACAGAAATGCAAGGAACAATTCTTTACCTAACGGAAATGTGAGTATGATGGACTGAGATGAAATCAAGAGAAGGGAAGCTCCAACTTTAAATTGATCTCTGAAGTGCTTTCTGAGTATGTAACTTCATGTAGCAAGCCACGTTTTTGAGCACTTGTCTCTTATTTTATTGCTTTTTTTCAACTTAAAAAGAAAAACACTACCGAGAATAATGCTTTCGGCCAATCAAAAAAGAAAAGTGAAAATAATAAAATTTACTTTAATAGAAAAGATCCTTCAAACCATAAGATAAATAAAACAAGCACAATATAGGAAAAGCAAACTAATCCCAAAAAGTGATTCCAAAACTATAGTCTCCTGCCTTAGAACAGGGATTAATAGCTATACTTAAATGTACGTTCTAATAACTACACTTGAGTGTACATTCTAGAATTAGATAGACGATACCTCCTATTGAAACAACAAAAGAAGAAGAAAGAAAAAGTAGCAGTCCATTCCAAAGTGGGACAGAATAGCAGTAAAAAATAAGTAAAGAAGAGGAAAAAGCGTGAGGAGGGATAGTGAAAATGAAAATAGGATAAGAAGGCAGCCATGGCTCAAGGTTGCTAGAAGTCAAACTTCATCATAAATCCAAGTAATGTCTACAACAAACCAACAAAAAAAATGAATTGCCGTTTGCATTGGAATATGCGTGGCACGTCGGCAAGCCAGAAATGGCTTCGCTTTCGCTATGTACGCAGTTATATAGTACATAAATCATTAATTATTGTATTAGCTTGTTGGGTGTGCATACTGAATTGGATGCTTTGAAGATTCACCAACTCAGATCAACGTGAAAAGGAACACCATTGTTCTCTCCAATGCATTCACACCTCTGGCTTCTTGTAGCAAATGTTGTTATATGCATTCTACATCCCTGTTATTTGAAGAAGAGAAGGCTCACATTGCCTTCAACATTTCATCTTTGCTAAATTTGAATTCATCATTAGCATGCATAAGTCATCAGCTTTTCTAGCAGATTGGCCATGGACAAACTTGGGCAGTCTTAAGGCATGATTTTTAATTTTTTTGGTTATTGTTTGTTTCATAACTTTGCTTTATAAGTCATTCATATGGGTTTTGGATCTCTAAAAATTGTACCTTTTTGTAATAATAGAGTTCATTGAGGTCACTTCAAAATCTGTTTTAAATTCTTAATCGAAACCAATAGAATCTATTGGAAGCAAACCCATAGTTTAAAGATTTCATGCAGAGTGATTAGTTAGAACTGGTATCTGTTTAATGATTATTAAATGTGAGGAAGCCCATCTGAATCTAGTGCAGTTCTCTGTATTTTGGTGTGATTGATGGGAGTGTAGAAACAGCTCCAATATGTTATTGCTGATGACATCTAATGAAAGTTTAGTGATAAACTGGCTATCTATGTATTCAAGGCCTATCTATCTCTTTCTCATACAAGTAAAATTACTGATTAAAGTGCAAATGCATGGATTCTCTTAACAATTCCTACTAGGAGAAATGATTAATAGAACAAGTGTGCTTGACTGATGTCATTATGTCATAACGTTTTGTTTTAGGAGTGCAGTGGTATTGTGAAAATTGATCTTATTTTTGTGTACTTTTATTTCACTATCTGTTGTATGGCCCTTTATTCCTAGTAAGAGAAATGATTGATAGAACAAAAGCGTGCTCGATTGATGCAATTTACCATAACATTTTGTTTTAGGAGTGCAGTGGAACTGTGGAAAGAAAAAGAGATCTCTATATTTGTGTTTTGTTATTGCTGTATTTGTTGTATGGGTCTTTTATCGTGATACAAAGCATTGATAATTAAAGGAAAGGTTATGTTATTTTATAGTTTAACGTGAGTTTATGATACTAGCCATGCGTTTTTAAGTCTACACATGGTGATATTACCTCTTACTTCTTATATGAAGCACCTAATTGTACTACAAATAAAATGTACATATCCTAACCTGTGAAGATAGAAGCCAAAGTGTACATAGTTGATGTCATTTACAATGCCATTTTGTTTTAGGACTTCAGTACAAAATGATCTTAGTTTTATGTATTTTTATTTCAGTATGTGTTTTATGTCCCTTTATTCATTTTGACTGATGCCATTAACCATGACATTTTGTTTTAGGCTTGCAATTGAACAGTGAACAAAGATCTTATTTTGGTGTGTTTATATTACAGTATGTGCTGTATGGGCCCTTGATAGCCAAGGCAATACACACCAATTTCTATGGACTAGAAGATGGAGGAGACAACTGGTGCTTTCACATCTTACTTGTTTCTCTCCTCAGATGTGCAATTTGTCAGCTATGGACCACTTACACCAACATGTATTGCCTCTCCAACAGGCGGAAGATCTGCAGAAAAGATGCTGAATTTGAACAAATGGACAGAGAATGGGACTGGTATATACTTCTTATAAAACTCAATATCATATACAATTCACCCCTCAAAAAGTAGATCATAAAAGAACTTCAATTGGATAAGTTGTTTTATTTTCCAAATATTATGGATAATCATAAGTTTTATGGATGACTCCCGTGATTTTACAGGGACAACTACATCATATTGCAGGCCTTCATGGCGACAGCAGCACATTATTACTTACCATTTCTAAGCAATTTCCCTGTATGGAATGCAAAGGGGTTGCTCTATGTGGCCATTCTCCATATGGGTCCAGTAGAAGCCTTGTACTACTGGCTGCACCGTGCATTTCACACACACTTCCTCTTCAAGCACTACCATGCTCTCCACCATGCCTCCATTCCTCTTCAAACACAGACAGGTACATTTATTCTCATTCAAAATTTCTGATAATTGCTGTATTCGTTTATTCACTTGATGTTTCAAATCAAATTAAATGATCCATTGTGAGGAACAAGAGAGCAAGATAAGATAATAGAATGATAATAGGTCATATAGGGGAAGAGACCTAGTAGCCATTAGGGGTCCAATGATCTTGATAGAGTAGATGTCATAGATACTCTCCAATAGTCGACCACACATGTACTAATAGTCAATCATCTTTTAGCTTTTTTGTTTGGTGATTGACTCATTTGTGCACCACTATTAGGACATTTCATAACAATTATTGGAACATTTTACCACAAGTACTGGTGTTTTTGGTGTTTTTTGATGAGTAACTATGGAGGGTGAACACAACAAGTATCAGACGAGTGCTTTAAAATGGTACTTTTCGATCCCTTCCCACTCCAAGGCCTCCAGGAAAGATCCTTAAATGCCCAAATGCTGAAACCTTAGCTTTAAACTCTTTAGTCACATAAGGAAGTACACCAAAAAGATTGCAATGATTCAACTTACAGTTTAGAATATCTAAGTGGATGAAGTTAGCCTGTATGGCTACTAGATCTCCCATAATTTGATCCAAAACATCAAGAAATAAAGTAATGTACATACCTAGATTTATATCAATTGAAATCTTCCTCTGTTCCATATATTTTAAAACATTTTTAACTCGTGTTGGTATTCATTATTTTGTCATGATGGATGTTGTTTTTGCAGCTGGGACAACCACCTTCCTGGAGCACATTGTTTTGGCATTGATAATGGCAGTACCCATTGTAGGAGTAGGACTGATGGGTGGAGCATCAATGGCCATGATCTATATTTACTGTCTACTCTTTGATTCGCTTAGATTTATGGGCCACTGTAATGTGGAAATGATGCCTGAAACCCTCTTCCGTACTATTCCTATGCTTAGATATCTCATCTACACTCCCTCGTAAGTTTACTTACCTCAGCTTTGAATAAATTTTAAATTCCAAAACTGTGGTACAATCAAGTGCAACAGTAAAGATCTCTAGTATGAATATTCTGTGCTGTCAGAAAGTTATAATTGTGTAGGATGAATATGTATACCTTTCTATAGAATTTGAAGACAAAAAAATGTATAATTTGAAACTAAGATTAAAATCCGGAATCTGTATTTAATTTTCCATATTAACACTAGTAGTGTTACTTCATCTGCATAGTTAAAATAGAGCATAGAATTTCCCATCTAAACTCTTGGGATGTTATTTATTCTGTATTTAATGTTCGATCTGAAAGTTGCAAATTTGAATAGAGTTAGGAATAAGGAGTAATGTCTATCTAATATTCAAACAACCGAATCTTTCAAAATCAATAGTCTATAAAACTTTGGTGCGTTAAATGTTGTGTCTACCAAGTGAATTGTTTCCTGAGCTTATCTCCACCTTTTTGATGGAACTATACTCTTTGTCCAGCATTTGTCTCCTCTCCTATTTGCTGTTGGTAAAATCATTATTGTCCTTTACTGGGTGGGTGGAACAGTTCTTTCCTTCTCCTTCTTCTTTGGTTGTTGAGCATTAGTAGTCATTGTATCTAACTTCACGTACTCTAGAACATCAGATTTTGAAAATATTTTTTGTTGTTACTTATGCAACGTAACAGCACATAGCTCTTATCTAGCTTTTGTGTAGTAACAATGATTCTTGAGGGATTGGTGATTAGTTGTTGTTTCAAAGTGTCACCTGATACTTAGAGATTTTCCAATATCCATGTACTACGATTAACTCAAAAAATTGCACAAATAATTCAATACATATTCAAGAACCAATACAAATAGTTTTCTCTAATAGTTGTTTGTACTAATGCACAAATACCTCTTTAGTTGTGTCATAAGTCCCAATTAAGTTGCACAACTCCTCCAATCAAAGTCTACAAAGTTTAACTCAGAGAAAAGTGAGTGGCCATTGGTCATGTGAAATTTATTAATAGACTTTTAATTATCATTTATTTATTTTCTTTAATGTTAGTAGTTGGGTGGTTGGGTGAGCAAGCAGTGAGAGGACATTGGCACTTGATGGTACCTATGTCCCTTCAGTTAAAGACCTAATAAGCTTTTCAACAATGCTATTCTTTGAAGAATGAAATCTCTCATACCCACTCCAAATACACACCCACAATTCAACTCAATAGATAATTTAATCGACAATCTATCAAGTATAGGAAACATGTGATGCGTTGGTCATTATTATTTCTAGATTAAAATGTGTGTTGTAGTTTTGTTTCAAAATTTTGAATCACATTTCATAATCTATTTTTAAATTTCTATCATCGTGATGATAGTTCACATAAGATAATTGATATCAAAGAATTAGACACACTTAAATTCAAAAATATTGATGTAACACAGATTGTGCAAATCCCATAGTTTCGTAGTTCCTTGATAGGAAGATGCAGAGACATAGGAATGGGGGATCAAGGGCCTAAATTTGGGGGTAGTGAGTGGACAATAGAAGGATGGTAGTGGAGCACACGGGTGGTGAGGTTGCAGAGGATGAATCCTGTGATATTGCTATCAGGATTTAACTGTGCAGTTTTTGAGTCAATCTCATTGACCCATGTTTCATGAGTAGTGATTCAACATGAATCCATCTCTCATGAGAATAAATGGAACACTTAGCACTCATTGGATCTAAGTGATCCTCACAGAGACAAAGCACTGGGACTTCCCAAAAGATGAATGCTGATATACAAATTGAAGTTAATTGGAATCTTAAAGACAAAGCTTCAATACAACATTTCATTTTTGGAAGCACCCCATGAAATCATGAAATTATGTAATAAAATGTGCCATTTAACAAACCAGTGATGCGTATGTACACATATTGCAGGTACCACAGTCTGCACCACACAGAAACTGGCACAAACTATTGCCTGTTTATGCCACTTTATGACCGTCTGTGGGGCACGTTGAACCCAAAGTCATGGGATTACCAACGATCCATGTATGCAGGTAACTCTCCCTAAATTCCATTACACGTTATGTGTTTGCTTTTTACTCTTTTGGTGCAAGATCATAAATATATGTTATACACAATGTTATGCAGGGGAAGATAACAAAGTTCCAGATTTTGTATTCCTGGCTCACATAGTGGATGTGCTTTCGTCCCTTCACGTACGCTTTGTCCTCAGAGGATTCACTTCCACACCTTTTAGGTCATGGTGGTTTCTCTGGCCCTTCTGGCCCTTGGTCTTACCAGTCATCTTTCTCATGTGGCTTTGGGCTAAACCATTCGTCAATACTACTCACAAGTTGACTGGATACCTTTGTCAAACTTGGGTTATTCCCAGGTTTGGATTTCAGGTAAAGTTAGTGTCATAAAACCTCTTCCCAATACTTTTTGGTTGTTCTGTTTTGGGTTTAAGAATACTTATAATCTGGAGGGGCTTAATAAGCTCTCTGATTACCCAGAGTCATTTTAAGCGGCTACATTAGTTTGATAGCATTTATTACGATTCAATATTTGATTTCTAGTGTTATTGTTCTTGTCATCAAGATTAAAATTTAATATAAATATTATTATTGAAAATGATGATATTTTTTTTAATTTTCAACCTAATCCAAAGTTGGAAGTCAAAAATTACATCTAGATAAAAAATCTACAATTACAAACTTAAATTAATTAGATACCAGAGTTATCAGATGTGCTGCCAAACACTTTATTTCAGAGCAAGTGCTGTAAATTTGTTCGTGATAAAACACTTTATTTCAGATCAAGTGCTGTAAATTTGTTCGTGATAATTTATGATGGTGCAACTTGCAGTATTTTATTCCTTCTGCTCATCAAGGCATCAACAATCTCATTGAAGGAGCCATACTGAGTGCAGACAACCTGGGTGTGAAGGTTATCAGTCTTGCAGCTCTTAACAAGGTCAGAACTTAGAAACATTAATGGAATAGTTTTTGTGGTGCATTAGTCCTAATTATATCAAAGATACCTGATATTCTTAAACATATTAAGGAAAAAATTTAGTTTGGAAAAAAAGTCGATTTGACTATTTAATACGTTTAGTTTAGAAATTAAACCTTAGTGTGTAATTTAAGCTTTCCTCACTTGATTTATTGTATGTCACATGCCATATAGTGGCTTATCATAGAAGGCATTGCTAAATGTTGTACTGTGATTACTCGTCTTTAGAGCAATTATGCTTTCTGTATCTGACATGTTTTCTTTTGGCATCCATGAATTGGTCAGAACGAAGCTCTAAATGGTGGAGGAACTCTATTTGTTAAGAGGCTTCCAAATCTGAGAGTGAGGGTTGTTCATGGAAATACCTTAACAGCAGCTGTGGTCATCAAGGAAATAAAACCACATGTTAAAGAGGTTTTCTTGACAGGGGCCACTTCTAAGCTTGGCAGAGTCATTGCTCTGTACCTCTGCAGGAAGGGTGTCCGTGTAATGGTATGATTAAATAAATGGAAATAAATTAACATGTATAGATGTCAGCATTTCTATTTTATTTATCGAATAAATAACAATTTTTCTTTCTAATATGTATTTTTTTTTAATATAATCCTTCAGATGCTTACAAATTCAGAAGAACGTTTTAAATCAATTCAGAAAGAAGCTCCTCCTGAATTGCAGAAGTTTCTAGTTCAAGTGACCAAGTATGAAGTAGCTCGAAATTGCAAGGTATAGAATCTAGATATAGTGTACGTCAGATTTTCAGTTCCCCTTAGTAAATGGTTTTGGAAGAATTGGGTAGTTTATTTATATTGATTGTACTCTCCATTTTATAATCATCAATACTTTAAAAAGAGATATATTGAATGATATCTGTACTTCCTGAATTTCATTTTGTGAAATTCTTATCAATATTCTAATTGCATTCTATGAAGATGAAAGAAAATTTAAAGAAATGTTAAAGTACAAATTAAATATTTGCATCATTGGAAAAAAAAATCTAGTAGCATTTTATATTTAAATGGTTTACTTGCATTGCAGCTAAAGTAGATATTTCTTGTATCTATAAAATAGTTTCTTGAATGATTCTGCATGTGGTTGATAAACGTCTATTGTTCCTCTCCTCTTGTCCTCTTTGATGGTCTCTTTAGTTATATTTGTCCATGGCAGATATCCTCTTATAATACTTGGATTGAATTGAGATTTTAGAATTTTGGCATTTATTTCAACAATTGGAAAGCTAAAGAAAATGCATGAACTCAGACATGGATAGTGGGAAAATGGATAGCCTTCAAGGAGCAGAGATGTGCACCCCCTGGAACACACTTCCATCAATTTGTGGTTCCACCAATATTTGAGTTGAGGAATGACTGCACCTATGGAAAATTGGTGGGCATGCAACTGCCTGATGCTGTGCAAGAACTTTCAACCTGTGAAGTAAGTTACTCATACCTTGAATTTAATAACTGATTTGAAATGAGCTTTATCACTATCTTTTACAAATTATTTAGATTGTTTTTTGAAGATCTATGTATATTGTTTTAAATCTCCAATGACTAGGTAAAATAGTCTGAGGAGCATTTTTAATGTAATATTGAATTTGGTTATGTATATGATGCTTCAGTACAAAATGTCAAGGAGATGTGTCCATGCATGCCATGCTGGAGGGATTTTGCATTTATTGGAAGGGTGGAAGCATCATGAAGTAGGAGCAATTGATGTTGATAAAATTGATGTTGTTTGGGAAGCTGCAATGAAGCATGGCTTCAAAACTGTTGAGTGAAGTGCATAACTAAAGAAATGGCTATCAGCACCAAGCAATTGCCCAGTCATTGTTATGTTACTACTATTATGTTTCATTGGCAGATCGGTGACATAAAATTGCACTACAAGTTTAACTTTCAAAAATGGCCTTGGGTGAGTGCCAAACCATTGTCATAAAGCTATTATGTCTTGTTGTCATGGAAAGATGGATGGCTATTGAGTGTTATTTTATCATTTCAATGTATTCTCATACAGATATTAGGTTAGGTGATATAGTTATGAAAAATGGATGGTCATTAAGTGTGATACTTTTATTGCAATTTATTTTTTTGATTGTATTATAATAAGTGTGATTCTATTATAGTGATTTATTTGAAGTGTTGTAATAATAATGTTATATTTAAAAATCGATGATAATGTTGTTTAAATTAGGTAGAGATTTGATTAATTGGTGATAATCTAGTGATAAGTAATTTGTTTCAATGAATTTGTACTGTAATGTAAATTTAATTTTTTTTAAATTATTTTATGATATAGTTAGGAGAGTTAATGTTTATGTATCTACAAAATTACATAGAAGAAAAGTTATTTAAAAATAAAATTATTTTAAGTTTAAGATTTCATTTTGAAATTAAGATTTTTCATATAGATGGTTTTCTTTCTTCAAATGTTTAGCCAAATATTAAGAGAGTACTTGTGAGAGATTGTTAATGGGTTTTGAGTAGAGGTGGAAAAATATTGAGTACAACTTCATTCAACCTATTATGATACAAAATTATTGCATGAAAGTAGTATGAAAGCCATAGTTGAGCTGCATTTTTATTCAAATCTTCAAGATGGAAAGTATGAAAATAGGTTTGTACTTATAAAGGAGATTATTTCATCTATAATCTGTTGAACTACTCCATGTCATCATGCATCAATAACTTCAAATATTTGTTGAATCAACCAGTTGTATTTGGTTCTATAATCTTAGAAAATGATAGGACTAGGATTCTTGTGGGGAATTGTACAATCATTGAAAGCTTAGCATTGTTGGTCGATTGTAAGATGCAACAAAGGTTTCAATGGTGAAACCATCTTTTGTAGGACCAAATTGTCTACTCCATTGGCTCCATTTGGTTGGGTAAATGCTACAAGAAACCTATTTTTTTGGGCGTAGGATCAAGAATGTCATGGTACATGCTGGATCTAAGTGTTCCCAAGGTGCACTTAGCCAAATCATGCAATAATTTTTGGAGTTCAATTTCTCAAACCTTATTGGGGTATTAGAGAGTCATGAAATGCATTGTGACCATCTTGGGAATTTATAGGTATTTAGATCATTTTTGGGATATTTCACCTAGTGTGCATTTGGAAACCTAATCTTGATTGGTGCAAAATGTTGTAATGATGCTCAATAGAAAGTTTCTTAATGGTGAAACTTTCAAAGTATTTGTAGTGGGACCAAACCATCTACTCCACTAAATCTGGTTGACCAGGTGAATGGTAGTGGACTCCTCATTTTGTTGGCATAGCACCAAGAATGTATCAGTGCATGCTAGACCTAAGTGTCATTGCTAAGGTGCACTAAGCCAAATTGGGTAACAATTTTTGAAGTGCAATTTCTTGGACCACATGAGGGGTATTAGAGAACTGTGTGAAGTGCATTAGGACCCTCATGGGAAGTCCTACAAACATGGAGATCATTTTTTTGGGATAGTCCACCTAGATTTTATTTGGTGAACTGGTCTCAATTGGTGCAAAAAGTTGTAACATTGCACAATGGTTGTACAACTTTCAAATTGTTCATGTAGGACCTTGTAGTCTTCTCCATCAGCTCTCCTTGGTCATGTAAATGCTAGTGGATAGCTCATTTTGTTAGAGTAGCACCAATAATGTCTGAGAGTATACTAGACATAAGTGTTCCCATGGTGTACTAAACCAAATCGGACAAAAATGTTTGGAGTGAAATTCCTTAGACCTTGTGAAGGGTATCAAAGAACTGTGAAGTGCATTCAAACCATCTTGGGAAGGCCTACAAGTATGTATATCACTTTTGGGATATTCTGCCTAGATTGCATTTGGTGACCCGATCTCAATTGGTGCAAAAAGTTACAATGTTTCTCAGTAAAAGTTGCTCAATGGTAAAATTTTCAAACCGTTCATTGTGGGACCATACCATTTGCTTCATTGAATCTAGTTGGCCAAGTAAATGCTATTAGACACCTCATTTTTTTGGTGTAGCACCAAGAATATCTTAGTGCATATCAAACCTAAGTGCTCCTAAGGTGCACTAAACCAAATCAGCAAGCAATTTTGTAACCTGGTATGTTGTAACTAAGGATTTGATAATTTACAAATGATTAGTGATATCTTTGTCAATATTTAACCAAATAAATCACCATGAGAACCAAATTAATTAACCCTTAGACACTTAAACTCATTAATTAACCACGAGACACTATTTAACCCTTAGGAAGTTGGAGTCGGTTCAAATTTGTTTGTATGGGATTTATAAGTCTTGTTACAATTTTAATGCAGTAAATATCATTGACTCGATGGTGAACACCAAAAACACTCAAGGAGGGCTTGAAAAGAATATGTGAATAGTGTGAGTAGGTAATGGATAGAGACATATACCCATACAAACATAGTTTTTAATTACTAAAAGAGTAGATGTCATTTTGAGAATGCCCTAGTTTTAGGGACTAAACAAGGATTGTTTGTTGATTGGCCTATCAAACAAGGGTGGTTGTACATGATACCTACAAAATCCTTAGTTTGGATTCATAACTAGGTTCTATGCCAAATTTTAGGTCTTTGTAACAAGTTTAAGAGGTACTTGCTTTGCAAATTTGGCTTAAAATTGGTGCAAACAACATTGGATCTCCATTGGTTTTTGAAGGAGTGGTGTGATCCCTTAAAGTGTGCTATAAAAATTTCAAAAATGGCATCAAGAAATGTAATTTATCTATTTAATATTTTGGGGAGAAACTAAGAAAATTGAGAAATGCTAGTTTGCTAGGGCTACTAGGACCTAAAGCCTAGTTTGGTCTGAGCAAGAGGGTTTAGGTGAAGCCTAGTGAAGGAATATTGGATTGATACTTGAAGATTTTTGAACCAAGACATATGTAGGCTATAAAGGTGACTTACCTTTGATTCTTGCAATTAGTTATTTTTCTGTGATAACTATGGAAGGTTCTACTTCTTTTAATGAACTTAGAATTAGATTATATAACTATAAATAACATCATCGATACAATTTTAAAATATTTTGAAATACTAACAATTCCATACAACACACATGTGAAACATAAGATCTCCAGAAATGAACATGTATATGCACACACACACACACACACACACACACACACACACACACACACACACACATATATATATATATATATATATATATATATATATATATATATATATATGCACATATATATAGATATATATATACACATATATGTACACACACACACACACACACACACACACACACACACACACACACACACATATATATAGATATATATATATATACACATATATGTATATATATATATATATACATATATATGTATATATGTATATATATATATATATGTATATGTATATGTATATATATATATATGTATATGTATATGTATATATATATATGTATATGTATATGTATATATATATATATGTATATGTATATGTATATGTATATGTATATGTCTATGTATATGTATGTATGTATGTATGTATGTATGTATACGTGTGTGTGTGTGTGTGTGTGTGTGTGAAAAAAATTTGTACAAGATATGTCATATGCCATCTCATGATCTTTACAAAATGTATCATATGACATCTTAGAATAAGAAAGTATAACTATCAATATTCTTAGGATGTCCTATTTCACTAGTGGATCATCAAAATGGAGCCTCTTCAATCTATTGTTTAGATTTGATTAACCCTACATGAACACAAAAGTGAAAACCAAAGTTAGATTACTTTGTTTATATGGTTCCTACAAATCAAATATGAAATTAAAATTTATAATCAACCATAATAAACAAGAATTTTTTTAAAATGAACTCTCATGTACCTCAACTGTTTATCTCCTACTATGATCAAGAGTCCTAACATACATCCTAGGAAGCAAAGGGGCAATGCCAACAATATTACATTTGATTGTATATTTTTGAAACCATGAGATTGATCAATACTATAAATGTAAAACAATTAATGTATTAAAAATTACTTAAGGTGATGATGTTTCTTTAGGCATTGTAGGTTGGGTTAGCAATGATACAAACCCTTGTCTCAGTACCTATCTCAAAGTAGGGTTCACCTACAAAAGTAAAAATACACTTGATACAATCATGACTTGATCAAGTATATAATTGATAGTAAAATAATAAATAATAAATTTAGAAACATACATATTATAGGGCTATCACTATGAATGAAGATTCTTGTGCCTCTGGTGGCAAGCTTGTTGGTAACCACAATTGAAATAATTGTTAAGTTGTCATTGTTGCCACACCTTTTGGTGAGACAGTTTTCTATCTTATCTAAGTTGCATGTCTATTTGATTGATGAAGAGGATTCAAGAAGCTACTCGTAACAAAAGCACCTAGAGGAAAGGTTGAATTATGAAGAGGAAACTACAAATGGAGACTTGATTAGGTGGACTTTGACAAGATGTATTGATTATTTAAATCAAGTTGAAAGAGGAGAAGATAATAATGTTCAAGACTTGAAAGTGTGAGCAAAGATAGATTGAATGTATCAGCTCAATGACCGAGTAACTGAGTAGAAGATTAAAGAATTTTGATGCACATGTCAAGCGATGCTAGTGTCAACCAAGCCACAATAAGTGTCGAGAAAAGTTATTGTTAACTAAGCATCGATACCGACTGAGTGATAGTGTATGTGCCAAGCAATAAGTTTTATAGAGATTGAGTAATTAAGTGATGATTGAGTGTCAGAACAAAGTATTGGCTAATGAACAACATTTTAACTATTTGCGAAGAATTGTAATTTCCAGTAGGCTAAGTTGATTTCTTGAGATATTAAAAGCATGTTGAAGATAAGGATCGATGAGTTGTGTCATTTAATTCTAGGAGAGGATTAGGTAAATGGCCTAAGAGATAGATTCCAAGAGTAGTTTCTAGAAAAATATATATATATAAACAGAATGACAATCAAATTCATTGTATTTAATGGATCAAATTATAAACCCTAAGATCTATAGTGTTGATTAAGCAAGAAAATATCAGAATTACCTATTTAAAGAGGTATAGAGGCAAACTTTCTATGTGTGTGCATGTGTGTATATGAAGAAAGGATTTGCGCATGAAGTTCCAAAGAGTTGGAGTTGTTGTTGATGTTGTTGATGTTGTTGACTGACGAATCTAAGAAGAAGGCTTAATTGATTTGAGAAGAAGTGTTCAAGGAGATTGCTTGAAGGATTGCCAAGCAAACCAAAGAGTGAGATAACAATGGAGGCTAGATAGTAAATCAATACATGAGAGATGAACAAAGATCTATACATGCAAATTGAGTTGTACTTAACAGATCAATCCTATTGTTACTTTCTAACCAATGTGAACAGTAATTGAAATCCTTTAATCAAGGTTGACCTAACAGTCTATGTAAATCCTTTAACCATGTGACATTTAAAAAAAAGTGTTTTATGATATAGTTAGCAGAGTTAATGTTTATGTATCTACAAAATTACATAAGACAAGTTATTTACTATTAGTTTTTTAAGTAAGATTTCATTTTGAAATAAAGATTTTTCATATACGTAGTTTTGTTTCTTTCCCCAAATGTTTAGCCAAATAGGTGAATAGGGAAAGAAGGTGGAGAAGATTTGATGGAGATAAATTGCATCTTTGAAAGGTGAAAATGAACTTGTTACTTTTAAGAGAATACTTGTGGGAGATTATTAATGGGTTTTGAATAGAGAGATGGAAAAATATTAAGTACAACTTCATTCAACCTATTACAATACAAATTTTTTGCATGTAAGTAGTATGAAAGTCATATTTGAGCTACATTTTTTTCAAATCTTCAAGATGGAATGTATGAAAATAGATTTTTACTAGTAAAGGATATTATTTCATCTATGATGTGTTGAATTACTTCATGTCATCATGCATCAATAACTTCAAATATTTGTTGAATCAACTAGTTGTATTTGGTTCTATAATCTTAGAAGAGGATAGCATTATGATTCTTATGGGGAATTGTACAATCATTGAAAGCTTAGCATTGTTACTTAGTTGTAAGATGCAACAAAAGGTTTTGATGGTGCATCTTTCAAACCATTTTTTGTAGGACCAAACCGTCTGCTCCATCGGCTCTAGTTGGCTAGGTAAACGCTAGTAGAAACCTAATTTTTTCAGCATAGGATCAAGAATGCCAAGTTGCATGCTAGATCTAAGTGTTCCCAAGGCACACTAAGCCAAATAATACAACAATTTTTGGATTCAATTTCTCAAACCTTGGTAGGTGTATTAGAGGGTTGTGAAATGCATTGTGACCATCTTGGGAAGGCTTACAGGCATGTAGATTAGTTTTGGGATATTCCACCTAGTTTCTATTTGGAAACCTAATCTCAATTGGTGCAAAATGTTGCAATGATGCTCAGTAGAAAGTTTCTCAATGGTGAAAATTTCAAACCATTTGTCATGGGACAAAACCATCTACTCCATTAAATCTAGTTGGTCAAGTGAATGCTATAAAAACCCTCATTTTGTTGGTGTAGTACAAGAATGTATCAGTGTATATCAGACCTAAGTGTTACCAAGGTGTACTGAGCCAAATTGGGCAACCATTTTGGAGTATAATTTCTTGGACCTCGTGAGGGGTATCAAAGAATTGTAAAGTGCATTAGGAAATGCTTGGGAAGTCCTACAAACACAAAGATCATTTTTTGGGATAGTCCATCTAGATTTCAGTTGGAAAACTGATCTCAGGTAGTGCAAAAAGTTGTAATATTGCTCAATGATTATACAAATTTCAAACCATTCATCATAGGACCATGTAGTCTTCTCCATCAGCTCTACTTGGCCATGTAGATTCTAATAGATAGATCATTCTTTCAAAGCGACACCAAGAATGTCTTTGAGTATACTAGACCTAAGTGTTCCCATGCTACACTAAACCAAATCGAGCAAAAATATTTGGAGTGAGATTTCTTAGACCTCGTGAAGGGTATCAGAGAACTATGAAGTGCATTCAAACCATATTGGGAAGGCCTAAAAGTATGTATATCACTTTTGGGATATTCCACCTAGATTGCATTTGGCAACTTGATCTTAGTTGGTGCAAAAAGTTACAATGTTGCCTAGTAAAAGTTTCTCAATGGTACAACTTTCAAACCATTCATCATGGGACCATGTCATCTACTCCATCAAATCCAGTTGACCAAGTAAATGCTATTAGACACCTCATTTTTTTGGTGTAGCACCAAGAATATCTTAGTGCATATCATACCTAAGTGTTCCTAAGGTGCACTAAGCCAAGCCAAGCATCAATTTTGTAACCTAGTATGTTGTAACTAAGGATTTGATAATTTTCAAATTATTAGTGATGTCTTTGTCAATATTTAACCAAATAAAGCACCATCAAAACTGTTGACACAAAATTATGCACCCTTTCTTGAGGTATGACCCTCAAGCGACCTCATGTAACATGGAAGTGACCTCCAAGTGTGGGACTTGCACTCTGAGGTTGAATCTCTAGAGAAGGTCAGCTTCCTTACAATTAGGATGTGCCTAAGTACTCTTTGAAGGAAAAGGGAGAAGGAGATGCAGAAAAAAACTACCTAGTCTAATTTAAAGCGGGGTGATGCACCTAGATTGAATGGTCACAACTCTATCTACAACTACACAAAACATCAATGAAAACCCACATACACTAGTCTTGACTCTATTCTACTTTCTGAGAAACCATATGTAGGTTTAGAACTAATTGAAGTGTTGAAAGGAAAGGAGTTTCACTATACAAAAAATAATCAATGAAATTCATACCAAAACAATCATATTGAATCACTTCTTGTCAAAACTCACCCATTCTTCTCAATAGTGCAACAACATCAACATTATCTTAATTATTTTTCCATATAGGAAAAAATATTTCTTGGTCTAGAATATTTCTATAGTGCATAAATTGGAAAAAAAAATTACAATAAGCCTAAAATAAGTTCATGTGTGTGAATTTGAAAAAAGAAAAGGTGTATAAAGGATATACATGACTCCTATTACGCTAATATCACTAGAGGTCCCTTTAAACAAGACTACTAATGATATTTCATATAGATTATAGTCATCTTTATACAATGGAAACAAGATTTTTTACACTAGAACTACATTTCAATTAAGTAAACATTTATAATTCCAACATGTTGATGTGCCAAAATATGTGTCAATAAGAGATATGGTTAGAAATTGAAATTGAAATACAAATTTGAAAAAGAACAAGGAAAACATGATGGGAAGACATGTTATTTAATAAGTTATGGCTATGAATGTTTAGAAAATGAACTACAAGAGAAAGAGTTAGTACTGGGGGTGAAAAACTAATATAGAAGAATCCTACAAGAATAAGAATGCATTAACTAAGATTCATTAAAAAATACCAAGGTACAAATAAATATGCTTCCCTTAGTTTATAATAGGATACTTAGTCCAATAATTTTGTTCCCTATAATATGACCCATAAGATAATCTTACAAAAAATAACATAAATAAAAAGAAACAAATGGCATAGTAACAAGGAGGAAAAATATAAATTTCCACTTCCACATACAAAGATTTGAAGCAATAAATAATAGCATATTTGAAACTTATTTAAGTATAAATGTTGCATGGTATTTTGCAAGGTTATCTTGAAGATGTGATAAAATGTAAGACTTGGGAAGAATATTAGTAAAATAGAAAAGAATGTGTTGAAATACACATCATTAGGGTCATATTTAGAACCAT
The DNA here is from genome assembly GCA_028749045.1 of Cupressus sempervirens. Lineage (NCBI taxonomy): Eukaryota > Viridiplantae > Streptophyta > Pinopsida > Cupressales > Cupressaceae > Cupressus > Cupressus sempervirens. The sequence continues at coordinate 728,797,316 of CM053785.1, forward strand.
ACATATATTTAAGCTGATAGTATTATTATTGGGAGACTTGCCGCCAAAATGTTATGACACTCCAACAGTGTCAAACACCATGAGTTTCATTGTCGGGGTTAGAAATATTGTACAAGTAGATTTCAAAATATTTATTGTTACTCAAGTTGTAATTTTCTCCACTGTTTCCATGCAGGCTCCTCATAGAAGATTGTTGAGTGTATTGAGGCTCTGCATATTGAGTACCTGATAGAGATTTTTAATCTAAAAACACTCTGAAACCTTTATCATACATCAGTCTCACTCTAGTGAGTAGTGAAAACATCATGATGAATTGCTATACAAACACGATAACTATGGGTAAGCAAGGGTGAAAAATGATAACGAAATAATTGATCTTAGTGATGGCATTCTCTTGTGATTTTGATTTAAAGTGGACGTTTTTATATTTCCAAACAGATTATGCTTAGCAAAGAAGACCCACCGATTTGGCACATGTTTACACTAAATAAAAAAATCTAAATAATTTTTGGGTCAATAAAATAGGCTTTCCAGGCCTTTGAAATAAGGTGACCAAATACAACTTTAGTTCTTCAAGAGACATGTCATTGTACGTGACGCTAATGGACTAAATATGATATGAAAGGGAGTTAGTTTATTAAGAGCGCTACTCTATTTTATATAGAATGTATTTCTCATCAAATCTGAAACAATCTTTGTTCTTCATAATTTATTAGAAAATTAGAAAATTATCAATTTCTAAAAATATTCTTATATCTTTACAAAATTATTAAGAACACTAATGTATTTTATATAGAATGTATTTCTCATCAAATTTGAAACAACCTTTGTTCTTCATAATTTATTAGAAACTTAGAAAATCATCAATCTCTAAAAGTATTTTTGTCTTTACAAAATTTTGTATGGAGCACTTAGTCGCAGCTAGTCATTAATGGTTATTTATCTTTCTTTCTTTATATATATATATATATGTATGTATGTATGTATGTATGTATGTATGTATGTATGTATAGAATGAATCTTATAATTGAAATAAATTTGTATATATACTTTGAAATGTCTTTTGTAAAATAATAAGTGGTGTAAAAATTTGCAATATGTAAGAAATTAAATTATTATAATATTAAAAAACATATTTGTATGAGATCCCCTTTACAATGAAAGAATTGATTATCTCAATTAAATAATATATTTAATCTTATTTATTTACAAGTTATTCATAATTGGTATAAAATGAAATGTCAAGATATCAAGTTGTTTCACAGTATTTTTATCTAATTCAAATCTTCGAGAATTTACTAAAGAGTGTGACCATATTAGGAAATCAAAAAATATTATGAAGATCAAACAAAGACTATTGAATCACAACTTGAAATAAATTTAAAATGTTTAAAATATTATTCATATATTTTAATATATAACCCAAAGCATCAAGAAAACACACATATGAAAATGGTTATAGAGTTCACATCCTTATCTAGTGAATCATTGTAAATGAGCATGATGAAATATATAGTTGTTACTTGAACTATGTTGACATTATCACTTCTAAGAGTCATTTCAGCATGAAGTCCAAAACAAGATCATTGTATCATTATGGCAGTGAAATTATAGCATTAGATATGTCATAATTTAGATTTAAAAACATAAATGTTTTACTTGATTTTTGAACTAATTCCCAAGATTTATACACAAGAATTAGATTAGACAAATGTATTTAAGCCTTAAATAAAAAAAAATTCAATTGTGTTCTTAAAATATTTTTTTACTATTGTGTAATAAGCATAGCTAATATCTTCACAATAATTTGACACAGAGCTAGCTTAAAATGGTGCTTTCATTCCTATCCTTACCTAATAGTTCAACTAAAATCCTGTTGATGTTTGGACATAGAAATAAATTTTCAAAACCTTTCAAAGAAATCATATTAATGGTATTTTTAATGTACCTAAATAGTCTTTAAAAAAAGACCAATCAATCTCTAAAAGGGTACATCCAAAAAATTGTTATACCAATGTCAAATTTTATTATCAATATAATGTGTGTGTCTCCAAAGAAGAGTTTCTTATAAATTGTTCAATTAATTTTTTTGAAAAAATATCTATTAAAACTTAGAATATTAAAATTATCATAAAGAGGCTATAGTTAATAAGTTCAAAATATCAATCATTGAAGGTCTCTTTCTTATAATTCAATATTTTTTACCAATAACATATTACTTTTTATAAATTTCAATTTCACACAATTATATTTCAATAAAAATAATAGAAGATGCATCATAAAATCATAGTACCACAAGGCAAGAGCCTACAACACAACAATAACTTGTAAGCCTCGGCCTCATATCAAGGAGGTCCTAGGTTCAAACCTCCTTGAAATTATACACTAGATAATCTTTCTCAATTCAATTGTCTCACAAATACCAAGAAGATGTGTAAAGAAACCTAGCTAGATAAGCATGTCCTTACAAGTATTAGGCATCCATTTCCTTATGCAATTCCATGGTTGCAAAAAGGGTCATCAATTATTGGTAAGTGAATAGGCTTGAATGTTGATTTTCAAATTGGTAGATAGAAAGAAAGTGTTTAGAGTTAGACAACTCTTTTTCATTATCTAATGCAAAGTTAAGTGGAAAATTTAAAGATTTCATTTCCTCATTCTTCTCAAAAAAATGGAATCCTATATCACCATTTTAGATTTTTTCATATCACCCATGTAGTAAAGTCTCACAAAATATTTATCCATAAATTTTTTATATGATTTTAAAATTATATGATACTAAATCATGTGATACCTTCTAATAAGATTTGCAAACATAGATATATGAGTAGTGTCGAAATAAGATTAGAGGTTTTTATAGTCGTAGTAATGCTTAAAGTTAGGATATAATTCGTTTAAATTAGAAGAAATCAACACTTGATATGGTTGGAGAATTATTTTTACAAATTAATATTCATTACATTTGTTAGCTAGCCTAACTTATAATAATCAATAGATTGCTAAATATTTATTTTATTTTATGGAAAGATGATATATTGTGTGCATTTCATAACTCTAGGGGTCCTATGTCATATAAGAAATGATAATTAGAGGGCTAGGGAGATATAAGGAGAAACCAGTGTCTATGTTTGTGAGATGGGGTAGGGAAGTACACAAAGAGAGTTTATGAACAATTATTTAAAAACAACATCAAAAGTATACAAGACTATTGGCTTAACCCTTGCACCCTTCAAAGGTACAAGTGCTAGTATAATTGTAATTTTATTAATATTTAACTTCCTTTCTATAACATCATAACAATGTTTTCTACATATCTATAGAGTATAAAACTTTAGACATTTTTCTAGACTTTATATCAATGGGGATTCCTTTATTGGCAAAGTTCCTTGGAATATATACTAGGTTTATTCTTTGTTGGAGGAAATTTTTTAAAACTACTATATGAAGTTCATGATCATAGACTAGAATGAAAAAAGAAGGTGAATTGAGCTATCTAGTTGTTGGTAAACAAATTTGTCATTGTGATAGTTACTTCTAAAACTGACCCTATTCGCCTTGTGAACAATGACAATTGTGCCAATAGTTGGAGAGATTGAAACCGATCATAACCAGATTACAATCTTCCTCTATGTTTGAGAGGGGCAACTCCCTCGTAATATAGATTTTTTTATTTTTCAAATAAAGATGATTACAACTTAAAATATAAAAAGGAAACCATTGATAGCAAATGCACCACATGACTTCAATGTTTCCATAAATCAATGTAAATTGCTAATGAAAACAAACAAGAACTATGCTTGAGAGCTATCATCAACACAATGCTAATTCAGTGATTCGTGAATATTTACACCATACCATGAAAATATTCAAATTGATGAATCAACAATTCAGATTCAGTAGAAAGGAGAATGCAAAATGTACTATCTTTTATTTCTTAGCACCAAGAACATAAGAAATGACTGACTACAAGAACAACAATTGCACACTCTTTCCAAAAATTGCGTTGTTAAACATAAGTGTTCCCTGTCGCCAGTCCAAAAAGTCCCTTGTCACATTGAGATTCAAAAATTTATATGTCATTCTGGTTCAACTAACTTTTTGGGTTCGTAACCACTCGAAAAGTTAGAGCTTGGATGGTAATAATCTCTTTTCCAACCAACTCCAATTTTCACAAAATAAAAGTGAAAATCTTAACTTATAAGTCACAATAAGTTACACAAGTCACTTTTACAAAAAGAAAAGTAGTAACTAGTAATTTTGAAGTTATGAATTAGATTGAATTGCGTTATCCAAATTCATTTACTTATTCCATACTTGTGACTCACAACATATATTTTCTTGTAAAGTAATGGATATAACAACAAAAAAGATAGGATATTAATATTGTTTGAAGTGCAAACATATCTTGTTGTGATCCCATTTGATGAAAATTTATCTTTGAATACATGTACTTTAATCAAGTGTGTTGACCATCTTCTCTTCTTCATGAACCACATCTAAGGTTGAATATGTTCACTTTACAAAATCCATAATTTCAATCATTGTAACCATAGATTCTGACGTGTGTTCTGTAAGGCATATTGTTAAATAAATATACTAGTGCTTTCCTGTCAGGAAGAATTGTTTTGCGATGTCCCAAATATCTGCAGTGACCCTCAACAGCACGTGCCATGTTGCCAAAGTGCGTAGGGACAAAGACATCACTTTCTACTGAGACGACATAATCCAAAGCAACCATTTGAGTTGCATGTGATACAAAAGGTGCCAACTCTTCTTTAGATGTTAAAGTCTCCTTTTCAATCAAATTTGGAAACTGAGAGTCAAGCTTAGCCATGCGAGCATCACCACCATAGACCTCTCCTGCAGCTATGTATATTGGTGTGCTTTGTGGATAGCCGAGGGCCTGGAGGAAAATACCAATCTCCTTAGGGGTTAATGGACATAGGCCTTTAGCTCTTTGTTCTATGGAATTTATCCCTTTGACCTTCCAATATGGGGTGCTCTCCCTGATAGCTGTTAGCTCATCAGTATCAGCAGTTGTGAGACCATAAGTACAACCACTGAAAGCCAGCATATCTTTCTCGTAGCGTAAAGGCAAGGCAATGTATGGCCCATAAGCTCTCGTCCTTTTTACTAATAATTGTCCCATTACTTCTATGAGTGGGGCGAATCGGAGAGCATCATAATGGACTCGGCAACGCAGCTTCTGGATGTCTGGGGTTAAGTTATTATTTGCAAGACATGGATCTGATTCGGCTACTCGAATCGCTCTGAATTCTTGCCACAAAGGAGCTATTTCTCTCCTGATAATATTCAACACCAGACCAGCTTCAAAAGTGTTTTACTGCTTTGGTAGCTGATGCGAGCTCCTTTGGAAGTTTTCTTACAATTCTGACGTCATTCACCAGAGTATTTATGAAGTACTCCTCATCAAAAATATCAGAAAAATTGCTCCAGTTTCGCCAGAATGATTGTTTGTCTAGCTTTGGAATTGTTATTAATAATTCATGCCACAGCCACCATATCGCATGGTTCAAAATTTCACCTTGGTGGATGCTTCCATAATTTCCAATGCTTTCAATGCATTGTGTCAAACATTTAGCTGCATTCTCCACCCACGGCTTGTTAAGGTATTTGTTCAAACCATTGCTGCATTGTGTCAAACACTTGGGACAACTTTCCTTGCCTGCGGCCAGCTCACGTGCTTTACCTGCGGTTGGAATTGAACCGTTCGTGTGCCTTGTTTTGTGTAGTCAACACCATATTACTGCAATGTGCTAAGCAATCCTCGTGCTACTCTGTGCTTCCATTAGCTATCGCCGCTGTAGAAGGAAAAAAAAGAGGTTTTGCTGACAGTTCGTGTGTGTTGTCTTGCACTTGCGGCTTTATACACTTGCAAGCTTTGATCAAACAGTTCATATACCTTGTCTATAGCTCCATGAAATACCGCAGCTTGGCTGGGATTTAACATGCTCTGTCACGAGTTAGAGATTCAGCTTCACATATGCCGCCTGCAATTTCTTGAGAGCATAATGTCAAAAAGTTCATGTGCCCTGTTATTCGGCTTTACATCTTCTACCTCCTCTGCTACTGCTATGAATCACCCCTTGCCAACTACTTGTAAGAGAGGGGCATGCACCAATGTCTTGTATGCATACTCTTACAGAGAGAGTGTAGTCCCAAGCTTCAGGCTTAGGTTGGCTCTACCATGCTTGCTTCATGTTGTCATTACCATTCTTTGGCTGAGCTTTACCGGTCCCCCTCCATCTCTTTTATTAATTCTCATTCCCAATAGATGGTTGTTTAAAAGTTGGAGTTTGAGTTGGGAAGTTCAGATTAGGATTAGGTTAAAATGTTAGAGTATGTAGTGAGAGAGTATTTTAGTATGTAGAGAAAGAAAGTTTGTGTGAGAGAAGGCAACCCAAATTCAAACTTCTCTCTAAAAGTTTTTGTATGTAGAGAGAGGTACTACGAGGAGAGAAAAAAGGTTTTGAAAAGAAAGAAAATAATCTCTCTCTATCTCCCTATAGTTAATTTAATTAACTCTCTTTCAAAAAACATCTAGGTAACACTAGTCAAAATTTAAATTTAAATTTAACTTTCTTAAAGTATGAAGGTGAGCCTAACTTGAATTCAAATTTTCAAAAAGAAGAGGATTAGTCCATGGCTACCAAGTAATAGGGGGAAAAAATTACATTGGGAAGTGGTAAAAATTAAGTGGCTAATGGCTATATTGAGGTACATTCATGGATAATTGTGAGAAATAAGTAGTAAGGTGACTATATGTAACACAATGTAGACAAAGGATAGTAGATGATTCTAATTTCTTAACAAGATTATAACATTTGTCACTCAAATTATACACAAAACTAAATGACAAATAAGATACACGTCAATTTCACATTATTGTACTTGCCGTAGGCAAAGTACCAGTTTGAACAATTTTTGAATTAGTTTTGAACATACCAACCAATCAAATTCAATTATTTTTTATTGATTTCAATTTTTCTTAAATTTGCATATTTTGTATCAATTAAATATATTATGAAAAATGATTTATCTTCACTATAATTGGTTCAATTCATTGGGTGTTGTAGGACCCCTTTTTTCGGACCTCCCTCCATATTCCATTTTTAATGGCAAGATTATGGGAAATTTATGTGTAAATAAAGATATGTGCTTACTAAAATTAAATATTATTACTTGATTGCCTTAAATTTTTCTACATCTCCATATTGCTCCAAGATTTTAGTCTTATCAATATTCATTTCATATGATGAAAATATTTATGATTAGAATTAAAATTATTACTTAATTATTATGATCTACCTAAATTATTTAAATAACTAGATTCTACTAAGCTTTCTCAAATTTTAAATTTTATCTAAGTTATATTAATTTAACTAAATTTTTACCACAAAATTTTCATTCAACTACCATACTAAAATACTCAAACTAAAGCCAATAGTGGCATGTTGTGATGGTTAAATTGTTGAGTTGTTAACCTTGCCATCAAGGTTCAAATCTTATGGGGATGAGGTCCCCCGTTTGTGGCCTTACTGGTTCATAGCTCCAGGTCAAAGCATTTACCCCTCTTTAAAATATATATATATATACTCAAACTAAAAGTTGTAAGTTAGAAAGATATTGTGATATTAATATAATTTTCAATTAAAATTTAAATAATAGCATATTCATTAAATCAAAAAAAAAATTAAATTAAATTGAATATACATTGACAATTAATTTCTTAAATAAAAAGATATATACAAGAAATGGATATAAAGAAATGTATCCAAACTTATCTTCTAATCACTTTATTTTTTAATAAGCATTTGAGTGATGGGAAAATTTCTTCAAACACACTACAAAACTATTTATTTATTTATAAAATATGACAATGTTAGTTATTATCACTAAAACTATAACGGCAAGTATTAGCTACTATGTGGCACTTGTTATAACAAGAGTTGATTGTAAAATTTGTCACTTAATATATTTCTTCAAATTGTACACAAAAATAAATGACAAATAAGATACACATGTCAATTTCACGTTATTATAACAAGAGTTGTGTGATACAACTGAATTCGCCTATTGCAATTGTGGATTAAGATAGAAATGAAAAATGCTTTCATGAATTTCATAAAATGTTTGGTGTATATATTATTGAATTTTTTTATCAATAAATTTTACATAATAATTGTATATGAAATTAAAAGTTTAGATATATATTTTTAGTAAATATTTTATAAAGAAATAAAATGTTAATTTCTTAAAGTGTAATTTTATTATGGTTTATAATATATAGACATATGACTATAGTTGTATGTTAAATTGTATAAATATTAGTTAAGTTTTATTAAAATTAAAATTTCATAAAAATAATCATTCTTTAATTTTAATTTATCTTAAAAATACATACACAATAGAAAATATCATTCTTAGAGAATATATAAAGTATAATGTACAAATATTTTAAATTTTTGAAAAGGAAAAATGAAAAAAGACTACTAGCAAAAATATCACTAGGGAATAAGAAACAAAAAAATTCTTTACAAAATAAAAAATTACAAAACATTACAAATATAACTTAATATTTTTATAATGCACTCAAACTAATCATCTCCTACGGGACTAACAATTCTATGGTTATAGACTAGTTATATAAGCCTCGATAATACATTACAAGAATCCATTATTCTATTGACTTAGTAGATATTTCTTTATTCTACTATTTTTTATTGATCTAGTGACTATTGGTTTTTTAAAATATCTTGAAAAGGTTATTGTTTTATTACAAGGAGACAAGTTCCTTTAGGCCAATCCCTCAAAATTTGTGCAAAAGTTTGTTCTATAGTAGGCAAGGGACTTACTTTTGGATTTATTACTTCCTTCAATGAATGAAACCAATCCATGCCTTATTGATTTCTTCTAATATTTTAGGATGGGATAGAACATAGGTATAATGATTGATTAGAAATTAATACACTAAATTCGTTTAAATGTGAGGGTATAATATTGAATTATGTCAAATTTAGGTAAGTTGACATGAAACAAGAAGATAAATGTGGAAAGTTAGCTAAAATTTGATTTTGACTTTTTGAAAGGAAAAGAACAAGTTGAATTTGAATTTGAACTTGAATTTTTAAAACAAAGAAGATTTTTTTTTTTAATTATTAATTTTAAAAATATAAATAGATTTAAATCAAAAAATACAATACAAAGATATTATTTATTTATTTTAAAGTTATTTTCATTTTGATGATATTTTCTTATTTTCAAAACCAAAATTTCTTCAAATTATACATGAGGAGTTCCCTTCCATTGTTATTACTAGTTTTCTTTCTTGTATTGAAGAATTCAGAGAAGAGGAAGTTATTTATAGAGGAAGAATGAGAAATACAGTGGGTAGGCACCATAAGAGTCATTGGAAACACGGTATCTTTTATCAGCACAAAATTCTCATTAGATGATCACAACTAAGAGATCTGGGTAGGTACATGTTTGAATATAAGAAGTAGTTTTTGTCTGTGTTTGCAATTCTTTTCACATTTATTTAACTCGCTTTACTGCAATTCAATGCATTAATGGCAAGTGATGGAGTTTATTGTTTGGGTTTTTCCTTTGAACGTTCTTCAATCTTGACTTTCATATCTGTTTGGAAGAGGTTGATGTCCTCGAACATGCGTTCCACCTGTTAATATTCTCTTCACTTCTCGAAGGCCATAGATCTCTTCCAATATTTGACCTTTCTCATGTTTTTTTTTAAATCTGCTTTACTGGTGAGATTTTTCAAAACTTTGACTATAGATTAGAGTCTCCTAATTATTAGTGATTGAAGATTGTTCAACCTGATCTTTTATTTAGTGCATTCATTAGAACCCACCTATATCATTTTATATTACTCTTTTATTCTATAATATTTGAGATTTGACAATCGATATCATTAAAGATATTTATTGAAAGATTAAAAATGAGAGAAGAAATGTTGGCATTAATATTGTTAAGAATATTTATAGTAAGACATCAAAATCATGATAGTTCACTTGATTAATTTAGAATTAATTTTAACATTACAAAGTAGTAGTTAGTCTAATTGTGAAAACTTGAATAAAAGAAAGTTTAAATAAAGGAAAGATAAAATCAAGCAACTTCATTAGAATTGGTGAAAGATGACATAAGAATACTTTGCAAAGCTTGTTGAAATAATTTTAAAAAAAGATGGAAAAAATTATATTGTATTCCACAATAATAATAAAATTTTAGATAAATAAATAAAAGTCATAAATTAAAAGATGGCTCTTCTTGTGAATAAACACTTTGCAATTCGTCAAAAGCAAGGCTCTCAGAAAATATTGTTGAGAAACAAAAACTTGTAGAGTCCTACTTATGTTTGCTAGATATAGATTGTTTGCATTAGCTAAGGACAATGCACCAAATTCAATGAGATGTAACAACTTTAATGGTTCATCCTATTTTCATTTGTCTAGAGACAACCTCATGCAAAGAATGTAAAGTTCTTCCACTCTGAAGGGTGGAAGCACAAACCTGTGTCACCCTTTGTGATACCATGAGGTATTTCGGTCATAACAGTTTCGGTCGAAACATACGTGGCGATTTCCCGTGTCTAGTGGCTCGTACCGTTTCGGTCGGAACTATTCCGGTCGAAACCCCTTCGACATAATAAAACCATCATAAACCTCTTGTGGCTATTATTTTGACTATTGTGGTTCCTAGGTTCCTTAAGAGTAGCTCAGGTGTTCCGGCCATCACGGGTTAGTGGTTTTTTTCCCCCTATTTTTTTTAATTTTTTAACATGCTTTTTTATTAGTAAATGTTAATTGCACTTAACGTAGTCTTTTTACCTATTTTGTGAGTGAAATATTTAGAATTATTTATTTTTTAATATATTTTAATTATTTTAATTAATTAAATTGTTTTAAATTATTTTAGATTGTTTTGTTAACAAAAATGTAGTTAAACATGAGATAAAACATAGAAAAACATTAGTTAAAAGTGTAGAAAAATATTAGGTAAAAATATAAAAAAACATTAGGTAAAAATGTCAAAAAAATTAGTTAAAAATATATAGAAAAACATGAGGTAAAAATGTAGAAAAACATTACTAAAAAATGTAACAAAACTTTAGGGCACATTGTTCAGTTTCTAACATAACTTGATGGATCTAGGTGAAACAATAATCTCTTATGGTGAAATTAATTTTGACATTAAATACACCTTCTAACATAACCCTATATTAACTACAATCATAACCTATACCACATTCTAACCATAACGTAGGCACTTTACTAACCGAATGAACCACACTTAGATATTCACGATGTTCATTTTAACAACTAGTTATTGTTAGGTAATAATGAGTCTTACATTACCAAACAACACATTAAGATCACTTATGATATGTTTTTAGGTACGTTATCCATGCATGTGTGTCTTAAGGGGACATAGGAGTCGTAATAGGTCATACTATTTTATAGAGGTTCTAATAAGTCTTAATATGTATTATTAGGATATAATAGGTCTTATTAGGTAATGATGATTCTTACATTACCAAATGACACATAACGACCTCTTATAATACATTTCTAGGTATTTTAAACCATATATATGTTCAAGGGGACCTAGGGACTCCTACTAGGTCATTACATCTGTTATAGGTTCTAATAGGTATTCATATGTTTACTAGCACATAATAGGTATTTTCAAGTAATAATGAGTCTTACGTTACCAAACAACACATTAAGATCACTTATGATACATTTTTTGGTACGTTATCCATACATGTGTGTCTTAAGGGGACATAGGAGTCGTAATAGGTCTAATCTGATTAGGATCTAGGACTATTACAGAGGAATGCTAATTGATTACATAGAATTAATTTAAAACTTTTAACGAATCAAATTAACATAAATGAAATAATAGAACAACAAAATTAAGCTGATAATAGAGAAATTGAGAGAAAGAAGACACAAACAATTTGATCTCGGAGTTCATCCGCATGGACTACATCTTCGGGTCCTACTCCAATAGGGGGACCGATCCGATTATCTCCAAAAATTAGGTACAAATGTTTACAAAGTCACTCCTTTGAAGTACAACAGCATCATGTTGTTTCAAAGTACAGGAATGAGCACTTCAAAAATCTCCCTTACTCTCAGCACTTGGACGTTCTCTCCTTTTTCTGAATGCCCTTAAGAGTCTCCTAAACCCCCCTTTTATACATGAAATTAGCCAAAATAAGGCTATAATAAAATGATATAATATTAGACCCTTCAATTAATTCCTCCCTTCGAATTAACCTTTAGCCATTTTTGAAAGATTTGGCTTATGTTAATTTTGGGGTCAAAATAGATAATAACCTTATTTCACTAAGGTTAGGCCGTCGATTTAAAGGATAAATTAAAATTGCACTAAAAATATCTTAAAGTGCCAAAATAGCGCATTAGCAGTTAAATGTTTTAGAAGAGGTGCCGATCGGGGGTTCCAACCCTGCCAGCGGCCTCCTTTTCCTCCAATTTTTGGCGGGAAGGGGTTATATGTAAAGTGCACTGTGGATATTTTGAAAAGAAGCAATGGTCCAATGGCCACCAACCGAGCTTTACAGTCGGGTGGTCGCAGGTTCAAACCCCCCCCCCAACCATCAACTATACTTTTGCATGGCATTTTATTTTTATTTTTTAGATATATATATATATATATATATATATATATTTTTTTTTAATGCCACACCACTTTGGACTTCAATCGGGCACCATTTTCACATACGATCTCCATTTTTGACAAAACGAACGTCATTAGAGAGCTCTTGACGAGACCTTCAATTTGATGCCAAATTTGACCAAATTTGGAGAGTTTTTTTTGCCTTTTTAACAGCCTCTATACCTAAATTTGACCAACCTTTGACTGGTCGTAACTTTTGTGTACGAACTCCTTTCTCGCTCGTTCAAATTGCATTGGGTCCATAATTTAAAGGAGTTTAATCTGATTTTGATTTTTGGAGTTTTGGAGATACTTCAATTTTGTACGAAAATATCCTCCCGGATCAAGCCTCCCCACTGAGAAGCTTTCGAACCACTGAAAGTTTGGATTACTCGGGAAGAAGGTGAGGGTATAGTTCCCTCACTTTACCAATCTCCATCCATCTTGCCTTGCTTGGATGCATCCCCTTCAATCCCACTCAAATGTATTCAACTAGTCCTCTTCGTGAAGTTCTGACATTCCTGTCTAGGATAACATCTTCTAGCAATTCTGACATATACTCTAGTGAAAGATCATCAACTGATGGAACCTGAACATTGATGTCTTCATCCAGGATCATTGGAGGCTCATACAACTTCAGATTCTCAACATTGACAACTGAGTAAATTTGCATGTATGGAGGAAGATTAAGGTGAAAAGCATTAGTACCGATCTTTTCCAAGATCTCAAAAGGACCATACCTGATAGCTTTGAGCTTCCTTCCTTCACCCTGCATTCTTTCCTTGTTGATATGTAACCAAACTCTATCACCAACTTGGAATTGGTGATCAATGTGATGCTTATCATGGCGAGCCTTGTATTTTGCTTGGCTCTACTCCAATTGTGCTTCTACTACTTGATGGATTGCTTGGACCTTCTGGATGAACTTTAAAGCCTTTTCTGCATCATGGTGTCCATCAATAATGTCCTCCTTCCCAAAAGAAAAATCCATTGGTGTCTTAGGCAAGTAACCGAAGCATGTCTCAAAAGGAGACCTCTTTGTAGAAGAGTGTGCCGCATGATTGTAAGCATGCTGCACATAATGAAGACTTTCATCCCACAACTTAGGATGTTTGCTACAGTAGCCTCTAAATAGATGCACAACTGTCTTGCTTACTACCTCTGTCTGTCCA